>PVLD010000055.1:0-449184 GCA_004027595.1 Dinomys branickii | reverse complement strand
ACAATATTTTATTAAATTAAATTACATAAGGAGACACAGCACGGTTAGGGTTTAAACTATAAAAATAGGCATTTTAGGGATTTTTCTGACCATATCTAAATTCATCGTTTTTCAAAATCTGTAGGTGCTCAAGGAACATAATGCCTGCAAATTTCAGGGGTCCACTCTATGATACTTAGTATTCTTAAAATGGCAAAGCATAAATTCCTAAACAGAATCAGCCATCAGTCCTTTGAGCACACAGCTGTTGGCACCATGATACTAGAAGAGGAGCCTGCACCAGAAGCAGGGAAGGAACACTTGCCCAAGTCACACAGGAGTGGAGATCCTCCTGTCCCCCAATTCAGTCCAAGCCACCACACATGCTTCCCTCATTAGAGTCACCAGTTATTAGCCAGGAAGAAAAAATAAGCAAAACAACTGTTGTAAGCAGAACTGAACTAAATTTCTCCTCTTTCCTCTCCTGGTCTTATCCCCATTCTAGGAGGTATTGATATACACTTAAACTCCTGCCACCAGTGTCCTCATGTTTTTACTTTATACTTTCATACCCTAATACGATTTAGCCTAATGTCAAGCCTCTTCTTTTCTGCAGTGTGTCTACAGTATGCACATTCAAATCCTCACATTAATAGAACAATGCATTTGGCTATTTAAAAGAACAGTTTAAAATACTATTTTTGAATAATAGCACAATACAATGTTTCCATCTTACTTTATTTATGATGGCATTTAAACTATGGTACTGCTATGTGACCATTGCCTATTGTTTAGTTGCACATAATTATTATAATGTGATTAGGTTTTCTTTTAATGGTTGTTTATATCCTTAATTTTCCACATACTGTACAAATCTCCTTTTTATAAGGTTAATTAGAATTACTCTGTCTAGGAGACCAGCATTCTTGCTATTTAGGATTTTTAACCAGGTTATGATGAGCACTTCACATTCTGTCTTTGAAATAACAATCCTCTGTTGCTTCCATTGCCATATTTTGAGACTTGAGCTTTTTTTTTTTTTTGCGGTACTGGGGATCGAACTCAGGACCCTGCGCTTGCTAGGCAAGCGCTTATTCCACTGAGCTATATCCCCAGCCCTTGAGCTTATAAGTAATACATAAATAATCAATAATCAGGTACCATCCTCCAACTTCACTCAGTGACTAATGTATGACTGAATTCAATAGGTGTCAATTTCCATTTCTGGGGTTGTTTGTTACATAAAAATATATTTTACAGTTGTAGCTGGCTGTACTGAAAGTGAGTGAATCAGAACTTCAAAAGTAAGGTATACAATACTCATCTTATAAAAATACATTGTTCTAAAGGACTTTTAAATGATATACATAGACACCACTCACTGATTTTCAGAACTATAAAAATCATCTCAACAGTACATTTACACTTTAGAGTTTGTATCCTCACTGGAATGCATGGCCTCTCTTACAAGTTACTATGACAGTCTCCTAACAGTATTCCTACCCTACTAGCAATACAGTCACAGGAATTCCACACAGGGCACCAGACTGATCTAAAATAGACCCTTGATCCTGCTCTGTCATGGCATCAAGCCCTCAGCAGTTCCCAATTTCTTCCCAAAGGAAGACAATTCCTCAAGCTGGCTTTCCAGGGCTGACATGGGCTGGCCACAGCCTATCTTCTATAGTTGGTCTCTTCTCATTTTCCTGCCCAAATCCATACTCAACAATTTACTAATGGTTCACTATTCTTTGTCCTTTTCAGCTTCATTCTTACTCCTTTACTCATGGGGCTCAAAACCCTACAATCTCTTAATTTCATGTACAATTAAATTATACATTCTAGGACCAGGCCCTCCCTCCCATATCATCATAGGAGCCACACTGAGCCCCAGACAGCTTCAGGAACCTCAGTGACTGCACCCTGTCCCCTCCCACTGGCATGGAGCCATGTTGGGCCGAGGACAGCTTTAAGAACCTTGGTGACTGAGTCCCACACCCCTATCTCCATGGAAGCCAAGCTAGTGAGACATGCCCTAACCCCACAACATCCTGGGAGCCATACTGAAGCACAGACAGCTTGGGGAACCTTGCCCAACCCCTTAAACCATCACAGGAGCCATGATGAGCCCTGAAGATACTCAGGATCTTTGAAAATGACAAAACAAAGGAGCAAAATGCAATCTCAGATCTCCACCCTACCCAGAACAAGTCCAGATGTCAACAAAGAAGAACTTGGAAGTCACACACCTAAAATTTCTGAAATGATAGCAACTGAAATACAGAAACAACTCCATCAGGCTATAGAAGAAATCAGGTCAGAAATGATCTCTCAGGTAAAAAAAAAAAAAAAAAAAAAAAAAAAAAAAAAAAAAAAAAAAAAAAAAAAAAAAAAAAAAAAAAAAAAAAAAAAAAAAAAAAAAAAAAAAAAAAAAAAAAAAAAAAAAAAAAAAAAAAAAAAAAAAAAAAAAAAAAAAAAAAAAAAAAAAAAAAAAAAAAAAAAAGAAATGAGAACCATAATGAAAGAATTACTCAGCACATCTAAAGAAGACATAGATTTAAAAAAATACAGGAGCATAGAAAAATGATGGAAACCTTCAATGAGCAATATAAGAAAGAATTAAAATGCATGAAAAAGATTCAAAGACATATTCAGGAAATTTAAAAATTCCATAGAAAGCTGGCAAAACCACTTGAATGAAGCTAAAAATAGACTTTCAGACCTTAAAGACAGCATTGCAGCTAATGATCAGGAAAGGAAAGATCTCTTAAAAATAATAAGGAACCAAGAAATAACAATTCAACAGCTGCAAGATGAGGCAAAGGCAAACAATATAAGACTAATAGGTGTCAATGAAACAGCAGGAGTCAACACAATGACATCAGACGTCTATTTGCAGGAGTTATATCAGAAAATTTCCCAAGCATGGGAAAAGAATCTGATGTATAGAAAAGTGAGTCATATAGAACTTCAACCTGCCATAACCAAAATAATCTACACTCACACATATAATAATCAAGATTCCAGAAATTCAGCACAAGAATAGGATATTAAAAGCTGTTAGAGAGAGAGAAAAAAAAAACAGGTCAACTAAAGGAAAACACATCAGAATCACAGCAGACTTCTCCATAAAATATCCAGTCAAGAAGAGCTTGGAGTGAAGTATTTCAAGGCCTTCCAAGAACAACTACCAACCCAGACTGATGTATCATGCAAAACTATCTCTCAAAATTAATGGAGAAATAAGACAGTCCATGACAAAGTAGAGATGAAGAAATTCATGACCACCAAACCAACCCTAAAAATGTAATGAGAGATATTCTAGAAAGAGATATAAAGACCACAATTCCAAGAACAAGAACAGAAAGGGCAAGCAGGTAAATGGATTGGAAAAGTAGGAAACCAACAGAAAGAAACTAACATGACAAAGATAAACTAATACATATCACTAATAACCATTAATGTAAATGGCTTCAAGTCACCAATCAAAAGAAGCAGACTAACAGAGTGGATGAAGAAACAAAATCCAACAATATATGGTATACAAGAAACACATTTAACTCAAAAGGAAATTCATGGAGTGAAAGTCAAAGGATGGACAACAATACTCCATGCAAAAGGAATCCAGACAAAAGCAGGGGTACCTATTCTGTTTGCAGAAAATGTGAATGTCAAATCAAGAATGATCAAAAAAGATAAGGTCACTACATACTTGTAAGGGAAAAACTGCAAAGGAAGAGATAACAATCATAAATATCTATGTACCAAATACAGAAGCACCCCAGTATATAAGACAAACATTAATAGACATGAAAAATCAAATTAGCAGTAACACAATCACAATGGGGGATTTTAACACCCCATTGTCACAAAGAGATCAACTGGACTAAAAATCAGAAATCAGCAAGAAATCAGCATGAAATAAAAGAATGAAACCAAACTTGTGAACAAATGGACTTAGTAGAAATATACAGTGTGCCACACAACAACATCAGAATACACATTATTCTCAGCTACACATGGGATGTTCTCTAAAGTAGACAATATACTAGCCCATAAAACATACTTAAGTAAATGTAAAGGAATTGAAATTATCCCATGCATACTACCGGATCATAGTGCAATGAAATTGGAAATTACTGACAAAAGAAATCACAAAGATTCCATAAATGCATGGAAATTAAATAATACGTCCTGAATAAGCAATGGGTCATAGATGAAATTAAAGAAGAAATTAAAAATAATAATAATAATAAAGAAGAAATTAAACAATATTTATAATTAAACAAAAATGCAGAGACAACTTACTGGAATCTGTAGGACACAATGAAAGCAGTCCTCAAGGAAAATTTATAGTGGTGAATTCCCATATCAGGAAAACAGAATAAACTCAAATAAACAACCTTATGCTGCACTTCAAGCTTCTAGAAAAAAAAAAGAGCAAGTCAAGCTCAAAGCCCAAAGAAGGGAGGAAATTATAAAACTCAGAACAGAAATGCACACAATGGGGACTAAAAAAAATACAAAGAACTAATGAATCAAAGAGTTGGTTCTTTGAAAGAATAAATAAAATTGATAAACCCCTAGCCAACTTCATCAAAAAAGGGAAGAGAAAACTCAAATTAATGCAATAAGGATTGAAATCACTACAGGTCCTATAGAAATTCAGAAGATCATCAATACCTACTTTGAAAATCTTTATTCTCACAGGATGGAAAACACAGAGGAAATGGACAGATTCCTAGATACATATGAATTACCAAAGCTGAATCAAGAAGATGTAAACAACTTGAATAACTCAACATCAGCCCACAAAATTGAAAATGTATTAAAAAACCTTACCAGCAAAGAAAAGTCCAGGCCCTGACAGATTCACAGCAGAATTGTACAAGAAATTTAGAAAAGTTTTAATGCCAATTCTTCTCAAACTCCTTAAAGAAATTGAAAGGGGAGTAATTCTCCTTAACTCATTCCTAGAGGCAAGTATTACCCTGATGCCGAAACAAGAGAAAGACCCTACCAAAAAAGAGAACTATAGGCTAATCTCCCTAATGAACATAGATGAAAAATTCTGAATAAGATATGGCAAACAGAATGCAGCAAATCATCAAGAAGATTATATATCATGACCAAATGGGATTCATCCCAGGAATGCAGGGATGGTTCAATATATGCAAAGCAGTTAATACACCATGTCAATAGAACCAAGGACAAAAATCATATGATAATCTCAATAGATGCAGAAAAAGCTTTTGATAAAATCCAACACTCACTCATGATGAAAAACCCTACAGAAAATCAAAATAGATGGTCTTTACTTCACTCTGATAAAAGCCATCTATGACAAACCAACAGCCAACATCATACTAAATGTATAAAAATTGAAAGCTTTCACTTTAAAATCAGGAATAAGACAAGGACATCCACTGTTACCACTCCTATTCAGTATAGTTCTGGAAATATTAGCTAGAGCAATTAGACAAGAGAAAGAAATAAAGGGAATAAGGATAAGAAAGGAAGAAATTAAATTATCATTATTTGCAGGTGACATGATACTCTACTCCACCAAAAGGCTTGTAGATTAAGTAGCAAATTCAATAGCATAGCTGGATGCAAAGTCAACACTCAAAAATCAATAGCATTCCTATGCACAAACTACAAATACACTGAGAGAAAAATTAGGGAAAACAGACTTTCACAATAGCATACAAAAAAGTGAGATACTGAAGTATCAGTCTAACAAAAGGAGTAGATCTATACTGTGAAAATCACAGCACTCTGAAAAAAGAGATTGAACAAGATTTTGGAAAATGGAAAGATATTCCTTGCTCATGGATAGGAAGAACTAACCTTGTGAAAATGGCCATACTCCCAAAATTGTTGTACAGATTCAATGCAATCCCAATTAAAATACCATTGGGATACCTCATAGATCTAGAGAAAACATTCTTAAAATTCATCTGGACCCAGAAGAGACCCAGAATAGCAAAAGCAATCCTGGGCAACAAAGAAAGGCAGGAGGCATCACAATCCTTGACTTAAAATTATACTACATCCTACTGTGATAAAATCAGCATGGTACTGGCAAAAAAACAGACTTGTGTTTTTGAAGATCTGTGGAACAGAGTGAAAGATGTAGACATGACTACAAACACACTCAGTCACTTTACCTTTGACAAAGGGGACAAACATGTTCACTGGAAGGAAGAGCCTCTTTAATAAATGGAGCTTGAAAAACTGGCTTTCCACATCTAAAGACTGAAACTGGACCCACGTCTTTCACCATGCTCTAATCTAAAGTCAAAGTGGACCAAGATCTAAACATTAAAACAGAAACACTAAATCTACTGGAAGAGAAATTAGGTAGAAATCTTGAAGATATAGAGGTAGGCAGAGAATTCATGGACAAAAACCAAAGTGAATGGGAAATACTTCAAAGAATTAACAACTGGGATCTCATCTTATTGAAAAGTTTCTGCACATCAAAAGAAATCACCAACAGGGAAAAAAGAAAACCCACGAATTGGAAAAAAATTTTAGGCAGCTGTCCATCAGACAAAGGATTTCATCTAGAACATATAAAGAATTTTTAAAAAATCAGGCCCCCAATATTCAAAGACTCAATCCTAAACTGGGTGTTTGAGATGAATACACACTTGAGAGGAAGAAATACAAATGCAAATAAATTTATGAAAAAAATGTTCAACATCATTGGTCACTAGAGAAATGCAAATTAAAGCAACACTGAGATTCCATCTCACCCCAGAAAGAATGGCTCTCATCAAGAAATCAACTAATAATAAATGCTGGAGGGGTTGTGGGGAAAAAGGAACACTTCTCCACTGCTGGTGACAGTGTGGACTGGTCAAACCACTGCGGAAATCAGTGTGGAGATTCCTCACAAAACTAGGATTGGAGGTTGCACTTAATGCAGCTATTCCCCTTCTGAGTATTTTTCTAGAAAAACTGAAAACACCATGTCACAGCAATATACGTGCACCCATGTTTATAGCAGCACAACTTGTCATAGCTAGATCTTGAAAACAACCCAAATGCGCATCAACTGAGGGTGGATAAAAATAGATGTGGGGCTTTTATACAATGGAATATTACTCGGGTATAAAAAAGATAAACTTGAGGATTTTATAGATAAGTGGATGCAACTAGAGATCATACTTATAAACAAAATAAATCAATGTGTAGACATTGTACTGTTTCCCTGCTGTAAGAATGTGAAAGAGTAAGTAAAATCCAAAAGGTACAATAGATATTGTGAAAAGGAAAAAAATTACTCAAAGGGAAAGAACAACTGGGATGAGGGGAAGAAGAAAAGAAAGAAGGAAGGAAAGGGAAAATATATACATATATACAAGAACAGCTGGGATAATTGTACTGCTGATGTCTACTGGTTTATTGAAAGGAACAGTTAATGCTTACATCTTTTTGTTCTTGACCAATTTTGCATCCTTATATCTGATAATCTGAGCAACTAATTTGTAGATAAGAATATACAATATAACAACCATAGGTGAATTCCTACCATCTTGTTTAGTGAAGCTCTGTATCATTTCTGTTTTTTAAAATTACTTTTTATTCTTTTTAACTGTTGGATCAATCTTGTATTCTTACATCTGGTCATCTGAGCAACTTCTTTGAAGATATCAGTATGTATGTATGAAGATACCAGATACCAGTAATATAACAACTATTGCTAATTCCTTTCATCTTGTTTTGAAACCCTGTATTGTTTTGTTTTTGTCTTTGTTGTTGTTATTTTGTTATTTTTTCTCTTTAAAATAAAAAATGAAAAAAAATACCCTAAAAATAAGTAAATAAATAAATTATACTGTCTATGCCAGAGTCAGCACAAGGACCAGATAGTAAGCACCTTTGGCTTTAAGAACCAAGCGGGCTCTGCTGTAGAGCAAAACTGCCACGGAACATTTATAAATGAAAACAATCAGGCCATGTTCTAATGAGACTGGATGTACGGACACCAAAATTTAATTTTTACATAATATCCTCATGTTGCAAAGTTGTTTTTATTTTCCTTAGCTACTTAAAAATATGGTGACTGTTTTTCGCTCATGAGCCATTTCAGAGCGAGCAATGGTCAGGGTTCACCCTCTGACTCTGGTTTGCTGATCTCAGTCAATACAATAGAAAGCCAGGACCCATTGGAGAAGGGGGCAGACCTGCATGGACTCATGGGGATTACTTATGCACTGAAGTAAGGGCGGAGCACATTTATGCACTCATAACTATGGTAACTTTTAAATGTTACATATCCTACTAACTTTCTACGAGAGGATAAATTGAAACCCGTGAACCATGGAATAGTAAATTGGAGGAGAGTTTTAATTTTCTTTTTGACAGGACTGGGGATTGAACTCAGAGCCTTCACAATGAGCTACATTCCCAGTCCTCTTTTTACTTATTTGGAAACAAGGTCTCCCTGAGTTGCTTAATTGCTCAGGCTGGGTTTGAACTTAGGACCCTCCTCCTTCGGCCTCCCATAGTACTGACAGACACGCACTGCTACACTTGGCTGAGAATGCCGCTTCTGTACTATCCTTTTGTCAGCACCTGAATTTTCTATTCTTATCATGTATTATTTTAGTTGTAAGCATTATTTTAGACATCAAGAAGACGTATAATTGAAGTAAGATTATGGATTTTTATGTATTTTTTCTTTACCCTTCTCTGCAGTACAAAGCCACTAAGGTTGGTTTTCAACTAGTCTTTCTTCAAGGTCAGGCAGGAAAGTCACCTCCCCCTTTTCAATCCAAACGGTTATGCTCTTTCCTTTAATCCACACCCTGTTTCCTGCAACATGGACTTGATGAAAACCTCTTACACTTACTCTTGGGACTCTCCCCTTTTCCCCATCTTAACGTCCACACAGTATTTAGGGGTGTTACACTCTGGGGGTGCAGGAACGGTAGAGGCGGCCAGGTAGACACTATTCCACACTTTCTCCTTCTCAGCATTAAACCATGCTGGTATGGAAGGAAAACTGCTCAAGTGATCTCTTGGATGCATTATCCTTTTCCAAATAAATATCCTGACCAAGTTCTCAGAGTTTTCAACAGAGGAAAGGGTCCCATGCAGAGAGGGTCAGCAGTGGACACCATTGTATCATGCAGCCCCATACTGAGCACCGAGTGGAGGCACCCGACCTGCAACACGCACGGTAAATTCTTTCCAAACTGCAACTGTGGAGCCACTTCCACCCTCAGCCAAGGGTAAAGGCAGAATAGAGACATGCTCAGATGTGCCAGCTCCCAAAGCAGCCTGAGAGGCCGCAAGAGGCAGTATCCCCCGAAAGGGGACAGTTCTCACCAGAGACGAGGACCAGGATGGGAAAAGACTCCTTGGTACAAAAGTGCTGGACTCTAAATCATGGTATACCAGGCACAGAAGGCAAGGAGAACAGAATGCAACAGAAATACATAGAATACCTGATACGCATTTACCTGTCATATGATCAGAGAGCTTGCTGTTTAATTTTTATAAACACATAGCAAATGGAGCATGCGAACAAATACAAACATGGCAGCATTTACCTAAAGGAAAAACAGTACATGAGAAAGAAATGTACTCATCTCCTTCAAACTTTATATTTAAGGAGATCAGAGGTCTGAAATTGGTCATGGCAAGAGTATTTAAGCCATGGGAACCAGCAAACCCTTTGAAAAGTTTTGTCTTTTCAGGACTCTGTTGTACCCGCACACCAGTGGCCCATGATTCCAGCCTGACTTGAGTCTGAGTAGTAACTGCAGGATAAACAGTGAACACTGACAGCATCAAAGTCATCGCAGGACTTTGTTGGGAAGATGGGCTGGCAGGGGCAGGGCACATGCAGGGTCAGGGAGGGAGTGAGGCGAGCCCAATCTCTCACTTCTTGCACGGTGAAAACTGAGGAGCTAATAGTGCACAAGAGAAATTTTAAAAATTGAATTCTTTAGAGAAAAGAGTCAGCTAAAAGAAACAAATGTGATGGTCTCTAGAGAAGAGCCTGAAGAACTGTAATTCTTCGTAAAAACTCTTGCAGAATTACCTGATTATTTAAACTATTTGAGTTTCTGTTTTAGAAAATAAAAAACCTAAAAATTAGAGAGTACTGGATTTTAAATTTCCATACTTTGTATTTATAATTACTGGCTACCTCACATTGGACATCACACTGGCTCGAGATGGTATGTGTGTGGCAGTTTCTGCTCAGTTTGTCTGTCTCCCACTGTGTCCATGGTGGCCTCCCACATGGACCTAAATCTCCAGAGCAATCCTACCCAATTCTAGATGCTCTAGTGCCCTGCACGATACAACCAGATGTATAAACAGGCTAATGACATTGTGTGTCCATGTGCACACACACAGGAAATGGTAAGAAAGGGAAAAAGAGAGAGGGGGAGAGAGAGAGGGAGGGAAAGAGAGAGCCCATTCCTGTGCCAGAAGAGCAAGAACTTTCTCAGAACCTGCCTGCAAATCTCTCTGTTGTGTCTCATCTGTCCATTTCTACATGGTAGGGAGTAACCAGGTACAGCATCCACTAGAAATGGACAAAGAAAAGCCACACCAATGTCTGTTCTGATCACACAGTCTTGTTTCCAGGTCAACTCTGTATTTTTGTTATTGATTGTGATTTTTGGAAGCAGATCTGCACGAAGTCATTAGGATGTTAATATATTATGATGCGCCTTCCGTAATTATTGGCTGATTCACTGCCATCTGGTCAGGCAAGTGATACATTATACAAAGCAAAAGATGAGGAGAAGCATTAAGTGGTAGAACGAAATATATAAAGTAAGATATGTAAATTAAAAATAGGCTCTGAAGAGGATACCAATTTGGGGGGGGATAAGGCCATACTAAAAATCCCTTTTTGTTTATTTATAATTTGATAAGTAATATTCTCCAATAAAGGACTGATATTCAACCATTCACTCAGTAATTTTTCTCTCTCAGAGTCCTCGGCCCATCTACAGTGATCCTGTGGGTGATATGCTTTGACAGGCCAGGCTGCAACCTTATGGGCATTGGCCTTTTCTCAGTTATTTTTCTAATCTTCATTTAGGGTCCAGATCAATATTACTTTTCTTAGAACATGAAAAAGGAACAGCTTCTCTTTGCTTAAGACTACCCTTAAAATGTAGAATCCTTGAAAATCTGATGTTCCTATTCTCCCAACAGTGTTAGACTATGGTTTTAATTAGATAAAAGTTCCATATTTACATGATTGTGATGTACACTTTCAGCTTGGAGCTCAGTGATGTGTCGGTGACATAGATGGTGAAATTTAGGACAGAACCACACTGTGTTTGTGCTGCAAGATGAGTGGAACTGACTCTCTACTTTCTGGGTCACATCTGTCCCTCCCTGCGGTGCATTTACCTTTCTTAGGTTTGCTAATTGGTAAGAACTTTGTCGTTCCTTTGAACTAAAAGTAAAGTTTCGTATGCTTCTTGGCTCTTCTATGTTTCTAATGGGAGCTCCCATCTTCTCCCCTGCCCACTCTGCATTGTGAACACCTGGCTCTCCATTCATTATTTGAAGGACAATATATGCAGTTCTCCATTACCTTGTCTTTTTCTGCTTTGGATAGAATCATATACTATGTTTCAAGTAGTCAAACTTGATCCTTCTTGGAGCTCTGCAGAAAGAACCCACTTGGAATATTTTCAAGCCTTGTTTTTTATTGTTTTCCTGTGTAGATTCTATAGTCACTTTATGAGCACTTTAGCCATCCTGCCTTGTCTCAATAAGGGCTAGAGGCAAGTGAAGTCAGTGTCTCAAGCAGAGATCTAATACGACCATCACCACACAGATGGGAGGTACAATGTTGGGTAAAATAAACCGTAATGGTTGGGTTTAAAATTTCCTTAAGAAGCTGGGTGTGGTGGAGCACGCCTGTAATACCAGCACTTGGGAGGCTGAGGCAAGAGGATTGCCACGAGCTTGAGGCCAGCCTGGGATACATAATCGAGTTCAAGGCCAGTCTGGACTGCATAGCAAGACCCCATATCACAAAAAAGTTTTCACAAAGACTGTCCAATGGGTTGTAGAAGCCACACTGGGGAACAAATATACAGGGAGCACAAAAGTGACAAGTTTCCTTAGTGTTTATTGTGTAAAATAAATGCACTGTATATGCTGCAAAGAGTCTATATTCCAAAATATGAAAAATGAAGGACTAAAGACTTTATTCCTTACCTGTATCCATACAAAGCTGCCTTCTAACACTGCCAATGATCTACCACAACTGCCTTTTGCTGAATTTAGCGATTTCTAATCTTCTAAGGCTGGTAGGAGATAATAGATATGCAAACGCTTTGGAAAGTAGACAGCACTGAACAAACGTTATGTGTTATTAGTAATTTAACAAGGTTTTCTAATAAAAAGAGCACATATACCACAGAACTGGCAACTAGAAGATTCTCCTTTTTCATTTTAGACCTTCATCTGAGCCAGCATAAACAAAAACAAATTTTCACTTCTACTGTCTCCAAGCCAGTTAGAACCACAAAAACTCACCTTTGCATGTACTTCCTTTGCTAATATTCTAGTTTTGTATCCTGAGCTAAAATGTGAGCTCATTCTCCCCTAATTTAATTTTTTTGACAGTGAATATTTATACTAAATTTAAATTAAGTGTAAAAGAGCAGATTGATAAGAACACCAAAAACCTTGTAGATCAACCAATAACACCAGCTGTCCAAATTATTCTACAGCATCGCAAAGGTTCCTCTAAACTGCATATTTATTGCTGGATACATGCCATCCATATGACGTACAAATTTGAGATTTATACTTTTAAACATAATAAGATGGAGTTCTGCCATGCCTACTGGGTGATAAGTAAATGCATACACAACCAATTTGGTTTAAATCTCAGCCCATAATATTTTTGCATTAATCTGAGGCCATACGACTATTGGATGTTTTTAAAGATCAAACACTTAAAATTGCTGGATGCACAATTTCTTTCCTGTATATTTTCTTTTTAAGGTTTCATAAAACTTCAGGTGATATCAATGTCGTTACAAATGTGACAATTTCACTTCCATTTTATGCTTTTATAAAATTCTGATAGAACAAAGGTATTTATTTATATACGATGGCTCTAGATAATGGTTGGTTGTCAATAATGACCCAGTATTCAAAATGTATTTTTGAAATCCTTTACAGTTCTCCCCATAGCCAAATTAACAACTGAAATGTGCATGTATTGATAACACTTTTAAGAAAGGAGACCTCAGTAATCAAATAAAATGGAAAATGCTGAGCTGAACTGGTAAACAAAAATCAATTAAAGGATATTTTAAACAAATATTTAGAAAAGAGTAGAATGCTTTTGCTTTCATCAGTAGAAAATACTTCATATAGTAAATGTTTTCACTATGTGAACAAGTACTTCTCAAGAGCTGAGAGCAGCCACATTCACTTGATTCTTTGAAACAACCTTCTATCTAATCTACGGTACCTGAAAGCAAAGAATAAGGAAGGTAAATGTTAATGCTCCCTAGTTCTAAATCCAAGAATTTGAAGAACTTACATTTATAAGATTTTGCTGTCCTAATAAATAGAAGACATGAGCGTCAGGAATTCTAAGTTCAGATTTTCTGCTATCAGTATGTGTTATCATTGCTTGAGAACATGCATATAATTCTCTTGATCTCTTTAAAGATGAGGCCGGTCTGCTCTTCAGTCCTTCTTAGAACTTAGCTACAGAGTTAGTCTGGCTTAACTGTGACACCAGGATCTTTCTATTCATAGATTGTTTTCATTGCTAACCTATAGTTACTATCATAAAACCTATAGTTACCCTATAGTTCATTCATTTATTTGGCTATTTATTCATAACCTATAGTTCATAACCTATAGTTACCCTATCATAAAATTTATTTATGAGTAATACTTGATAAATTTTGGTTTCTGCTGACCATAATTTTGTCTTTGGCCAATGTTTATCTTACAAAATAGTTCTCAAATGAGATGCCTAGAGCCCAAGGTGGGAGCAATACAGTCTTTTACACAAAAGAATATCAGAACTGCTATTTGTATATCATTTTACCTAATCTTTAAAATGTCACTCTTTGTATATGGTTTTGATGAACATTAAATATTTATATATTGCTATATCTTTATAAATACCTAAGTTGAAGTTCATTGAAGGTGAGTCTTCATGTATTTTATGTAAAGATGGGTAAGGATGATTGACCTAAAGATTCTTTCAGATGTTGTATTCAAACTTTTAATTTGTTGTCTTTTTATGGTACATGTTTCCCAAAAAACAATAAAATGTTTTCTGCCCAAGCACAAAAACATGTCTTTACTACTCCTTTATTGGCTTAATATGTCACCTACTTTAACAGAAGCTGGAATTCTATTGTTGTTGTTCATAATAATAAAATGGCATGTTCTCTTTATAGCCTAAACAGTTTTTTTAATCTTCCTCCAACATGGTGTTGACTAATCTTATCCATGACTTGACATTCATTTTTCAGGTTGTAAAGGAGATTTCAATTCCTCCTCTGAGTGCCATGTGGTCTGATGAGAGCTGGAAGAACTGTGATTTGTTCCTTATTGGCCTTTTATGGAGTCAACTCATCTCCGAGGCTCCCCACCCAGCCCCCTGCAATGAACAGCACTGTTAATACAGTTGGAGACAATATTTGGAGCATATTATGGCTATTGTTGTTGCTGTTGATGTCATTTTTATTGCTATAGACTTTTGACTTATAATAATAATCACAAAATGAACAGAGGCCAGAGCTGTGCAACTAGAGACTTTTTCTTTTTAACTGCTGCTGTCAGCTCTGTGTGTAATGTGTAGGGTTCGATCATTTTTTTTCCCAAAACAACATGATATAGCTTGTTAGAGGCACCATTTGGCCCAAGGAAAGTTTTCCTTCATTTGTGCTGTGTAATATAATAATAACACTGTGTTCGCTGAAGGTGGGTAGGAGAAGGTGTGTTTAGGAATCTGCTCTGAGTGTTAGAACTTAGCCTTTTTACCAAGGTAGTGAAAATCCTACCATAGTAAACTGTCAGTCAATAAATAGCCAAATAAACAAATGAACTAAAATTTAAAATCATTTTTGTTTAACAAAATTCTTATTGAAAAATTTCTAACTCTCATTTGATTCATTTAACAGTACAGGCTTTGAGTATCATTGACTATCAGAGTGCCAAACTGATCACTAGGAATGAAAAATGTCTATGTAAGATGCTCTATGAGACAGGCAGTAATCTGCACGTGGTGATATATTTTCTGTTATAATTTGTTAAGACTCAACTGATACAAAGAAACTAAGTCAAAAAATAAACACAATTTTAGCAAACACATATCAAAGAATGAAATAAACATAAACAAAAAGCTACATTTAAAATTCAGATATCCAATGGTTTGACTCCTATAAATGGCCTAATATGTATTGAAAGGTGCCCAAAAATAATCCCACGCACTTCCTACCATAACAATGGTAACTATTTTCAGGTAATGAAGAGCAATGATGAGCACATTAGAGTAGGTTACTTTCACTTTCTTTGGGCCAATGGCATATCCTTCTGGGTGCTTTGATATAATTAACTTTACTCAGTGCTATACCAAGACATAGAATTCTGCTAGCTTTTAGCTGCAAACAGCAAAAGGACTCTTGGTCTCATTGGGACTAGTCCACAATTAACTAAACTAATCCACTGTGGACTCTATATTTGATCCAATAGTAAATGTATCATGAAAAAATGATAAGATTTATAAGTTTATGACTTGCATTTTTCCTCCTTTAAAATCTGACATGATCATAATATTGCTTATCTTGATAGAGGTAATTGAAGGTCAAGACTGTTACTGGAATTTTTAAGGAGTCAGATCATCATCCTTTACTCACACTTTACCCTTATTTCTGACTTGGCTTGAATTATTATAAGTAAAGTTCACTGGATTTATTTAAAGTCCTGAGGCTGGTGTTTCAAGTATCTGGGTTTATATCATTTTGCAATGAAAGTAGGACTCAGAACATGGAGTCTAACCAGTTCCAGGGCACTATTTCTTGAGAAATGAAGTTCAGGACAAGAACTGAAGACTAAAATATGATGAGTCATAGAATGATTAGGTATCTGTGGTATTTTTATTACTTTTCTTCTTTGCAAAAACTGTGAGCTTGTATTACTCTTGTTGCACAGTTCAGCAACTTCAGATTCAAAAGCAGAGTTGAGGCAAACTTGATGACAGAATCTGTCCAAGGTGCTCACTTTTGCTGTACAGGAGGCATACAGAACCTTTGGAAATCACGGCGTCTTACAGTGGGGAATTTAAAATGGATTTCCATGAAGTTGACCAGCTTTATCGTGGAATAGACCTCATGTGCCAAAAACACATGTAGGAGGGAGAACAAAAATGAAATGTTAATTTTTTGTGAATTTTAATCTTATCTGAACACTCAAAAGCTGGTGTCAGAATAACGGTACTTAAGAAAGAATTTTCTGAAAACAAATCTAAAGATTATTTTGATATCTTCAGTCATATTTAACACTTTTTCTTTTTTTTTTTTTCATATTTAACACTTTTTCATCAGGGTGCATTTTACAGAGCTTTAACCTTACTTCCACATCCTTATACTGACATATACACACTAACTTTTTTAAAATAAAAAATGAACCTTTTGAAAATGTGCCTTAACTCTTAATACTTTATTTTTCCTTTATAATATAAAACAAGATAAAAATTTAAAGTCTTTTATAGTGAATTAGGACATGGTTAGAACATAAACAATATTGAACACATACATTAAGCATGGTGGTTTTTTTGTAAACAAAAATATAGATAGGCTAATTGGGTAGTTATTTTGATAGGGCTAAAGATTAATTATGTTTATTTGAAAACTGCTTATAATACTACTTTGGATGTATGAAGCAACAAACAAACAAAAATAGAGAGTGAAACTCTCGGTGTGGATCGGCTCTGAGAGTAGATAGGTGTCCCCGCGATTTCTGCACGTCTGCAACTCGGAAGCCGTCCAGCGTGCACCCCTCCCACCCCCGAGCATCAATCATTTCCCACATGGCACCTGGACCTGAAATGATGCTGCAGATTAATACATGTTTACAACAAAAATTTAAATTTTAAAAAAGCTATCCAAATGCTTCTTACTTTGTAACAAGGCAAACAAAAAAAAAAAAAAAAAAAGAGAGAGAGAGAGAGAGAGGCAGAGCTTCTTATGTCTGATTTTTCTGACTGTATGATTTTTCTCTATTATTTGATTTAATCCTGCCCGAAAACCCTTCAACTTTTCACCTTCATTGTTCCTGGGAAGTTGCTCTTCCAGGCAACGTAGCTACATGACCGCTCACCCTTCTGATGATTCGGGTTAACTTTTCCAGAGATGCTGCTTTTCAGTAATAAGCATTAACCATTTAAAAAAATAAATTATGTACTTATACTTCCCAGTTTTAATGAAGCTTTTGGGCCAGCAGAATTATTTGTACCTATTATCTATGCTCTGTTTTTTGTAAGATAATTATTAGTTTTTCCTACACGAGCCTGCTTCTTTTATTTACTAGTTTAAAGGATAAGCCTATGGAATAAGACTCCACTGCTCTGATAAAGAGAATTATTTTACTTCTTTAAAATTCCTATTAGAAAGAAAAGAGCATATTAATATATGCTCACATCCTTATTAAATCTCAAGACCTCTTTTGGGTTAAATCCTGAAGAAGTAATCAATGCTAAGGTCCTACAGTTAAAAATGTTGTGTTTATTTAAGCCAATTTTGATATAAATGTTTAATATATTTAAGTCTTTCTCCTTAACATTAATAAAGCTAGAAATATCTTGTAGATAATAATTAAACTGCTATTAAAAATAATGTATATGCTAGAGTATGACAGGTGTTAACACTGAAAGAAATAATTGACATGTACTGATTGCTTGCCATTTGGCAAATTCTTTTACATATATTCTTTTACTTATTTTTCACAAGATTGCTTCGAAATTAACATTAGCATCTCTGGCTTTATATATGAGAAACTGATAACCAGCAAGTTTCTATAAATTTCCCCATGTTACATAGCTGGAAAGCTGGGAGACCAAGATTCAAGCCCTTGGTTGTCTGAACACATGGCCTGCACTCTCGCCATTGCACTACATTACCCATGTTGGTTTTCTAAATCATTTCACTCAAATCTTCCATCTGTGAACATGAGGAAACTGAGGCACTGAGTTTTGTTGACTTAGGCTGGAACTGGGATTCTGGACATTTTTCACTCTGATGCCATTGGGTAACTTGAAGCCAACTTCTGGGACCAAATAACTGAGTAAGCAGAAGACAGGGAAGATACAAACCATGCAGTCCACAGAGAGCCAGCACAGCCATCAGGAAATTAGGCACTGGCCCTGTCCCATCTTTTACCACCTCTGAGATCCTGAACATGCTACTCAACTTCTCTGTGGAGCTAGGCGTGGTGGCTCACGCCTGTAATCCCAGCACTCGGGAGGCTGAGGCAGGAGGATCATCAAGACTTTGAGACCAGCCTGGGCTACAAAGTGAGCTCAAGGCCAGTCTGGACTGCATAAGGAAACCCTGTCTCAAAAAGACAAAAACAAAACGAAACAGAAACCAAACTTCTTTGTGGATCAGATTGTCCATTTCTAAAATAACTGAGCTTCCTGCCTTAGAGTTGTTGCAAAAATTGAATGATTGAACTCAAAAATAACTTCCAGTTATGGAACATCTTATAATGTAAATAATTTAAAATCCACAGCAGTGTGCACAGAAGTGTACACAGTTCAAAGTGCACAAATTTGCAGTAACTTCACAGTGCGAGCCCTTGGGGGAAATGGTATGTCACACACCAATTAGAGCTCCCCGGATGGCAAGGCAGCACTGGGGCAGCTGCTGCACAGGTCAAGTCGGATCTGATCGCTAGACAGCTGAAGCCAATGAAAGCACTCACTCTGGGTGGCTCGGGTGGCTCAGAGGCTAAGATACCCAGCCACGTTGACAGTTTTCATTTTTGCAGCATGATGTGGGTTATCCAGGTGCATAATGGCTTCTGCCCATTTGCACAAACAGGAGGCTTCCTAGCTGTGAAAGCTTCCTAGCTGTGCACTGGGAGATGATTTGTGATGTACATCTTCAAGACAATGGTTCACTTACCTAACTTACTTGTTTTTTCCTAGGTATAATGGTAACATTTTGAATACAGGGGAAGATGGTGCTCACAGACAGGGAGTAGGCCAATTTTATTTTCTTTTCTTTTATTTTTATTTATTTATTTATTTTTTGTGGTACTGGGGATCGAACTCAGGACCCTGCGCTTGCTAGGCAAGCGCTTATTCCACTGAGCTATATCCCCAGCCCCGAGTAGGCCAATTTTAGGGAGTTGACATAGGAGAGACAGTGGGACAAAAACTTGACAGCTTGGACAGGATGGACAATTAAGGACTAACAAGTAATCTAGGAATTTTCAGTTCAAATAATGCACCAGGTTTCTGTTCTAGAATCTGAAGTGTTGGGAAGGTGATATTTTATAGTGCCCTGAAAATGACCTGTGGCCTTTGAAGATGACATCTTGTGTGAGAATCACTCTTATTTCAGGTTTTCCTATGTTCTGCATCATTTTTACCTTATCACAGGACACTGGGACCAGACAAGTTGGGAATGCTGTCTATTGCGTAGACACAGTGGCCTTGCCCTAGGGGATTCTGACTCCTCCCCACCATCCCAAGACGCTCCCTCAAGGAGGGGACATTGAACAGTGCCCTTTGCCTCTTTGACTCTTTGACTGCACGCTGTATTGATAAATCTAGTAACTCCTTTTTGCACATAAATCTGAAAATAAAATATTTTTTAAAAGTAAAAACTAGAGTACTTTATGCCAGTCACTGTTTAAAATCTCAGATTCAGGCCACAGTTCCTTTTGAATCCAAAGGGAAGTTTTAATTAAGAGGGAAAAATGTGAAGCAAGGAGTGTAATTCTTCCCAGCTCAAATCGCAAACAGTCTCTCTTCTAACCCAGTGTATCTTCATGTCCCTTCTTGTCTAGCAGGATTCTCGGGAGTGCTGTTTTTGAAGTTCCATCAATCTATTAAACATTAGACAGAAGGTTTTAGGAAACAGGCCATGTGTATTGTGACGTACAGTCCTGGAAAGAAAAATGATCAATCTGTGTATTTGCCTTTTAACTAGTTGTAGACAAGTTGGCCACATCCTTGGCACATTAATGAATCCTGTCATCTCTCATCCCCACTGCTCTCTTATATGAATTCAGATCTCCATTTGGCAATAAAAATAAAGTCCTTGATTTAAGCTTCTCCTTTCCAGTTAGGGCTCATCATCCCTAATAATCAAGAGATTGGATACCATAAGGAAAAGAGAAAGTCTTGCAGTGTGATTTGTAATGTGTAACATGAACTCGTTTGGGGGAAGAATTTTCTATAAGATATTCACAACGATGTATTTTTGCAAGTGCTTTCTTTCAGCAGGCCTGTGATCTTATACCTTTATGGGACTGCTTTTTCCTTCTTCAAAAAAAAGAGAGTTCAGATATATGTAGGAATTTGGAATGTTATTGAAAATATAGGGGCTCTTGCATTTATTCATGAATAAATTTAAATAGAAGTTATTTAAACCTTGACCAGTACCAAACCATATACGTGGCACATGTGATTTCTCCCAATCTTCAGTAAGGTGACTGTAAAGATAGCTCAAGGGCCCTGTCTACTTTCCTCACACACTGTCTCCCTCCTGAAGAGGTCTTTCTAGAAAACAGGGCTACTTTCCCTAGCATCTGGTCTCTTTTATCTGGCACATTGATTCCTGGCTCCTTTTTATCTAGGACAGCCTATTTATAAATCAAGTCTAACCACTTAGATCTTTCCACTAGTAGCCTCCCTCCCATATTTAAATTAGTCTTTAGGAAGTGTTCCCTAGTGACGTGTGTTAAGGATTTAAAGATCTTTCTCATTCATTAGATAATGTCAAGAGAACAAAGAGTGAATAGAACATTAAGGACTACAGATCTATGTATACTGACATTATCTTGAAGTGGTACTATGTACTGTGAGATAGATAGATAGACATATATATGCTAGTTTGAACAAAATATTTCTATGGACCACAAAATTTTTCTGCCTTTTTCAATTTAGAGTGTGATTTTTAAAATTTCCTCACTAAAAACTAACAGAGAAACCAACCATAACCAATTTGATTGACTTTAGATTCATTTTTCTGTGCTGTGGATTACAAAATATTTTACTTCCTTAATGGCAATGTTTCCATCATCATTTTCTCCATCTTAAGGATTGTTTTTGCCTTGAAACAATTTCATTAATTCATTTTTAAAGGTTATTTATCAGAATGCTACTATTTATCATAAAACTAGCATTCTTCTTCCAGCAGACACAAGTTCTTACCTTCAAGAAGCAAATCTTCTAGTAGAGGAGAGAGATGTAAACAAACAGGTAGACAAAACCTACCGTCTTTCATTAATCATAGAAGGTACACAGTTTCCTGTTGGAATGAATCTAACACATGACATATCTTTTAACTGGTGGCACTTGACAATCACTGTTGGCCAGGGGACAATGGGAGGGATGCTCAGGCACAAACAGGAAAACTCTGCTCTCCAAAATTACAGAATTTATGTCAGCATTTACACAGAAGCTGCACACCACAGTGGAATGGTCTTTTGGCTCCTACAAACCAATTTCAGGAAGGAGAACAGAGTCAATACCCTGTATTTATCAAGTTACCAAAACTGGAGATTTTAGTCTGTGCTTCTAACAACACCTTCAGTGAGAGTTCTTGTCTGATGGAGAGGCGTAAAACAACCCTTTCCCCTCCAACACTACAAGCAGCACGGAAAGTACACAAGTTAATACTTCAAATCAATAGTCTGTCGTCATTTCTTCAGTCTAAAAATACAAAGAAGGAATCCATAGGAATCCATAGGTCCTCACATTTCCATATAAGCCACCAAAAGGAAATTTGTCTTTTCAAAGCATGTAACCTAGAATTTTTACTGATAGAGTGAGCACTGGAGCACTTAGACAAAAAAAATTACAATGTAATAACAAATCTAAAAGGACCCTCGTGTTACACATAAGAAACTTCCCCAGGAGGTACTACTTGTTTTCCACCTCTCAGTGATTCACTGATAGATTTTTCTAAAACTCACCCATCAAACTTTATCATCAGATGTGAGAAGGTGAGGCTCCTTCCCTGCATCAGTTCAAAGCAGTGCTATAAGTGATGTGTTTATTAGAGCTCCTGTGACTGTGCAAGCATGACCCAAACCAAACCCTATCTTCATGCACTGGTTTGAGATGATATATATTGACTTTATCTGCAAGTACTTTATCTGCAAGTGCAGTCTGAAGTTATTCCTTATATGTCTTTGTGATGAGGATAATGTGTAACTTTGCTTTGTCTCTTTTTGTTCTTTTACGGAGCAAATTTTCTTTTAAACTGCTTGGAGGACTATGGCAGCACACAGCCTTCTCTCCAGAGTAAACAATCTCTGCTAAGTCACCGATGATGGCTTATTTATTTCAGTCCCAGTGTGTAATGTCATTGGCATTTAAATAATGACCCTGTCTTGGAATGTATGGCTTTCAGGTTTTTATTTTATGCATTAAATGCACAGCTGTTGTTTTATCCTTGACATTGCCATTGATTTGGTGAGGAGAACCTTCAGATTTTTTTTAAATAAAACAAACAAAATTCCACTTGCAGCAAATTCTGCAAGCTGTCTCAACTGCCTATAGTGACACTATCAAATGACAAAACCCAGAACCTCCTAGAAAGCAGAACTTACCTTATAAAAGTAAAAAACAAAACAACACACACACACACACACACACACACACACACACACACTAAGAACCCTTTAATGATATTTCAATGAATGCAAAATAGGCCCAGGATTATGCATTCCTTGTGCTTGCATTATATCGTATAAGTGCCCTTGACAGTTAAAGACAGTAATGGGAAAGAAATATGAATTAGCAAGCTCCAAATGCTTGCTCACTTGATTCTAAGACCATGTATGCCTAGAGGAGAGAAGTACATATGCTGAAAATCTGGCCCTCCCAACACTAGGACCATCTCTGGGAAGGTTTAACCAACTAAATGTGCCTATGTTAGCCACTTTCTTGTTGCTGGGACAGAATATCCAACACCCACAACTGAAAAAGAGGACAGCTTTGTTCTGGCTCACATTTCAGTGCGCTTGGTCCATGGTTGGTTGCCCCAAACACGGTGAAAGGATCCGACAGAGGAAAGCCATGCATTCCATGGCAGCAAGAAAGCAAGGAGAGAAGGAAGGAGCCAGGAAGACCCCTCCAAAGGCCCAGGGATCCCCCACTTGCAACCAGGCCCCCCTGATAACAGCACTTTTAGAGTTATAAATTCCCCCAGAGGACCCCTGGTGAGTATAGCACCTCCAAGAGCCAGTCACCTTCAAGCACATGAGACTTCTGGGACACATTTTATGCACCACGTACCCAATTAAGTGATTTTTAGTAAACACCCATTGTGACTGAAGTTTTCTGTCTAGATTTAGTTTTCATAAGTCTAAAGACCCAAGCAAAATTTCTCATATTTTTAAAATTCCTCTTCTAAATATTATGTTTGTTGTGTGATAATGCAAGCTATTCTTTTTTCTGACATGCTTGAGGAAGGTATGTGGTATGTTGAAGAAAACGGTGTGAATTTTGAAATTAGTGAAACCTCAGTTAAATTTTTGTCTACATTAACATTTATGTGCCCTATAAAACAATTACTTATTCCTGTAGTTTATATACTATGAGATGTGGCTAATTGTGAGAACTAAGTAACAGTACACATCCCAGGTCAGGTATTAAGTAAATGTTTACTTTTACAGATTCTATCCGTTTCTTTCTAATTAAACAAAATATTTGAGCAACTCAGTCCTCATACAAATTAATTTTCTTTCCATCAATTGAAAGTTTTTGTAATGAAAACAGATATAATATGATAACAATAAGAAATATGACATAGATAAAATAAATCAAAATATTTTAGTTAAAGGGAAAACTATCCAAATTGTAGGTAATCAATTTCCAGTCTTTCTATAGTTAGCAGTGCTTTAACCAACTTCTGTCCAAATCTTATTTAAATAGTTCTGAAGACACATAAAAGGTAAAATTACATCAACACCAAAACTGAAGTCTTATGGCTAAGCCACGAAGATAACTTTGAAGGGTTTTCCACCAAGCTGAAGCTAATGGTGCTAAAATTGGGAAAGCCAGGAACTTAAAAGAAGCTTATTTCATGGCGCAGCCCCTCTAGCTTGAAGAACAGATGGAACACATTTCCCCTTGTTATGCTGTCTATCTCCTGGAGAAAACATAACAAATCTTGGGACACTGTTGGGAACAGTCAAATTTTCCAATAAGCTGAGATCAGTGAAGCAATTTATGGAGTAGCCAAAGCTGTAGCATGATGTGGCCATGGAAGTCCATGTGAAGGGCGAGGTTGCTGTGGGTCATCAGAAACCTGGTCACTCCCGTGGCATCCCAGACCACATCCTCTCCTTATCACTCATGGAACCAGATACCTCTCCTGTCCTGTCCTCTTCTATTAATGCCTTAAAATTGCCATATGGTCCCTTCTTGCCAGATTCTGAGATGACCAGGGCGCTGTTCTTCCCCCACTGGTCTTCGTGGGAAGACTGCCACTCCCACAGTCAGGGGCAGGAGAAGGAGCAGGGAGTTCTCACCCGATGTGGGGGGCACCCTCCACAGTCAACTCCTGAAAGTAGAAGCAGCCACTGCAGGTCCAGAAGGGCCTGAACGTCAGGTGTAATTACCACACGCATGCAGACTTCATCATGATGTGTGCGGGATAACATGGCGGTAGCATAAACCATGTGAGAAAACCAAGCCACCTCCGATTCATGTCTGTGAACACCAGGAACAGGACTCCACACGGCACAGACTGACCCTCTATCCCCTGGTAATCCCAAGAAGGGGTCTAGCTGGTCCCAGGGGAGGCAGGTACCATGGATCTGCACTGTATTACAGCTTACTTTTTATTGTCTGTACTTCTATAATAGGGCTTGGCAGTTAGGACTCCATCTGTTGAATGACTGAGAGAAGAGAGTAAGGTAGTCCTTCTATTCTGTTTTAAAATATGAAGTCTCCGTGCATTTCTTCTCCTACAAAGATAAGTAGAAGAGAAATACAATCACAAAAGGCCTGTAAAAAGGTTGAAGGAAAAAACTATCCAAAAGATGGAAACTTTATTCTGAGTCAAAATATCTATTCAAAGACTGGGACGATAAATTGTGATGCTCACAATCATACACCATCAATCACAAGAAGAAGATCTTAGGGCAGCAGGGAAGAGGAGATGAAAACAGAGCAGGAATAATTTCCAAGTTAGGAACCAACCTGGAAGGGATTTACGTGAGATGGGGGAAAACTTAAAAATCTTTAAGTGCTATCTTCGGAAACACAAATTTCAACTAAAAAGCAAAACACCAAGATGTTAAATTATTTACTCCAGACTGGACCACTGTTGAATAGTTTTTGCTGTTATTTTTAACTTTCCATTTTTTAAAAATAAGACTGAATTCATTTAAAAATAACTTTGAAATCATTTTATACCTAAGAAATAATATGCTAATTAATGTCAGTAGGAGTATTTAGATGTTTTTCTTTTAATCAGAGGTGAAAATGTTCATAACTTCTTTGTTCTTTGAAACAAAGTTTGTTAAATATCCTTGTATCTTTTCACCTAGTAATTTTCTTTCTAAGAATCTACATGGCCATTGAGCAGAGCAATGTATTCAATAGTGAATGACTGGAAGCAGCTGAATTTGCTGACGATCTGAAACCAGTATGTAACTTGTGGTTCATCCATATCCTGGAGCACGGTTAGGTCCCTGAAGTCACATTGCCGATGATACTGCCCTTGTCTATAGGAAAGCCATTAAAAGTGATCAAAGTCACAGATTTTCTTTAAAAATTATGTGATATGATGCGTAGGAAGTACCTCTTTCAGTGGATGCAGTGGCCCATGTCTGTAATCCCAGCATTCCCAGGGGCTAAGGTAGGAAGATCATGAGCTCAAGCCCAGCCTGAGCAGTTCAGGGACTTAGCCACACCCTGACTCAAACTAAAAAACTTTTGAAAAGGGCTTGGACTTAAAGCTCAGTCTGGAGACTCTGGGTTTAGTTCCCAGTACTGTGGGAAAAAAAAGAAAGAAAGTGCTTCTTTAGTGTCTATCACAGATGAGGCCCTCTATACATTTTAATGGTTTTTTTTAGTGTCTGTGCTGCTGAAGCGAGCATAATGGTTATTATTTTTGAGGATATATGAAATATTTACATCATAACATTATGTAAGTAGAGTACACAAGTGTGTGTGCATGGGCATGTGTGTGTAGAAGAGAAGCCCAATGATGCAATCTGCACACACTTTCACATCCACAAGCAGGTGTGCACACATCAGAATCTCAACTATCTTACTCTCTAGCAATGAATTGGAAAGTATCGTTCTTTGTATTTCTACAAATGTGCAACATTTTCTACTTCACTTTTAATATCAGGAAAAATCACATAAGTAGACAAAAAGCCTCACACTATGGTAGGTTTATGTGGGACCTACATGATCCATAGTAGACCTTTAATAAATATTTGCATAATAAATGAATAAATGAACTAATTCATCTTGCATTGTAAGTCACTCTGATAATCCTCTCAAAACCTGGTTTTCATCTAGAAAAGCCTCTGCTCAGAGATGTCAGATTCATTATTAGCCAAGAAAACAAGTCCAAGGATTTCCCAAAGATCTAATGGAATCTAAATGACAAGCAGGAATCTAAATGACCCAGAGAACAGCCCCTGCTTTTTGGTTATCACCAGTTTGCCCTGCTCCTCAGATGCTACACCTGTGAAGTCACTTCCACCTCCAGCAAGATACACTGCTTTCCCTTTCCGCAGTTCTCCTTTCCTTCACCCCATCATCGCCCACCCAACCTCCACTGCTCAGACCAGACACAGCTACTTTGCCCAAATCCAGACACAGCTATATTTTCATACTTTTACATATATTATAAATTTTTAATATGATGTCACCTATCCTGTCCTTAAAATGTTGCATTGTTTGATTTGATAGCAAATAAAAGTTACTGTTTTAGACACATTATTTTTCTCCTTTTTATCCCAAAGCAAATGTATTTCTTCTTTACCTATTAAAAAGAGGATGAAATAGTTCCTCATTTTCCACATATAAAAGCTCTTCTTTAAACAACTTTACTCTGTTAAAGCACATGTATCTCAAAAATTCCAAAAGTATGAGTGGGGATAACATAAGCAGACTGAAAAGAAAACTCCATCTCCCACAAGCTCTTATTCCCCAGGGCTGGAAACAACCGCTCTTGCCACAGTAACAGAAAATGCGTCCTCCCAGGCAGTATGCTTCAGTGTCTTAGTTTCCCAGGCAGTAGCTTCTGTTCCAGATCTGGTTGCTCCTGTCTCTTAGAAACAGCTGGTCACTGTGATGCACATTGTATAAACTAATCCCCAGCTAACAAGCCATTCTGCCTCTGCACTTCCTGCCTGCTTATCCCATATAAGCCCTGGACCACCAGTGATCAGGGCCTGATACTGGGAGTGAACCCGATCAGTGCCCTTCAAAGTAAATAAACCTGTCTGTACATCCCAGTTGTTGTTTTTGTGTTTCTGCTTGCCATTGCACCACGTCTTTGCACACCCTTCCACAGCTACTCTACACCTGCAAAGGAATATGCATAAAGCTTTATTTTTTGACAGAGGTAACATTCTATAATTATTCTGTCTACACTTTACTTTTTAGATTTAACATATTTGGGAGATTGTTCTACATCAGTGTACTTGCAACAATTGTATCATGTTTCATTATGCAAATGTAGCAACATTTAGATAAGTGATGGTTATTATTGATATTTATTTAGATGGTTGTGGCAGTTAAAGTGGAGTGCTGGCTTGATGGGCTTTGAGGTCTGCCTGAGGGATTGGTAGAGCACACTTCTGTGTTAGCCTGGTGAGCCATGCAGTTGGGGTCTGTGACTGGCCCCCACCTCTTTTTTCTGGCGCTGCTCCCTGGCTCTGCCCCCTGGGTGCTATGAGCTCTGCTCCACCACGCCCTTCCACTGTGATGTCTCTGCCTTGGGGTTGGACTACGACTGAACCCCCTGACACCATGAGCCAAGTTAAGTCCATCCTTGTTTAACTAGATGGTGTCAAGGGTTGTGTCACAGCAGCAAGAAAGCCGACTATTACTACTGTAGACAGCCCTTTGCAATTACAATCTGAGAACTTAAAACCCAACCTGTATGCCATTTCACACATGAAAATATGTTCGTAGCATAAATTCCTAAATTTGACCTTGTTATGGTTTATGTCTGGATGTCTCCCCAAACCCTCATGTAGTCATGGGGTGGCCTTTAGAGTTTATGATTGATCCATGGTCCAATGCGGAGATTATAGGTGTGAGAGCTACACTGCCCTGGGGCAGATAGTTTGCATACAAAGGGAGAGAAAGAGGCTGCTTGCTGCCACTCCTCCCTTGTGCTCTTGTTACTTTGCTGTTTTCTGCTGCCATGAATGTTTGCCCTCTGCCATGTGCCAACCTGCCTTGGAGCCAGCCGAGTATGGACTGAAACCTCCACAGACTCTGAGCTACATAAACCTTTCTTTCCTTCATTTTTGGTGTCAGGTATTTTGTCCCATCAACAAGAGAAAAGTAACCAAGACAGATCTCATTTGCAATTTGAATTTTTATAAGAATTTCAAAATTGGGGCCAGGGATATAGCTCTGTGGCACAGTCCTGAGTTTGCATCCTGGTACAAAAAAAAAGAGCTCCAAAATCAGCTTCTTTAGTTTTGACACAAAACCTTTTTCTACTTTACAAAGATCCACTGAATTGTGAATTAAGGTCAATTAATAAATGTATGAAGTGATAATGTCCTAAATAAGAATTATATGTGATTTCCTTCTTAGATTGAATTTTTCTTATAATTTTGCACATTCCTAGGAATATCATTGCTTTTCTTGGAGTTGTAAATGTGGTTTAACATTCATTATAATTTCTATTGGCTTTATGCCTTATAGATAAGAGTTATTGATTTCATTTATTAATGTTAGGCCCAAGGACTTATCCAATAACCTGTATCTTTTAAGTTTTTTAAATTCTATGTTGAACAATTATATTATGTTTAAATTTGACACCACTTTTCTCCTCACCTAGTATGTGGTTAATATCTCTCAAATATAATTAAATAATAGTTTAACAAGTTTAGATGTCTGATTCTTTTACTGATATTAATATTTTAAGATTGACTCCACAAGAATAATATTATTTTATTATTTTATCTTTGCAAAGTTTTAGTGAACTATAATCGATGAACAGTAAGTTACACCTATGTAAGAGTGACAATTCTGTGCATCTTGAGGTGGGCATACCTCTGAGCAACCACCAGCCTAACTGGAATAAGGGGCATGTTTATTGTAGCCCAGAGTCTTTTCTCTCTCTTTTTAAATGAAGAAGTGACATTGACTTTGTACATTGCTGTATTCAGTTTGGTGAGATTTCATTGATGATTTAGACATTTTATTTCATAAATTGCTTTTTTGAAATCTATGAATATAACCATGAATTTCCTGTTTGAATTCTTAATATAGTAAATTAAATTAATAATTTTCATGATATGCAAAAACCTACTTGGTAATAATGTACTATTCTATTATTGTATGATTGGAGACTAATTATTAATAGCTTATTTCAAATTTTTATACCAAAATTCCTAAGTGAAGATAGTGTGGGCTATTTTTATTACATTCTCAGATATTAATATGTTTATATTTAATTATAGCTATTATGTCTGTAATTTTATTCAAAATTTGGAATCTTTGTTTCATTTTTCCTTTTTCATACTTTAAAATGTTTCAAGAAACCAGTGAGAAATGTCTTGGTTCTTTTTGTGAATGTGTGAATATGGATAACAAGAATTATCCCACACTAATTTCACTTCGGAGTTTTGATATAAAGATTTGAAATAAGCTATTTTCAATTAGGCTCCAATCATACAGTAAGGGAATAATACATTATTACCAAGTAGGTGTTTGCATCTTTTGAAAATTATGAATTTACTGTGTTAAGAGTTCAAACAAGAATAAAGCGGGCTTTTTGTGTCTTTTTCATCAGTTCATTTGAACATAGTCTCTGTGTAGTCTGCCTTATATAGCTATGGGCCCTTTGCAGACATGCAGTATAATTCCCTTTATCTTGTACAGTTTTCAGAAGCTCTTTGCTTTTCTCTGGAGTTAATACTGCTCAGGTAGCCCCTGCTCCAGCCCTGCCTTGTGGTTTGTAAGCAGTGCTAGCCACATCCAGCTCCAGAGGAGCAGGCTGCCGTTTGCCTGAAGGAGCAGCCAGGCCCTGTGAGTTACTTGTTCAGCACCTCCAATCTGAGCAAACAGTAGCTCCCCAAGCCACCCGGGAAAAGCCATGCAGTGCTGATAATCACTTAGTACTGATAAAGATGCCCCGTCTTGTTGCTCAAATTTAAATCAAAATTTTAAATCAGATTCCAAAATGAGAAGAAGCAATCAAAACAGCAAAGCAAATGGGGAAAATTTAAATGTAAAATGTAGATGTAAATGTTCCGTGCATTGATAACTAAGAGAGGCACTATGAGAAGAAGCAAACAGCAGGCTCTTTAGAGACCAGCCAGGCTTTCTTTGAACTTTCTTTTCTTTTCCCTTTATGCTGTCCATATTCCTATAATGTTATAAAATATTGCAACTTAAAATGATGATTTTACTGTTATTTTTCTAGAAAGCTCAATAAAAGTTGTCAAAGTATTTTATCAGCATGGAACCTCAACATTTAGACATCAGCAGCAAGGACTTATACTACCCTTGGCAGTGTTTAAAGGCAATCTACAGATCTCAGCATTTCCCCTGCTGGAAGAGACAGAAACAGAACTCTCCAGAGCTGCCTGGGCCCCCAGTTTCTGACAGGTATAGGGGAAATGTAAAAAGAACTGGGGTTTCCCTCAAAGACCAGAAGTAACAGCTGCGAGGTAGACAGGGCAAGCAGAAAAGCTACAGTAGGAAGGATCAGGAGAAAACAGGCAGACAGGGTGTGTTTCAGTGCGTGTGGAGCCTTGAGACAGTGAGCTGCTAAGCAGCTTTTTAAAAAAATTACATTTTTAGAGTAGTTTTAGGTTCACAGCAAGAACTGGGTAGGATACAGAGAGATTTCTCACATATGCCCTCTCCAGAAGAGACCCCACTTCCCCCTGCACACCCTTACAGTGACCTGTCAGCAGTGCAGTGCCAGACAAACTTGTCTCTTTGCCCTGCGCTCTGTCCAGGCATGCTCTTATGTCTCTCCTCAGTCCGTGGCAGCCCAGATTCTTTTACTATCTCTATAGAAACATAGAGACATGGCTTTTCCAAAGTATGATATAGTTGGAGGCATACAGTGTGCAGCCTTTTCGGACTGGCCTCTTTGACTTAGCAATAATCCTAAAATTAGGGACAACATATCTACATGAGTGACAAAAATTCAAAAGAAAACTCGATCCCTTGGTTCTTGAAATGTGGTGAGTTCATTAACTATTACCTTATCAATATACATTGATACTTCTATCCAGTTAATTTCTGTGCTCTTGGGAATTTTTAAAAATACTATAAAATCAACTCCATATTTTAAAATTCACAAAAAAGATAATGCTAACTTACTTTTTAGTTCTAGGTTTTACTATATTTCTCAAGGAGTTCAAGCAATGGGATCCTATCACTGGGTATTTGCCATCTAAAACCTATGCAAGTACTTTCCAGTGTGAAGCAGCTATAGAATTTTGGAGAAACTGGTAAATATCAGTCCCACTCCCAACTATTAACACACTGTTCAAATCCATTGCCCAGCGCAGACCGATCTGACCACCACGCTGTGTCTGACCCCATGGTCCAGCCGTCTTCTGTACTCGTGTCAGTGTCATGATGTCTCCAGGGAAAGAACTTCAAGACTTTTCCTGCTGGGGGACTGACAATCTTTTTGCATAAAATGCTCTCCTACATGAGAGCTCTTATTTATTATATTAACAGAAAACAGAAGAAAAAATTTGCATTTTGAGTGCTATGGAAAAAGATCCCAAAGTCATCAGTTGCTCTGAGCAACATATTGTACATGTTCCCACATGACAATTGTGACACACACTCATTTGTTTGTCTCTGCAGTGGCAGCTCTTATCCTTCTGGATGTATCAAACCTCATTCCAAGAGGTTCACTTGAGCAAGTTGAGGGTGATAGCCTTATTGTGACTCCAGATCAGAACTCCTTTTTGTTTCTGTTGGAAATGTGCATGTCAATGTGCAGAGAGCTACCACAAGCTTGTGATATGTCTTTATGCAAATTAGAAAAGATGCTGTCTGAACAAACGAGATAGGACAAGGGTTTGCCTGGCTGTGCACCTCTGTGCAATGTTCAGCTCTATAACGGCATGCAGTGGCTCTGTAAAGACACTGAAAGAAGGTCTTGATGACTGGGAAATGTGTGTATTTTTTTACAGACTGTTATTAGTGTTAGTCAATTCCAAGGAAGTCAGAACATAATTATACAACCCAGGTTTCCATTTCCCTTATGAGGATTCATGGGGGACATTCATTTTAATTATTACTGCTAAGGACAGCTCGTTGTGTGTGCACCTCCTGAGGAACGAGCTCGCTCTATCTTGTGCTTTGCTGCTAAGAAGTAAGAATCAGAGTGGAGATTCATTCTTTAGCAGCCAGGTGTCTTTGTTGCAAGGGATAGAAACCCAAAGGAAAGTGACTTGAAAATAAAAAGGAGATTTGTGAAGGCAGCAAGGTTCTCAACCTTGACATTTTGAGCCGAGTGGATCTTTGTTCTCAGAGCAGGAGGGGATCCTGTGCATTTTAGCATGTTTGAGAGCATTCTTGGACTCTACTAAGAAGATGCCCGTAGGATCACTTCACTGTCTGTGACAATGGCAAATGACTTAAACATTGCCAAATAGCCACTGTAGGAACAGTGGGCCCCGCTTAAAAACTATTTAGAAAACCTAAACCTTTAGGCAAGGTCACATGCATTTCCAAACACCAGGGATGTAGGCTTCTGTCCCATTAACTCCTCATGTTAGAGAGTTGTAGGGGTGTGAGAAGGGCATATCTTTCTGCATGCCCCCAACAAAAGGCAGGCAGTGCCTCACCACTGGGGATCATGTCAGAACTCACAGGGCTCAGGGGACAGCCAGCCTTACCCACTCCTTGGAAGGAGAGGGTTACTCACATACAAACCAAGTGTCTGTCCCAGTCAGAAATATGGGGATATAAAAAAGCTAAGCAGGCAAAACCCACAAAGTCCACTCAAAATTATACATGAATTAAACACATATTTATTATACAACTTCTAGGTTCCAGGAATACAGTGGTTAACAAATAGGCCATGGCTCATCTCCGGACATTTTGAGTGTTATTTCTTAATTTGACCTTATTTACTAATGCTCTCATTTATTTTCTTTTGTCATATGCATATGTCACTAAGTTGCCTAAAATTATTTTCTGGAAGTAGAGGACACTAGATAAATTATACGTAAATATACATTGGAGTAAAATGCAGCTTTTTACTGTGTTCTGTGCATTTCAAGACTGTTTCAGCTTCTTTGGTAATTTTGACAGCGAGTGACAGCAATATCAAAATATCAATGACAAATAAATAGCATTTTCATTTCCTCTCATGTGAATGTTCAGAGTTGGCCATCTAGTTCTGGAAGTCTGTCCTGCAGCATCAGGCGCAGTCTCCTTAGATTTCTGTTCTAACACATGGACCTTTAACGATCGTACTGCTATGGAGGTCAGAAGTGGCTGCCGGATGCCCCCCCATGAGTCTCCATCCAGCACAGGAGGAATTTTGAAGAAGGAAGTCACCCTTTTCTGAGTTATGTTTCCTAAACGTACCCACACCACTTCCACTTACATCCTGCTGACTTGAAATCACTCACACAAATAGGCCTCCGTAGCTATAAGAAGTTTCCCTTACTGAGGAAGGAAAGTAAGGCTGGTACTGAAGGGCAGCCAGTACTTTCTGTCTGTCCCGGTGGACTCAATTCTGCATCTGGGGAGACAAAATATCAGGGGAAGGATAGTTTCGGTGAGGACTCACTTGGGAGAAGAGAAGCAGTGTGCTGTATACAGATGAGAGGTTAGGTGCTGGAGTTAGCGGTGCAGGAATACAGGAGGTGCTGGGAGAGACAAGGTCAGGACAAACACCGCCTGGATTTGGAGAACAATTCCTGAAGACTCTGTTTGCAGACTTACATTGAATGGTTCTCAAGAGTTTAAAGAAGACTTTGCTGACATTCCCACTAAACAACTCCAAGAATCCTAGAAAGTCTCCGTGGCCTCGTGCTCACCCATATCACATGTCGCAGCCTCCTCAGTGCAGTAAATGCCGGTCCTCACGTCCATCCTGCCGATCTCACTAGCATTCGCTTCATTGACAAACTTTGACCTAAACCAATAAGGGAGGGAGATTCTGGGAAATGCAGCCTTCGGGAATAAAAGTGTTAGCGAATTGACAATACGCAATGGAGCCTAAGTATCACGGCCCCCAGATTCACCTCACAGGGGTCTACCAGAATCCTGGCAATAGGCCAGCACTTGGGTAGCATAGATAGTATTATTATGAATTCTAATGTTCAGCCTTCAGCATCACTTCCTTCTTTCAAAATACAAAGACCATGATCTCGTATGAGAAGGTTCATGACAGGCAGGCTCAGGTTTTACATTTAAATTTAGAAGTGATTGAAAAATTACCCCATTAGCTGAGTGACATCGGGCCAAGACCTTCACTTCTTTGGATCTCAGTTACACACCATTCATGAAAAATGAAGTAAGTATTTAATTGCAGAATAAATGAAAGAATAAAATAGAAGGGCATATGAAAAAGGTGTGGGCCAAAGTTTAATATACAGTAAAAGTTTGTTTCATACTCAAACCTTTGTCATCAAAAAAAAATTTCACAGTTAGTGTATCACAATACTCAATCCAAACCCAGGAAGACAAATGAATTTTATATCCTAAGTAATGCAGTTTCTTAACAGAAATATTATTTTAGCATGAAGATCTTAAACACTAGAGCCAGTTGGTTCCTATGAGTCTAACTGTAGGCGTTAGAAAGAGGATGATTAACTATGCATCCCAGGTTTAGTTGTGATAATTTTTGAACTAGTTTGATGGCAAGAGCATTCAAAAAGTAACTTTAAACCCTAAATCAAAGTAAGCTTTCTTCCTACTTTCTCTATTTGAGCCATGTTTTACATTATTCTAAAGGTAATTTCAAGCCGTTACTCTCCTATTACTTGAAAGGAGATTTAAGTTTTTGAAGAGGGGAAGGGGCAGGCAAGGACATCTACTGACAGAAATTTCCAGAAAGACTTTGAGAACATAAGGAGGGGAAAGATGTTAATAGAATGTGCTTCTCTGAGGTGAGGTGTCTGCTACACTCAGAGGTGGAAAGAACACTTCTCCAGGTAGGCGGTGTGCACAATAGATTGTAACAGGAGGGTACTGTGCCCAGGCATAGTCAGTAGTGACACCAGCTTGAAGGGATTTTTGGTCCTGCCAGAATTGTGCACTTATATTGTTGAGGCAATTTAATTTTATTTAAAAGTACTACAGACTTGAGTCCTATGCAGACTTAATCTAACAAAATGGCATCCATGGCTCTCAAATGCTACCATGTACAGAAACATTTCTTTAAGCTGTTCTAGTCTAACATTGTTTCTTAAGGTTTTGCTCCAACATCTGGGAAAGCAAATCAGTCTTAGCTCCTATCTGATATTCACCACTTTGGAGTTTGTAAAACAAAGTGATTTTCTACATGCAATTAAATGAGGGTAAAACCATGTTACTGTTCATAACTGGGTCCTACAACCCTCCCAGACAGTTCTGTGGTGAAACCAAGATGAGCCTGCACTTGCTCCCGGGCATTGGCAGTGAAGTGGCATCAGGTCCTGTGCCTAGGTTGTCACCGCACAGAGGACTCCTGCTGACCCCACTCCACATTTATTGGTGTCACTTTTAGAGCTAAACTACCAGGTGTGGCTCTTCACTGTGAGCTGGGTAATGAAAATGTTTGTAACTTAATCATGGTTTACAACCTATTAAATGTAATGTACCACGCCTCATAAACCTGGTGGTGTTCTTTTGTTGGCGGTTGTTGCTGTTGGTCTAAGCGCGTATTTGCCAACTATTTGTGCAGCTGTCTCTAGCTGAGATGAGCTATTGCACTCGCCGTGCACTGCCAGATTTCATTGGTTATATTTAATTTCGTACGGGAGGGCCTCTTGCGATGGCATTTGAGTCTTTCAGTACAATTGCATGGCCTCCTAAAACTCAGAGCCAATGTTTATCCACCTTATGAGATCCATTATACTGAACACACAAAAAAACTGTTTGCTATATTTAGTTCAGACTATCGGTTCTAGAGTGAAAAGCGTAGAATAAATGACAGCAGGGCCTGGAGAAATGCTGGCCCACTCCATTCTATAAAGTTTCACGGCACTCCAGGGCCCCAGTGATAAAGAAAATACTGGAAACCAGACATGAAATTTGGCTCTTGAATCTATCAATTGATGGCCAAAGGGGAAAAAGGTTTCATTATTTGGCCACTAGACACTGATTTAAAGAAACATCAGCTCGCAAGAAAGTTCAGTGCATGGGGAATTGGCTCTGCATAAAACACCTGTTCTATCAGGGAGGAAAATCTGTATTTGCTTCTTCAATGTTTTATTTTCATACACATCCAAAATAGGATCAAGGCATTTGGTTAGGTTATCACTTTCTGATACCTCAAATTTATGTGATTATCATGAGACCTGGTTTCAGTTTTAACTTCCATGATCATGTTATGACATGGCTCAGGTTTCCTCTTGTATGACTCATCACTTTGAAAAAGAATTACTCAGGTGTGGTGGCACATGCCTGTAATCCCAGCACGTGGGAGGCTGAGGCAGGAGGATCCTTGTGAGGTTGAGACCAGCCTGGGCTACATAGTGAGCTCAAGGCTGGCCTGAACTGTATAGTGAGACTCTGCCTCAAAAAGACAAAAAATAAAATAAAATAAATAAAAAAGAATTATAATACTATCTATGAATAATTTTGAGAATGCTGGAGGTGACATATAAAAGTAGCAAAAGCACTAGAAGGACTCAGATAAAGGCTTTCTTTAAGGAGACTCAAGTCTTTGGGATCTTAGGTTAACCCTGAACATAGCAAGATTCAGCCACATTCCTGTTGCTCATTGGTCAGCATGCTCCAAGGCCAGCCTGCTACTCTTCCTCTCGGCAGGAGGCTCCATCTCACACACAGGGAAATTTAGCTGGAGTTAAAATGTGGGGAACGCACACACTAGAAAAGAAGTGTAATCAGAAAATGAATATAATGGAATCAGAAAACCGGATGTAAAATTCCCGACGCTGCCACTGGCCAGACCTGCTCCTGGATAAAATCCCTGAGCTGCATACACTGCTTGCTGCTCAGTAGCCTTGACCTTCAAGTGAAGATTGTGGCAGCTAATGCTCAGTGTTGCTCGGATTTTACATCAGAGATTCTAGGTCAGAGGTTATCACACATCACAGGTGCCCAGTGAGTGTTAATGGGCATTAAAATTACTCCTTTTTAATGACGTTGGGCAATTAGTGTACGCAGTACAGCATCCTTCCTAACCAATGACATCTTGATGAAACTAAAATACCTGTGCCTTCAATGCGACTTGAAACCCAGTTAGAAACAGTATGGAATAGAAAGGCACATGAGGCTCTTGGAAGACACACAGGCCCTGGTCTCTCTAAGGACAATGGCCTGGGAGGAGTTGGAGCAGGGAAGGTGAAGCTCCGGGGGCCTGTTAGCCTCGCTGCTCCAGGGAGGACAACCGGCAATTGTGGTGATGTCTGGTGCGCATATAATGTGGCTTCTCCTCCTCATGATCTGGCTTAGGCGAGCAAATGACACTCAGATGCTTGCAATTTGGGGTCACATTTGAACTTGTGACTCAGGGGCCAAGTGTTCCATAGCTTACCAGGCCTTTTAGTCAGCTCCTGAGTCACAATTTTATCTTCTTAAGTAGAGGGAGCTGACCTCAGGGGAGCCAGTGTAAATGAATAAAATATAGTGTTCCATGCGGCAAATTCTAGATTGTCTAACATGGTTGCAGAGTTTTCAGGTTGGTAAGTAATGGTGACAATTATTGATCTTCAAGAAGGTAAGATAGAGTGCGTGTATTTATAACTAAAGGAAACTGGGCAGAGATCAGCTATACTTAGATCCCCAGGGCCTCTCAGATTTACAGAATCAAAACAGTAACTATAAATTATCTTGCAGATGCTTAGAAAGATTGGAAGTGGAAGGATCTAGCTGATGAGATATCAGAGTCGAATTAATACTTCCTAAGGTTCCTTAAGTGTTACCATGACCATAGGGATTTGCATGCCTAATCAATAAACAACAACAACATTATAAACAAACAACGAAAAGCTGAGCTGCAGGGCTAGATAAGCATCTTTCCCTCTGCTGTCAAGCCATTCCTACCATATAACAAGCACCAGGTAAGGTGGCTTTAATGTTCCCTTGTTTCACCTTCAGGATAACCGTGGAAGTGGGGACCCTCCTAACCAGATAAGTAAGACTTGGATTCTGGCAGTGTCAAGCACACAGTAGGCACCTAATAAGTAACAGTAAACATGTGGCAGAATCAAAAAGAAGCTCTCTCTCCCCAAAACTGCCTCGTTCCCTGCAAACAGCAGGGCACACCACCTTCTCCTGGTGGCTGCTTCTGCTTGAGGGTGATGGCTTGGAACTTACCTATGCTGTTCTCTTGCTTGTTTTCCAGCCAAGTTGTGGATGTGGGCCAGAAGGTGTCCCGGGCTCCTCACAGTAAGCACTTCCTAAACATTCGTATATCGCCATGAGCCCAAGTGTGACAGAAGGAGACCTCTGTCATCTATCTCTAAAAATACTTACTTTCTAAATGAGTGCTTGACATTTTTGGACTTGCTGTTGCAGATTCTGAGTACACACCTCACTCCCAGCTCCCCAGGTCTCCCCTGCAGGAAGGCTGCTTCTGAAGTGCTAACAAAGAAAGAAGCCCCCTAGGAAGTAACTGAGTGGTGCCATTTCCTTTCAGCTCTGGCATCTTCAGGACTTCGGCTCCTGGTCCCAGTTGAACAGCAGAGTCACCTAGGGAGCTGGTGAAATGGTGCCTGCGCTGGGCCATCTCCTGCCCTGTCTGGGTTCAGGACAGGGCTGCAGGCAGGTGCACATCTCCAAAGCTGCCCAGCAATGGTGATGTGCAGCTCCAGTGTGAAATCACTCCTGAGTGAGTGCTGAGCATCCCGCTACAGGGATAAGAGGGCTGGCAAGTCACCCACCAGTTGCCTTTCCTGGCCATTGCTGCTATTTCTGCCAAAGGCCACTCCTTCCCTTGGGATAGCCACTTCAGACTGGCCCTCTGTCTTTTCAGATAGTGCTGTCACTGAGGAGAACCCTTGAGGGCCTAAATTGTGCTTTACCTGTCCACTAAGAGGCTTAGCCTGCCCAAAGTACTGATGCCATCTTTATTGCTGGCGAGAAAAACAAGAACAATCCCAGAGAAAGGAAGTCTCAAAGATGATGTTTTCAGGTGCTATGAAGATTAGAAACTTGCCAGAAAGGAGAGGAGACAGCCACTTACCTACAAGGACAGCCTTCTCACCCGCAGTCCGTATCTGAAGAGGATACCGTGCTATCCAGGATTTAACTAGAACACAATTACAGACCAATATGAAATCCTGTGGAAGAACTTTCATTCAACACATTGCAGTATCAAAAGCTCTTAGCCATGAAAAGTCTGAGTTTGCAGCTGGAAATAAAATGATACATGAGACGCACAACTTCCTGCCTTCAGTGAAGCCATGCTTCTTAGTTTGCATTTTTCAATTTTACTAATCCCCTTTTAAATTATTAAGTCAACACCATATGCTTTAATAACTTACACATATTTGTGTCAGAGTCTAAGGTAGCAATAGTTACTCCTGCTCCTTATTAGATCTGAAGTAGATCTTTCTTTAAAATGCTTATCAAAAGGAGGAAGTAAGTTGCATCCTGGTGAAATGAAGTGTACATGGAGGTAAGGCTTTGTGGAATTAATGAACACTGCTACCACGCAGTGCCTTCCTCAGCCACACTCTATTGGAAGGTCTGGAAGCTGATTACTTCATTCAGCTTAGCCATTAAAGAATGAGATCCACAAACAACCTACCTGTTGGCTGAGGTTTCTTAACATTTTTATTTTATATGATAGGTAAATAATTTTAGGTGAAAAGAATCGAAGTGTATAGCAATTAAGAAGAACAAACACATCTAAAGTATTGTCATAAATTTTGTCTTCCAGTATAAGAGTCTCAGACAATTCTGTGAGCTATTCATGAAGGGGAATGTAGAGGTCTGCAGTTTACTAAATCCCCGGGATCACTTCAGCCATCCTCAATAGCCATGGAAACCACCCGTATGCAGCCCTCAGGAGAGCCTGTCCAGTGGACACTTCTCCACCCTGCGTGAGCCCTGTCTTGGCTGCAGAGGCTGAACTGACCTGGAACTGGGCAAGAGTCAGGGGTGGAGCTCCCAGTGACAGGGTTTACAAGACACCACATGTATTCTAAACATGATAATAAAAGTATATAAACTTTTATTCTTCAAGTTTTCCTTTAAAAAGGTGATAAAACAACTAGGGAAGTTATATAAAATGTACTTTTTAACAGTGTCAGGAGAGAAATGAATTTTAAATTCAAGTCAGATTTTTTAAAGATATTTTGAAACTGAAAACAAATAAGAGTGATTTGTGACAATGATGGCCCATCATTCATCTGTCCTTCAGAACACATGGCCTGTTGCTATGGCTCTGGTATATCACATACAATGGTTCTGTCAATGTCCAATTTTGTACTTTCTATTTCTGAGATTCCTAATAATAACCAGGTACCCTTACAGGTTGCAGTTAAATAGTTGTATTTGTAGAAGGAGTTCACAGGATGATGAAAAACTTGAGATAAAAATTGAAAGATATTTTATTTAATTAACATTAGTGTTATAATAGTTATTTATCATTAAAGTTTTAATAGTTAATAACCACTTGGCCATATGGATGCTCAGAGGTTATTCCTGAGGATGAGGTCCATAGAGAAGAATCTGTATGCTCACTGGAGAAGTGAAATTGAGTCAAGCCACTGTTTACAGAAAGAACAGAGGCAGATTTTTATTAAGTGACCCCTGTGAGTAATCATCATGTATTTGCACAGCACGGTTCTGGGAGGATAATACAGCTCATTTGCATAGTAGGCCCTCATTCTATGTGCGAGTGAAATTGTTCAGAATGGTCTACATGGAGGTGCTCTTTGTTCTGCACCTAGCTATGCAAGTTACACAGGGACCCTAGGTAACCTGTTGACATGAAGACCTGACCCTGAAAGCATTCACACTGGTCTTCCACAGCCAGCGTGAGCCTCCAGAGATAAGCAAGGCAGCAGTGACGCCGGCTGAAGACAGCTCTGGATACCATGGTGGGGATTCTCATTTTTGGAAGAACCAGGTGAAGATAATGTCTCTGCTTGTAGCCTGCCTGGTTTTGTTCCGTCATCCACAGTAACCGCTGGGAAAAGCAGTGACAGGTAGGACTCAGGGCAGCCATTCTGTCAGCTCTCTTTGAGACAAGGATGGGTGGAAATCAAGCATCTTAGCTAAGCTCAACTCGCAGATCATTTGCATTCTGTTGTTATGACACTGAGCAGAAAATTCAAACCCAAAAGAGCGCAGTTTGGTACAAGAGAAGCTAAAGGGAGCGCTGTTTTTTTTTCCCCTTTGTTGCAATTCCCCTCCTCCTGAATGGTTTGCTGATCTCAAAACAATGTACCTCATATTCTTCTCATTTATCCAATGTGCATAGAATGGTGAAATATCTCCTTCATATTGTTCATTCTTGATTATTAATGTGCAGAAAATTGTACGTCCAGCAGAACAAATAGTAAGTACATTTTTGACAAGGCCCTAAAATTACAAGTTTGTAACAAAATAAAAACCTTGAGACTCTAAAAGTGAGTTAAAAGTACCATTCTAATGGTGTTTCCAGCAGGCAATGTACGAAAGACTGAGATAACTTCTCCTGACTCATGAAATATTTGGTCCATGGCATCATTTCCAGAGCTGTGGCAAAAGAGTAAACATTTTTATGGAAAATAATAGTTTGTGCTTGAGAATAAAAATCTGTACAGATTTAGTAAAATTGACTCAAAAATTCTACATGACTTGTTTGGGTCAAAAATGTAAGCATTCTGTAAAAGTAGCCTGACTCAGAACCTGGGGGGGGTGGGTGGAAAGTTCGTGGGAGAGGAGAGCCAAACAGTCACTGATCACAGACCTGGGCCGATTGGATCATAGCTTCCAAGGGTGCCTTTGTGGCACTGATTACCTCCTTTGCTTAGTTAGGTGTGTTTCTTTGTTCCTGTGTTTGCTTAAGAGCACGGGCTTAAATCACTTCCTGCTACCAGTCCTTGTGAGAGCCCATAACAGCCACCATGAGAAAACTGGTTTGTGAAACAGAATGCTTGGGCCCAAATTAGCCTTCAGGTGAGCAAAGCCACTTCAGAGCTTAGAAGTGCTCTGTATCAGTGGATCATGAGTTTTCAGTATCTGGAGCTTGAGGATAGCGCAGCATCAAATACTTTCCCAAATTTTGATACATGCCTTGGAATTTGGATCTATTTGCCAACAGAGCTAAATCCTGAAAGGGCACCTTGGTCTGAATAGCGGAGTTCACTCCAGCAGGCATCAAGACTTTAACGGGAGACAGGACTTGTAGAGCTCAGTGAGATCAAATCCTGATGACTTTTAGGAGTAAGTGAACAAAAATGCCTGCGTATTAGAGCGGGGGATAGTGGAGTGTCTGTGAGATTACTGAGCAGCTCACGTTACGGGAACGTACTAGGCTGCTGGCTCTGTGAATCAGCAAGTTCTACCCTGAGTTCATTTAAATACCCATAATTTTATAATCAGGGAGCCGCATCTCTCAATCCATCCAGGCTTCCCTCCGTCCCTCCCTCCCTCCCTCCCTCCCCCCCCTCCTTTCCCCCTTCCTCATTCATCACCATTTTCTGGAAGCCTTCTGTACATCAGGCATTTTGCTTGGTGTGGGATTCACAGAGAGTGAGATGCGGCTTCTCATAGTCAAGACACTGACAAACACTGACAGTCCCTGGTGGCCTCTGACAGGAGTGTCAGTGACTAATACCCCAGCTGTGAGGTCCACTTGCTGTGAGCCAAAGCAGGGCCAGGGGAACGGGTGTACTTGTGCAGTGCAGTAATGAGACACCAACAGCAGGGTCCCTATGCTCCAGAGGCGTCCTTTGTGTAACTCTCCCTGCTCAATGGCTCTCTGCTCTGCCCGTGGTTTCTGAAAAGCATGTGAACATTGCTCTTTTGGATCTGTTTTCCCAGCAACCTTGGACCACTTTTTCTTCTCTTTTAAATTGTTCTGTTTTACTTTGGAAGCAGACACTAAAGGAGTTAAAAGAAGTGACATAAAAAGCTTTTAAGGAATAAGATTTCAGAAATGTGTTTGTGACAATGACTCTGGCCTACCCTACCTTGACAGAACCAAACCAAAAGCTGAATGTAAACACACATGAACACACACACACACACACACACACACACACACACACACACACACAGAGTTTTGGCAAGATTCCTTAAGGCAGTTAATTCTCTCTGGTGTGGAATTCCTATGAGAAGAGGAAACTTGGCTTGAATTCCTGAGCAACAGATCTGGGTGCAGCACCTATGAAGCCAACAGTCCCAGTGATACTGGCCATAATAAATGGTGCACAATGGAGTACTACTCTGCCACAAAGAAGGATAAACTTGAGTCATTTGTAGGAAGATAGTTGAATCTTGAGACCATAATCCTAAGTGAAATAAATCAGACACACAAGTTTAAACATTGCATGGTTTTCCTTATGAGAAACCCAAAGTATAAATAGTAACAGGAAAAAGTAAAAGTTAGACAACGAGAAACAGGGAGAGAGACCTTTCACAAATGGGAGGGGAGCTGTGAAGGGGAGAGGGAGGGAGGGAGGGTAGGAGAAAGGGACAGAAAAAGAATGAGGGTGTGTTTTGCTCTCGTACCAATTCTCCAGGATGAATGGCGTCTTCGTGTCCTGCAAACGTACATCCACAGAAATAAGAATGAAAAACTCAATCTAAAAGCTGCCCCTGGAGAGACAGAGCTTTAGCTGTCCTCGTATCACCTCCCCACACGCTCTACACAGGCAGGAGCTGCTCTTCCTGAGCCTGCTTCTGTGGTGGCTGTCAATTCCACGCTCCTGCTATGCTCGAGGGGTCCCTGCAGAAGGGGGACCAGTGGGAGGAGAAGCAGCGCTAAAGCCTCCCAGAAGTGACCTGGTGGCCTGTGGCTTCCCGTGGGGTGAGGGACTTTTAAATTCTTTTAAGTTTATTGGGGACAAATGAACCACTAAGTAGAAAATAGTTTTGACTCTTTATACATAATCAGAAGTCTTTGATATCCATACTGCTGCTTGGCAAAGTAAGTCTAGGAACGAGGAATTCCTTTGTTTTGTTATGATTCACATGCTGAAGTACAGAAGTAAGTCCCCATACTGTATTCAAATAGAGAAAAGAGTAAAAGAAGCTAACATGTGCTTTGAATTCCCCTTTGTACGAGGGAGTGCTTGGTGTCTCCACCAAAGTTTTGCTTCTCTAACCCTAAGCATTGCATTACATGTTCTTCATAGAAGTCAAATGCCATTTTCATATGAGATCGCCTCTGAGGCACACCCATTCCCACACAGTGTAAAACACAATTAATTAATGATTCCTATGCCATGAACATGAAATAAAGTAAAATCCTATCATTTAAAACAGTGATAAGTGGCCCATTTTTGGATTCTGAAGCCCACCCCAGCTGATAAAAGAGTGCCAATTTTCACAAGAGAAAGCTTAAAATTATCAGAAAGAAATTAACTTCCACTTACTTTAATGAAAAACCTATACAGTTGAATACATATATATGTAACTTTCCAAGATCATTTTTAGGAAGAGGGGGGAAGGGAAGAGATAGGAAGAAAAGAACTTTTATTAACTGACCATCTGGTGGTGACCCTGGGAGGATGGTCTCATCCCTGCTTGGGCAGAGAGGAGACTGAATTTCTGAGAGTCAGAGTCATTGGCTCAGGATTAAAACGTGAGTAACAGGACGAAGAATTGTTCTCCAGAGAGTCTACCAAATTTTTGTCTTATCTTTAAATTCTTGCTCTGATGGAGCATTGCAGCATAAAAAGAAAGATTTCTGGCTTTGTGTGTGTCCTGCTTTGAGGGGGGCGTCAGGTTAGCAGAATAAGAGTCCTCCAGGTCGGTATTTGGGACCTATGTTCTTCACTAGCAAGCGAGGCCTCAGGGATCTGAGGAAGGGAAACCATCTTTCTTGTCATTTCTCTTCAAATAGTCAGAGTGATAGCTCCGCCATGACTCACTGATTTAATATTAGGTACTAATTTAAACTGCTTAATATCAACATAAGGACTCTGGGTTTCCACACTAAATGTAATCTGCAATAACTAGTATCAGAAAAGCTGTGTCTTCCTGCACACTATAGTTTTCCCTTTTCTTAAAATGTGATTTCTTAAAATGTGTGTTTTTATTGGCTTAGTGGGAAGACTGCCATCTACTGAAGCAACAGTACCTGTCCATGTACCACCTGAATAATGGTTAACTCGGTAGTGTGTAGAAGGCAAAGCCACCGCACAGACACACACAGGAAGGTTATTTTACTTTCGCTTTGCACATGTTGCTCATGACTTGGTTTTAGACTCCAGATATGCAAAAAATAACTCTTTAGATTTTCAGATATTTGACCCAAAAATCTAACTTGTCTAAGGTCAGACTTACTCACTGCAAAGAAATTCTAAATATTAACCCTACTGTTTCATTGCTTACCATGTCTCACGTATGCTCTGAAACCTACTTTTCCTCAGCTCCCACGTTACCTTTCTCTCATAAACCTTGGACATGGAATTTTTCACATGATTTTTGCATCTTTGATAGTTAGTTCAAAAATGGTCTTTCAGGGCAGTCTTTGTCTCTCATGTGCATGAGCACCCAGCCAAAGTAAGCAGTTTATTTATGTTTAGCTCTGAACAACAGCAGCACCTCCTAACCCCGAGATGCCCACTGCTCATGCGTGTGCCTATTTCTCACCATGAGCCCTCCCCTTCTTCCCCAGTTCAGTGTTAGCCCCACTCTGGAGACGCCCAGAGGAGAGTACACTGGCATCTTCCACTCAGTGTCTCTCTCGCTTGATGCTTAGTCTTGGTTTCTCAGTCATTTCGCTCCACTGGGGCAAGGAGTGTGTCCAGGTTTCCCCATCAGAAAAGCTGTCCAAGTAGGTTTACATTCTTTTTTTTTTTTAACTTAGTCCAGAATCCCAATAAAAGGAAAAGTAGCTTCTATCTAGGACATCTTTCTTTCTATTTTGTTCCACAGGTATGACCTTTTTCTCCGGCTATCACTAGAAAAATGCCATAAAGAGAAACAATCTACTTGAGGACATAAAATATCAGATTTCCAGAGACTTTTAATATGATTCAAAATGAGACATACTGTTTTGTTCTTTGAGACAAAGTCTCACTATGGAGTTCAAACTTGTCTTAAACTCATTATGTAGTCCAGGCTGGCCCAGAACTGGAGGCAATTCTCTTGCCTCATCCTTCTAAGCATTGGGATTACAGGCATGCACCTCCATGCCCAGTTTGAGACACACTCTTAATGCTTAAAAGTTACTGAAAAGACAAAAAAAACCCCACAAAATAGTATTTTTCATTTTAACTAGTTTTAATATGTGGTACTTGGTGTTATTGTATATAATGATAATACTTAACAATGGAGACATAGTATTTAGATAATGACACTGATTATTCACTTATCATCTGCACAAATATTCCACAAACATTGCAATACAGTTGACGTTAAAACATTTTGTGGCTGCAGAATAATTTTAATAAAATACCTGTTCCTATGGCTTCAGTTACAAAGGTTACTTATGCCATAGGTTTGTAGGAATCACCCAGACTTCCTCATATATATTTTCAAAGTGGGAGGGAAAATAACACACTCATACACCCAGACTTGTTGAAAGCCAAGTTTTAAAATTGATAAGATACAAATTATTCCAAAGTCAAGTTATTTTCATGGGAAAAGATGAGACATTTCCTATGGGAAAAAATAGAAGATATAAATTTGATGTGGTTAAAATACACATGTTAAAGTTGAATTTTTAAGTGAGATTCAGCCAAACAAATATGTTGCCCAATCTCTTTAAGTGTTTAAACGTGCCAGCATCTCTGACACACAAAAGTTCACCGTGAATCGGAAAGGACAGCACAGAATCCAGGGCAAAAATATGAAAATATACTCAGTAAAAGTATCGTCTTTAGCTGTTGGCGGTGTTTTCTGTCTTCCGTGCCACATGAGCCTTGGGGTTCAGTCTCTAGGTCACTCCAGGCCATTGGACCTGGGATTCCATAACAAATCCTTCAGTCCCGTCATCGCGTCCACCCTGTTTCTTGTCCCAGACCTGCGGATCTCCAATTACCAACCAGGAGCTCCGCACACCCCAGCATCTGGGTCTGTGTCCCTCCTCTGTGAAGCAGCTGGTTAGTATGTGAGAAAGTAATTTTTATGTAAGAAAATGTATTAAGATGCCACAAAATGAAAGGGGAGAAGTATACAGGTACTAACAAGAGATCCAAAGAGAAATCTCTCTTTGAAGAAAATGTTCTTCCAGGACCCTGAGCTGTTGCCTGATGCGGGATTGTTCCCCAGGGCTTTTATTTTCTTTGTTCTCTTCCTTATGCCTTTGTTCTCCAGTTACTGCCCTTTTATGGCTCAAGAGGTAGGTGTGCAATGATTCTGGCTACTACACATTTACTTTTACTGCCCATACTCTTGCCATCACTTGGGGCAGTGCTGACTTCCTGGCCAGGAGCTGACCTCACTGTGACGGTTTGCGCCGTGGGGCTGACTGGGGACCCTGAATGTGGGAGCTGTGAGGGTGCAGTGCTCTTGTGATTAGAGGAGAAGGCTGCTGATCAGGACTCTGCCAGCTAAATAATTTGTTAAAGTTTGAAAGTTTATGCAAATGTTGTCTTCCTCTCTTCACTGTAAATAGCTGTTAAATGTTCTGCCAGTGAGCCTTAATAGAGAGCCTAGTGTCTCCCCAGCTCCACCTGGGGACTAAGGTGACTGTCCAGAATGATTTGTGGGTGGGGGCAGTTGGTCATAGTTGATTTCAATTATTACATTTAAAACTACACAAATCTAACTCTGGGGCATTGCTTCTCCAATGGGACTTTTGCTGCAACAATTGGTTAATCAAGGTTTCAACCTTGATTAAGTCTAGTCCTGATAGCCCTGTTAACCAAGAAGACATTTAAACAAATCATCTGTCCTAACAAGATAGCATAGTAACGCTAGGCTTCAAATAAAAGAAAACCTGCCCCTTTAGTTTCTTTGATCTGTGACTAGGAAGAGACTTCAGTGGGAATATTCATGACTGCATCTTTCTGAATGGACCTCTCCAGCAGAGTTTGGAGGAGAAACTAAAGTGTTCATTGTCTAAGTAGCAAACAAAAATAGGAACTTTTAAGTTGAGGATCGTGTTGATAGCTGTTGAGCAAACTGTTTGCTTAGCTTTATTTTGACATTTCCTTCCCTCCCTGCTCACTTTCTCTCACACACATCTGGGAATGTGGGAGGGCACCGCAGAAGCAATTACACAGCTAGGGTCCAGTCCAGCACCCTGCATTTTCCATTTTTAGCCTCTACTGCAACAGAAGGATGTCCCAGGAGTGGTCTGTGTGGACTCCGCAGGAAGAAATGTCCTGATTTAAAATGCCAATAAAGCCAAAATTGCAACAAAACAGAAGAGAAAGACTTTGAACAGGACAGTGAACACAAACAAACTGAACTATAAAGAGTTCATTTAAAATGAATTATTGCAGTGGCTGGGATATTTACACTTGAAGAATAGTATATCCTTCGATTAAATGGGAATATTTTAGAAACAAGAGTTAAACGTTTTAATGGGAACTGATTCAAACAAACAGGATATAGGAATTATGAAGGGCCACCAGCTGTGGGTTTCTACCCCCGTCTGCCACTTCCTGGTGCTGCCGGGCTGCCTGGCAGGCCCAGGACTCCATATGAAAATGGGCGGGGTGAGGATGTTTACATGAGAGCCTGAGGGAGGACGGGGATACCGAGTTGCACGTGTGGACTCGTCACAGTGCTCAGCATGTAGTCAGCATAAACACATTACTAATAGCAATTTTCCATACTGAGATTAAAAAAGGGCCATGATTACTGATGATATATGGCAGCGTCAGGAGAGTATTTAATAGTCCCAATCACGAAACCGTGGAGGTGGCTTTTTGATGGGATGGGAAGGGAAGTGATTTGTCACAAAGCAAATGAGGGGGCATCCATGAAGAAGAGAACGTTCACTCCCCACTTCCAGGATGGGCCAGCCGTGGTTCCATGAGTTCCCTGGCTGGGGAACCATCCCTGTAAAGCACAATTCCAGTTCATCTATTCTCAAAGACTCCACAAAACAGGACTACCATGATCACAAACTAGACCCCAAGTGCTAAATCACTATGAAGTCTCAAAGTAAGTAAACACCAGGCATTCCTCTTCAGTCTTGTCAGGCTTGTGTTCTGCAAAACTCACCTAAGGAGCGCCATCAAGTCTGGAGTTGGCCTCATGGTCCCAGGTTCCCAGGACCTCTACCTGCACACCCTGCAGTGCTGTTTGGTCTCTTATGCTCTGCTGTCCTCTCTGCTTCTGTGCTTTGACGTACAGCATATCTTACTCTTCTGATGCTCTACCTCAGTCCAGGAAGGCAGATCTCATTTAATATTTTAAGACCCAGCCCAACTACATCCTTCCTAGGGGAAGAATTTCTTCTGCTCACTAGCAGCACTGGGGTACCGTGGTGTGCATCCCTGCCTCCACAAGGAGCTGCAGACCTCCGTTTCCATGTTGTCTACCTTCCATACTGCATTAGATTGTGAGTCTTTGGAGCCAGGAATAATATCTTATTCATCACTTATAATACAATCTCAAGACATATTGCTTGGAAAAATAAATGAGCCATTGCTCTGAAGCTCTTCTAAATGTGCCTTTGCATCTCAAACTGAATGTTCATAGTTTCTGATTTTATTCCCTTGGAGTGATACCAGCCCGTTCCCTAAAGGCGAGTCTTCTAAGCCCTAGGGGCTGCAAGCATACATTGCTAATAAGCCAAAGACAGTTACGGTACCTGCAAGGCATCCCAAAAGACTTGCAGAAGTGTACCGTAACTTATGTAATGCTAGAATTAAGGAGAACCCCAAACAGGAACCTCACACATTACGTCTGAAGAGTAGCATCAACTTCTTATCTAACATTAGGAGTCTGAGTTTGCCTTTTCATAAAAACAACATGTGGTATTCATCAAGACCAGTTGATGTTTTATTCATCATAAAATGCATCACTGACATTTGATAAATGTTAAATAATGACAATGATGAGGCTGGTTATAGATAGAAGTTTTAGATACAAGTTTGTGCTGAATTGAGAAGTTAGCCTGTGATGCTCACACCCTCTCCTGCAGTGTGCCCACAGGGCTCATGGCTCTAGGATGACAGCACACCAGGAAGGGGCAGGCACCCAGCAGAACCACAGGTCTGCTCTCTTCCTAAATCTCCTTCAAACTTCTGCAGTCACAAACACAACACACTTAGCTGCACGTCACGGTGCTACACAGCTCCTAGTGTCCAAATTGTATCTTAAAATTATTCGTTGCAGAACCCTGGGCCATTGTCTGCACATTCAGCATTGGTGTTATAAGCAGGTATATTTCCCTATTCCTCAAGATCTTTAAAGAAAAACACAGTGCCTTTAAATACAGATACATGGCTGTCTAAGCTAACAGGGTAAAGCAGTTGATTCTAAGAAAAGATAAGCAGAGATAGCCTTTATTCTGTTCAGAAGGTAACTCAGTACTTAGCAAGAATGGTTTATTGCCACAGCCTTGATTCTTGTATGCCTCTCACTTTGTCTGCTGCACAATACCACTCTTCATGTAGCAGAAGACATGCATTCAGTTCATAGGAATATAAAACTATGTCCAATTGTGTTCTATAATGAGAAAATAACCATAAATATGAAGTCAACCAAGGCATCCAATTATTACTTCCTTTCCTTTGAAGTAAAGTGATATTTCGATTGCTTGATTGAAAATACAGTAGCTTATCTGTTCAGAATAAATTTGTAACCTATTGGAAAGCCATTCATTGCCTGGGAAATCTCATTTTCCCTCAATCATGACACTCGATGTGTTTAATCATTAACCTGAAAGAAAAGAAATTCAGTTAAAGAAAAAAGAATCATAAGTCTTCATTGCTATGGCTAAATTATCTCTCAATTAGTGTGATGGTAAGGGTTGAATAATAAGGAAAACTAAAGAGTTTTCTTCCTTTTTTCCTAAAAAGTAGAGGCTCTTGTGCAAACTGATGTCAAACACAGATATTTAATTTAAAATCATAAGAAATTTCCCCCACCGCAAATTTCAGTGGACTGAAATTTAGAATTTATAGACTTGCTCTGACTTTTTATGTAATTGTTGGATTTCTTAATTATGTTTCTTTCAACATAGAATAATAGAGACTTTTGAAATCTCCAAAATGTACTTTACTGAGCTCCTGGGATTCACAAATAAATGAAAACAATCAATTCAAAAGTTCAGATAAATAAATCAGACATACTTATTAACTTTATCTATGGATTACACATACTTTCAAACTGGAAAAACTAGTACTGGACCCATGGATGCATTTTTCACAAACTCAAAATATTAGCATGGGACATTACTAATTAAAACAAAAGTCAGTTCTGGAGCTTACCTGGAGAGAACTAGATGATATATTTATGAATATTCAGAAAATAGTGGAGCTTATGCAGAACTCTGGTGTTTTGTTCAGAAGAGCCCCAGATACACAGCAGATTTCAAAGAGGATATATTTCTTTTGTCCCTGTGGGGTCTGAAGAAGGTACAACAGATAAACATATGCATGTTTAAAAGCCTAGAGACACACAGACAGGCCACGTCCTGTGGTCCCAGCACCGGTGGCAGGGCAAGGATGTGAAAACGCAGGCGACACACCCACTCCTTTGAAAGCTCTACAGGAAAATTGTGAAACACTCTTGAGAGTAAAAACGCAGTCATTCTCTGTGCTCTTTTTAATGACTCCACTCCTACGGACTGACTTTTTCTAGCCTTTTATATAAACACGGAAGCAAATGCTAACTTCTGCTTGTCCTTGTGTACAGCTTTCTAAGCATCTCTGTGTCTGAGTCGTGGGGCTTCCTTTTGAAGCTAGGTTTCAAGAAAAAATCCTAGGCCACAGAGAGATGCTACTAATGTCTGCTCCTTTTCACGCCCTTCCCATTGTTCTTCCTGTCTTCCTTCCCTCGGGCTGGTTGCTTATTATACGTATTTTTATATATCTATATATGGAGAAGATAGGCCTGAAAGCATTTTATGGAACAATCCTAAGATACCACAAAAGCCACAAGAAGAGAGAGTGTAAAAGAAAAGCCCAAAGCTTGAGCTAAATTTTCCTATTTCCTGTACAGTAGTTTGAGGTCCTGGGTGAGAGGGGACAGTAGAACAAGTGCAAATGCACTTGGAGAAATTGTGGCCTTTTTGGGAAATGTGAGGCCGTCTGCAGAGACACCACCTAGTGCTCCTTTAGGGTCAAAGTGTGAGATTCTCAGTAAGTGCAAATGGGGACAATGCCAATATGTCCTGTAACCAGGTCCTTGCATCTCTGCAGCCTGACTGCTGTGCTGTGGAGTGACGCAGCTTAGCTGAAGCTTAATGATTTTGATGTGTTTGAGAGTCCAGTTATGGGCACATAGAAAGAAGGCCTTCAGAGTGTCATCTGCCCTGTCCTCCTCACGCTGCTGCCCCTTCTGAGCTTTATCTGGAAAGGAGGGTGAGTGAGGGATGGAGAAGGGGGTGGAGAGAAATGTGTTTTTCTAAGTAATTTCCCTTTAATTAAAAATGTGTTTTGGATTTATATTTATTTACACTTGAATTATCAAAATGTTCCCTTGGAAGAATTTTTTCCCTTTGAGGCATCTTAACTCACCCTCCCGGAAGCCACATCTTGCCATAAGTAGAAAAACTCCACACCAAGAAGCCGGAGCTCTGTTCCACACTCTAACCCTACAATTTTGTGTGGGTTTGAAACTTGGCAAAATGCAAGATCCCATCCCTAATCACAATCCATAATAGTACGGTGTGTGACAGCGGGGACAGAAGAAGGACTGTCCTGAAATATACTAGTCCGTCCCCGCAAGTCTGGTGTCTGCCTTTTATTGTTCCCTTTGCCAGTGGATCCCAAGGCAGGACTTGGCTTCCAGCCGGATCCTTTTCTGCCCCTGACATATTAGATAAATGGAGATTGTTGGAGGCTGCACACGACGTATCTCATATTTTACAAGTACTGATCCAATTCCTGAGGTTCAGCCCACTCCCGGCTTGCCCGTTGTTCTAAGTGGGATCTTAGAACCAGAGACCAGTTTATCTCCACTCTGCCCACTCAGCTGCCTGCAGGACCCATGGAGGTCCTCACCCAAGAGACAGCTTCCCTTGTGAATGCTCCTTTCCCCAGGGCCGGGTTGGAACAGACAAAATGGGCTTCACACCTAAACTCACCAGGTTGGGAAACAGAAAGATTTTACTCAGGGCCATTGCAAGGGGACAGACATCCTCTCCCCCTCTGTATGGCCTTGATGGAGGCGCCTGGGTAATGGTGACGCACTCGCCTCACTTTGCTAGTTTGGCTTCCTGTAGATGTGGCACCACGCAGCCCTATAGATAAAGATGGGCTCCACCCTCGGCATCTGTGGGCTGAAGCCACATGGGCCACAGCCCAGGCCCTTTACTGCTTCTCATAGCTACATGGAGAAGGCCACGCATCACAAGAGCGAGTCAGAAGAGCATCTTTCACAGGCATTTGCCAGCTCTCGCCCTACAGCCCGAGCTGCTATCTCAGAGACACATTATAATTGTGGTGAAATTATGGATGACCGTCCTACTCAGACTTCCTATAGTTAACCTCTACCATTACACACCTATATTTGGACTAGTCCACTGTGCTACTTGGAGGAAGGCCACTTGCCCAGTGCTTGCCATGGAGTTATAGGAGAAAAAGAGCAACTTTTATGATAATTCTTATTTCATAAAGTGTCATGTTATTTATAGAAAAATGAGACAGTCAAGTGTGCTTTCTTTTAAATCTGGCCTTTACTGCACCCTATAATTTATGGTAATATAATAAGTGATTTGGAAATAAAGATTTGAGACAACATTTCAGCATTAGTGTTTTTAAGACAAAACAAACATTCAAAATAAAACTTAAACCACCAAAGTGAACTCTATCATTAAATGCCTACTTTTTGCTAAATTTGCAGTGATGGAAGCTCACAATCTCAAACTCTTCAATTGTGACTTCTTACAAAGTAAAAATAATTCTATTATTTTCTGTGGTCTGAGGGCATTATGGCTCATGATTTTTTTCTCTCCCAAAAGTCCAAGTAGATTTGCATCAGCTGCTATTAAATGGGATTAATGAACTTAGAGGAATTTAAATAACAGTATGGGATTTCAGAGATGAACAAATGGCCTATAATATTTCAGGCTCCTGATTCTGAATTATTTCAGCTTTGTCTCATCAAGGCTCATTGAATCTTATTCCATTGTACATATATAAATCAGTCTGAACTTTTTAGCTTGCATGAAATAAATTCAATTCGAAAGCTTCTTTCCTGCCCATGGTATGCAATCTACTAACATAATACTGTGCCAAAAATAAATGTGAGAAATACTGTAAATAATAAATGCCAGACGGTTCAGCTGAGATCACTGATGTCTTGAAATAACTCTCACCTTCATTCACTTTTTTGTATGTGTCATTTAAGAGGGGGACGCTGCACTTCCCAAGGCCCAGCCTGCAGGGTAAAATGATAGGAGGAGAAATTCCCGAAGTTAAGGACACAAAGGCAAAGCTCTGCCTGCAATTCTTCAGATCCCGCTTTCTGGTCTAGATGGGCCACTCTAAAATGTTTTACAGCACTCTATGCTTATTTTACCTTTGTATTCTTATGTTATTCATTTGTCTTGCCAGCCTTTGGCATAACTAGCAGAAACTCATGAAAGAGTTCACCAGCAAATCTGGTCTTGCACACAAGCTCTGAAGGTGATTTGTAGGAAATTTGTGCTACAAAGGATTGGGGATGTTGTCCAGAGATGTAATACCTCAAATCCCCTTCTTGCCCCTTAAGTCACAAGTAATTAGAATGCATGCAAAGGGCCAAACAACAAAGACCCCAACAGGATCCCCTGAGACTGGACTCTGTGGTTGGCAGGTGTGCAGCACGGCACAGGCCGGGCACAGACCAGAAGCGCAGCATCTTGCTCCACCAGAATCTGCATCTTAACGCACCCCCAGTGGTACATATGCACGTGAAAGCTTGAGGCGCATGTTCTAAAGCATTTGTTCCCGGCATGCAGGCTACAGACTACCTTACCAGCACCACCTGGGTTGCTTCTTAAAAATTCCTGTTTTGCTCACCATCTGGGTCCCATTTAGAGCTCCATAATCAGAATTTCTGAGGGTGATGCCCAAGAATTTGCATTTTAAACAAGTGTTATAGGTCCTTGATGCTCTAAATATGGTCCAAAGACAGGATCAGAATTACCAGGGAGCTTGTTAGACACCCAGACTCTCAAGCCTTCCCTCTCAGGGTCTGTAGCTCAACAAGAGCTCCTGGTTAGGATGCCTATGCACATTAAATTTTGAAAATCATTGCTCCATGTAATTATGGTATATAATAAACTTTAAAAATAAATTTCTTTACATAATATTGTTCTATTCATGGAAGGGAGATGTTGAAATGCTTAGTTTCCTGTAGCCTCAAATGGAAAAAAAGCACAAAAATTTGGCTCAACACTAAGAATCACTCTGAACAGTTGCAGGGCTTGATGCAAGCCCATGACTGGGGCTCACATACCATAGGTAGAAGTATGTAAAATTCATAAATCAAGCTAGGCAGCTACAAAATCTGCCTTGCTCCCTGGAGGAATTCACCAATCTACCCCTTTAGGGCCAGGCTTTAGGATTTCTGTGCTGGCAGTGGTGGAGCAGAGATGGCCCAAGCCCAGCCCCTGATTGCGAGCTGCCTCCTTTCCCTGTCCAGCCCCAGCCCTGTCCTGCGCATAAGGCCTTGAGTCTTTGTTTGTTGGTGTCCAGTTCACACTTGGTCAGCACCTGGGCATGGAGAGAGGTTTGGAGTTAGTCACTGTGCTCTCTGTCCAGACAGACTCAGGAAAGGGTCCTGTGCCTGCCAAGGAATGACCAGAGTCCCTCAGAAGTCCTCTGCAGCTCCCCTTCTAAGCTCTGTGAGGAGACAGGATGCAGGATGAGAGCTTGGGCCTCTCCCTGTGGGGAGGGTCCCAGCAGGATGGTGAAGCCCGAGGCTCCTCCTCCTCTAGTCTAGGGGAGGAACTGCAGGCAGTGACCACTACTGGGGACACGGTGAAGATACCACACTGGGAGGCCATGATGGATCTGGATTGCAGCGTGGACTCAGAAACTATGCCCTGGTGCTTTCACTTCTTGGATCCACCACTTATTCATGGGGTGAGGATGCACACAACACTGCCCTTAGTTCTGTGGTCAGTGAAAGAAAGGAGGCACTTGTTCATAACATAGGGAGGGTTTTAGATAAAGAACCCTAAACAGTGATACCTCTGGTACCTGTGTGAACATGCCCAGTACAGGTAAAAGTTCTGGCCAAGAAGAGGTAAGGGGGAAATCAGAGGCCAAGTTAACCCATATGAAAATAGAGTGAGGAGCCCAATTGTGGAAATGTACATAGCACCAAAAAGGGAAAGTAGTGGGGCTTGGGAGGGGAGGTCAGGAAGAGTGGGAGCTGGGAATCTGAGGGCAGAGGAACCAGAGAATTCCAAGGAGGCACAAGAGCGTGAAAGGCTAATGAGAGGCTGAGGAACAAGAAATGAAACTCTGCTAGAACTTCGCCGTGGGCAGGTGACCGGTGATGTGACACTCAGGGCACTTGGCAGAGTGGAGAGGATGGTTGGGGATGAGGCAAGAGTTTGGAGACTGATTTCACTTTCAAGACATCCAGTTCTAAGAGTAAAGGGGAAGATGAAGACAAATGGGGAAGACAGGATCACAGTACACAGCCTGGTCTGCCTTATTTTCAGACAGGGGGGAGCTGTCAGCTCACATTAACCAAAAACCCTCTGTGGTACCAAGTTTGATGCTATTAGGTGGTGGGCAAAACTGAAAGACAAAGGCAACAGTGAGAGGAAGGAGTAAGGAAGAGAAGGGGTAAGTGGCAAAGCAATATCCCAAAGGAAGCAGAGGGATTTGGACCCCAGTGGTGGTAAAATGATGGGATGTTTCAGGAAATTTATCTAATTCATTGTGTTTACTCTGTTAAGAACAAAGAGATTCATCTGTTGAGGTTCAGGAGGGTGGGAAAAGAGCAAGCAACAGCAGACCTCCCACAGAACACTGGCCATTGAAAAGTGAACTAACTTTTACAGGTAAATTCCCATTTTGAACTTGGTTATCTGGGAATGGCTGGGTGGGCAGGCTTTTCTATGACATTGATTTTGGAGATAATTGCCTCATATTTCCACTGTCTGGGTAGATACTACTTATGGATTTTAGATGTTTCCCTAGAGCAATGAACTGTCACCATAGTTCATGCCTTACAATAGAAACTAAACAAGGCTTTTGGAAAGGGAGAAGCAATGTTTTGCATCAAACTTCATGACATGCCGTGCTGCTAATGCGTTTTGAATTCCACACTCCAAAACATCTGGCAAGGCTCCCTTGATTCATACATCCATTGAGGGCTTCTCGCTCCAAATTTAGTTAAATAAATTGTTAAGAATGTGTTTTTATTGTATAAACATGAATTCCAAATAAGTCCAAATACTCTTGGAAATTTCAAACATGAATCCCATAAATAGTTCTTGATTTTGACTGTAAGGGTCTTAGGGGCAAAATGATTATTTGACAATGATTTTAGTACAAAGACCATACCACTGAGTTGTTGCTCTCTGCTCACTAGTGTGAACATGATTGGCCAAACAGGAAATCTCAGTAATCAATAACTGATATTCAGCCTGGTTATTTCTGCCCTACAAGGAAATATGTATCCACTCAAAATATTTTGTTGTGTTTTGAGTAAATTTTAAACCTTGAAACTTTTGGCACTGTGCCTAGAGTAATTGTTTCCTAGTGAAACATTTTCCATAACAATAATTAACTTCAAATTTATGAAAGTGTTAAGGACATTTTAACATTAAAATGATAATTAGCTATGAGGAAGCTAATTTCCAATTTACTCAAGAGGCCCAGTTTATAAATGATTTTAAATACATTTTTTCACAGGATCTAGAGTAGCACTTCTCAAACTTTAATGTGTGCACAAATCCCCTTGCATATCCTGATAAGATGAAGACTTGAACTCAGCAGGACGGGTAGAGCCTGAGGTTTCACCCCAGAAGCCATTTCCCAGGCTGCTCTCCCCTCTTGGAAGACGGGATCCAGCCCATGGAAATGCATAACCTTCTGATAGTTTATGGAATGTCTTTCAGGTCTGTCCTCCAAGCAAGCACAGTGTTAATAAAGGAGAGGAGATGTTCCAGCTCACAGCTATTCTGGTCAGCACCTTTTGTTGATGTGGACGTGCTCTTCTGGAAACAGCAGCTTTGGGTGAGCATCACCAAGCCTCAGACTCGCAGCACCCCGCTCCAACTTAGAACACCCCAGCTCTACCGCACTCTCTGCCATGGAGCAGGCAGCGCCTCGCGAGTTCGCAGCTTCAGAACCCAGCCAGGCTGGCCCCAGGCCAGAGAGGAGCAGGTTCCTCTGCATCATCCTGTGGAAAGGGGTATCTGAATCACTCTAACGTTTCTTAGACTCTCTCAGAGATCTGCCCACACTCGGGACCACCTGTGAGCCCATGGCCACATGGCCCTGCCTGAGCTGCCCTCTCTGCTGCTGTCTCCCAGGGCAAGTGACACTGGCCTTCCCATCTCTCCAGAGCCCCCAGGCCGTGGCACTCTTTCCTTTGCCTTTGCCACTTCCTGATGGAGTCCCTGCTTACGCTGCTGCCCAGCTCAGTTCAGAGCTCATTTCCACCCCCCCCCAGGGCATCCCTGAGACCTGCCCAGGTCAGCCCTCCTGTGCCTTCTCCCACACCAGGGACTGTAATCCTGTAATCCACGTGTATGCAGTCGGGCTTCCCTTACTAACGTCCCCAAACTCCAGCCTTCAAAGGTAGGGAGGAGACGTGTTCTGTTCCTCACTGCCTACCCTGCCAAGCACAGCTCTGGCTCAGGATTGGGCTCCCTCTGGCAGAGTCAAGAGCTGAGGAAGGGAAGCCCGGCTGTTTCTTTGCAGGAGAGCTTTGCACTTCTGTGGAGCCCACTGACAGGTGTCAGTGATGCTCTTACAACATCACAACGTCCAGGCAGCATCTGACGGATGCTTCATCCTCACAACTGGATGCCAGTTATGGTGTCACGGAACTCTGGAATGAAAGTGCTGGAAAGGACCTAAGTTTACAGGGTAAAAAAAACATGAGGGAGAGGAGGTAGACTTTAATGTCACTGAATTAGTTAGTTTCCAAAGGTTTTTTTGAGATTAAAAGACTTATTTGTATTTTTTTTTTATTTTAAAGAGAAAAAACAAGATCTCAAAACAAGATAATAGGAGGATAACAATGGCTAATACATTGTACCTTGTTATTTTTAAATTAGTTACTCAGAGTACAAAATATTGGCATTTAATTGTCCAAACAATACTAGCATAAAAAAATTTTATTGGTATGTTGGGGCCACAAATTATAAATTGAGTCTAGGGGACAGCCAAGGCTGTCCTTGTCCTGCCCTTGAGCCAGACTGGAACACAGAAACTCCCTGCTCCTTTCTGGACACAGCTGGAAGCCCTGGGGCTAATGACTGCGGTGGGCTCACAGGGCAGGACAAGACCTACTGGAGGGGACGAGGCACCTGGGGAAGCCACAGCTTCCTCACTGCCCCTGTCTCATCCTTGCAAGAATGCTCTGTTCTTCTTCCTGGCCCATCCTAGTCGCATTACTCTTCCTGGAAATACCCCCTGCCCTTCGCCCATTATCCTTGACCAGAAGTGACCAATAAATACAGAGGTGCTGGGTGCCTCACGATCTTTTGTTCCCCAGATCCCGGTTGCACCTCTACTTTGTCTCTTGCTCTTTTTTCTCAGTGTGAACCCTGACTCTGGATTGGAGACTGGGCACTTACTGCAGGGGCCCCCGGTAACAGGCAATGTAGAAAGGGTCTCTGATATTAGTACACTTCTCAGTACATAGTAAGTTCATTCACTGTGGGGAGCTGGTATGTGTACATGACACGTCTTCTGCTTATGTCTCCATCCCCTACTCTCCATCCCCTCTTCTTGGTCCCCTTCCCTGACTTACAACATCGTAATCTGACCCATTGTACATGTCAATGTATAAGCGAGGGAATCTCTGTAAAAACGCAAAAAGGTATTTTATCTAGTTTTGTGTCTCACTGAATATACAATACACATCAAAACACACAATAAAGACCAATAGCTAATAACAGTAAGTTTGATAGTTTAGATTATCAAAATAAGACATCAACATTTCTCCCAAATTTGTCTTTTCTTAATCCTTACTTCCATCAGTGCTGAACTCCTACAGATTAAGAGTGCCATAGTGTCACAGCCCAAATTACTTATCAACTCCTTTGTATATTTTTGCTGACTGAGTTACATAATATTTCTTTAGGTTAAAAGTTCCTTTAAGCTTCTTAGTTTCCAGGGGCCAAGGGAATCCTATCTACAATTCCTTCCAGGACCCCAAACATTATATAGAAATAAATATTGCTTACTAACTTTAGCACCAGCAAAGGGAAGATCAAAAAGTATAACTTTATCTGAGAATAGAATCCATTTATTTGTTCTTTCTTGGCTTCTCAGAGAGATTTCCTAAATTTGAAATTGATAGTAGGTACTAATTATTTAACTTATGACTCTCTTTACCTTCCACACAAACTCTTTATCTCTTCACTGTAAAATAAAGAACTTCTGCAGGAAAGCCCGTTTGTGTGAGTGGCTCACCCGAGAGTCAGTGTTCAGAAGGTTCAAAGATGCTGATGAGGGAAACACACAGGATTCCACACGTGAGAAGCCTCTAAGGAACGTGCCAAAGCTTCATCTGCCACTCCATGACAACCTCAGACTAATGAAGACATTCCTGAAGGGGCTTGGGAGTAAAGCAAGGCTTGTTATTAATTTCAAAAACTGCTTTGGCCTGGTGAACCATAGGCTTTGACTACAGAAGGTAGGGAGCGTGGGCTCCAGCCAAACGCTGTCACAGATAAGAAACGGCTCCGACAGACGTCAATCTGTTCCCGTTCACAGGGCTGTCTCTTCGCTCCCTCTCCTTCCAGTTATTAAGCAACAGTGTCAGTCACGGCCCGCTCCTCTCTTCTCTTTTTATTAATGATTTAACATGGATATGTCATTACTGCTCTATACATCTTTATGCAGATGGCTCGACTGTGCATTTTAATGGCAAATCTGTTTCGCACTTAACTACTGAACTGCAAAAAGACTTTGGCAGACTGGCTCCAGGAAAACAAACTGGTTTTCAAAGCAGCAAAAACTAAAACAATGCTTTTTGGCTCTACTGCTCATTGGAGTTTGAATAGTGATTACTTTAAAAGCCAGAATGATCTGAGAAAATGGCTTTATTAGAGACAATTTTAAAATGTTAGGTTCCGCTTGAGTTTATGATAACAAGTGCGTTACACATTATTTTCTGAAGCACTGGACTGGAACATAGGAAGAAGTTACAGAATTTTTTTTTAAACTGCTTGAAATGTTTCTCATCACCTAGTAAGTACCAATAAAAATGTTTCTTTCATTCAGTTTTCTAAAGACCAGTCAGAAAAATAACTTTGCCTTAAAAACCTTAGTATGTAATATGTATATTTAAAAATTATAAAGTATATGTACTAAAATAATTGAGTATTAAAAATAGAAAGCACTTAAAAGAAATATAAATTGGGGATGGCATAAATGGCATAATTTATATTCTAAATAAAATGATTTAAAAATATATATCTTGAAAAATCAAACCATAATTATGTGCACTTTTCTCTGTGTATCTCTCATTTCTCTCCATATTCTATATATTGTACATATTTCAATTAACATTTCCTTAAAACTAATAAGTTTTAACTGATTTTAATATTTACTGATTTTAATAATTTTAAAAATATTACATTTTGACATTTTGTTCACTGCAGAAAATATATGGAAAAAGTTAAAAACACTACATAATCTCACCACCCAGAGTATTTTTTTTCTTCTTTACATTTCTGTTTGTATAATCTACAGACTAGAAATGTACTTTCAAAGAACATCATAATAGGCTAAGAGCTAGAAAGGTTTGTGATAATAATCTAGCCCAGAGATTTTCAAACCTGTATTAATCTTGAAATTATTTTATTAAACAAAAATTCTATATGTAAAACCAATCAGAGGCTCCGCCTGGCGCGGATGGGAAAAGCAGAGCCTCGCCTGCTGACTCTGTTTCCTCCTGACTTCTCCCGTTTCCTGGAAGAGCAGGGGAGTCATCTTTCTAGCTTAGTCCCTTTATGTCCCAAGTAAGAAAAACTCTTTTCTGAATGGTTATAGACATTCCAAGCCAATACAGCTAACAAAAGAAAAGTGAGCAGGATGTGGTGTCACATACCTGCAATCCCGTCATCACCCTGAGAGGCTGAGGCAATGGGAACTCAGGTTCCAGGCCACTTTTGACAACTTAGCAAGTTACCTGAATTTTGTCTCAAAAATTAAAAAAAAAAAAACAAAAACAGATTCAGGATGTAGCCCATGGTTGGATCCTGGTCTCTCTCTCTCTCTCTCTCTCTCTCTCTCTCTCTCTCTCTCTCTCTCTCTCACACACACACACACACACACATACATACAGAAAAAAGGAAGGAAGATAGGTTTGTTAGATGTATGTCAAGTATTCATTGAAGCATTGGATAATCACAGGCTCCTCACTTGCAAATCAACATCATACTATGGAAAAAACAATCAATGCCAGCGCAGTTCCCCTGACACAGACAAGCCCTGGGAGGTGACTGCCCCAGAGAAACAGGACCCATATCGCCCAGAGTATTCACTCTGAAAGCTGAAACTTTCAGTCTAATATCTGGTTTGACATAGGATGTGACCTGAAAGATCAAAAAATTATTTTACTCTTTCCTCCAGTTTCTGACATTCTATGGACAAAAATCACTATTTGCATGACAAGAGTCTATTCATTACAGGAAAAGTTATGGAACACATGGCCATTTTGGAGCCAATTGTGCACACATGTAATCTAACTTAGTTTGAATCCAATAGGACCTTGAAATTATATGAGAGATCTGGTTTACTTTTTTTTCCCTGTCCTTTGGGTTTTGGGCTTATGGCAAAGGGTGACTTTTTATGTCAAACACATACATGTAATAAAAATAAGGTCTAGATACTGTTAGCCTGAAATTATGTGTTTTTAAGTATTGAAAAAGAGTGTGGCATGGAGAGTAAAACCCCTCAGGAGTTCCCACAGAAGACGGTTCCCCCAGGATAGCACTCCAGGTTACAGAAGGTTACATCACAGATGTTAAGTCATCCGATCTGTGTTTCTCTGACTAGAGATCATGTCTCCAAAGTTGAAAACGCATTGGCACTTGTTAAGAAAAGAAATAGGGAGCAAGGAAGGTAGTAAGACACTGCCACCCTCCCGTCGCTGCTGACCACAGCTCCTTATACCATCCATCCACCGTGTGCGCGGCAGCCGCTATGAACATAAATCAAGAGTGAGCTTTTTCAGGAAGAGTGTATACACTTTTAAAAGCATCACTTAAGGCATTCTTTCACGACAAAGTGTAATGTCACTTTTGTTTCACTATAAATAAAGGGAACGCAGGATAAATTCTTGGCATCAAGTTACCTGCCTAAAGTAAACATTGTTCGAATTTATCAGAAGTGATTTAGTGCCATAATTATGTTCTCCGAGGTGCTGAGTTAGTTGGTCTCATCTTTTTATGGGCTGCATTGACTTCTGTCCCTTCATCACCTTCAACTTGTGTCATGGGGACTCGGCACAGTGGGACAAATCTCCAGGGGATGCTGTGATGAACTGGTCTTGCAAAATGCTTCAGTTTTTTTTATTTCTGTGTATATATCACAGCTCCCCACCATGTGCAGGGAAGCAGTGGGCAGGAACAGTGTTCTACACCTGAAAGTATTTTTTCTTTAGATTTTCAGTAATTTATCAGATTTATTTACCTTGATGAAGCACCTACCATGTTGCAGGCACTTTGGGGACTGATGACCCAGTACACAAAGCAGAGCAGCTCCTGCCCTCACCCGGCGTACTGTCACTGCCAAGCAAAGGCATCACGAGATCCACAGTGCTGTTTTAAAAATGAAGGAACATCAGAGCAAAGGATGAATGAGAGTCAAATGTCACTGTGTGTCCTGTGGTCAGAGAGCTCAGCTTTCTGAGATGGAGCCAGGGCTGGTGTGAGGTAAAGAAGCCACCAGCATGAGAACAGAGCCCTCTACATTATTAGCACTTGGAGAAACTGATTGGGGGACAGTAAAGAAAGTGATCAGAGGCTTTCTGAAAAAGTACACTCTGTTACGATTGATGTATAATTCAACTTCTCTTATTTAACATAATAGCTTTATTGAGATATGATTCACATACCATACAATTGCCCATCAAACATACAGTGCAGTGTTTAAAAATACATTCACAGAATTGTGTAACCCATCACAGTCAATTTCCATATTTTCATCATCTCAAACAAGGAAACTCATACCCACTCCTGATTTTTTTTATGAGTCCCCTGAGACTTAGGAAACAATTAACCTACTTTCTATCCTTATAATTTGCTTTTTTCTCAGTACTTATTTTAAATGGAATTGTATACTTTATAGTTCTCTAGAAATGTCTTTTTTCACTCAACATGAAGCATTATTTCTTTCACAGGGGTTCTAAATCTCATTCATCAGGTGGCACATAGTAGGGATATTAAACCCTGCAGCCAGGATGGGAAATAGCATGATGGTTCCTTAAAAGGTTAAACACATAGCTGCCATCTGACCATCAATTCTACTCCTAGATATATATTCCCAAGAGAAATGATAATAAGAATTCAAGTACTGGCATATTTGTTCAGAGCTGCATTATTCATAATTGTCAAGAGATAGAACAAATCACATGTCCATTAACTGATGGATGAGAAACCAGAATATGCTATATTCATATAAGATAATATTATTGGGCCATAAAAGAGCACATTACTGATACGTGCTACAATATGGATGAAACTTTAATTTTCAGGAGTTTAAACTCATAAATGATTCAGATTTCAACTTTCTTAAATGCTGGAATAACTGGCTTTTTGGAGCTAATATGATAATTAGAAATATACTTCAAAGAATAATACTAACACACTGCAAATAAAAGATTCCATGTCCTGTATTTTTCAAAGTTGTGCAGGGTAGCAAAGCTATCTTCAGAAACCAACCTGAAAGCTACTTGTTCTCATGGTTGGGAACCTGTTTTTGTGAAAGGATCTGTCTGAACATTCAACTCCTTCCCAGCTACTAAGCAAGGGTTATGCACTAGTATGTGAGTTTTCCCAAAGGTCTGCTTATCAAGCATGCCTCCATTTCTTAAAGTGAGCACCACACTTGAAAATAAGACAAACAACTCACTTTGAAGGAAATTTCAGAAAAACATTCAAATTTATCAGTGAATACAATTAATTCATGCTTTTTGTGCAAATTATTGCTGACTGGAAAATATTTCATGTTTTAATGTAATGTACATACGTTTTAAAATGTAGTTATGTATGTTATTCTCACTTTGCATATTTTCTTCTTTGAGAAACACTACAAATGTCAAATTTGAGGTTTATCATTGTAGACTCAAAATAGAACTTACCATAATTTTAATTTAATTAGTCAATTTACTTTATATACATATTAGTGTAGACCTATGAATATATTAACTCATAAGTTACACCCAAATTTGTTTGTTTGTTTTTCAAAATAATCCATGTGGACAGATCCTTTGTTTTAGCCAGGGTGCCTTGGCTTAGACACCACCAACATCTAGTGAAACCATCCTTAAAAGACCTGGATTTATGGTGCATGGGGACTGAGAGTCACACTGGCCACCATCCAGTCACATCATTAAAATTTAGAGGCGGATCTTCTGAAATGAGAGAATAAAATATTCTTTGTGTATAAATTGTTTTATTAGATAATGTGTTGATACTGCAATATTTCAATTGAGGTAGAAGGCAGTTTAATTAATATGTGGGAAAAAATACCTATAAATCTCAATGAGGATAAAATCTACCCCCAGGCTAGATGCATCTGAGCCAGGCAGTAACAGAGCCAGTCCTTGAGCCAGACCTTGCATCAGGGCCAGTGCTAAACCTGTGACTTGTTCAAAGATAAAGTTCTATTAAACCTTGCGCTCCAGTAAAGTAATCTCAGGGAAGAAAAATAAAATTTACCGTACCTGAAATTAAGTCCTCAAAACACCAAATCTGAAATGGCAACTTATTTTCTGGCTTTAAGAATGGCTCTATGATCTTGGTACCAAACTACGCTTTTGCTGTTTCAAACAATGTTCTGAAGATGGATTTTACTGTCTTCTAACAACAAGGCAGCATGTGAGGTCTAATTCCTGGAAATCATGAGTATTCCAAGGCCAAGTAGTCCATGTATGACCATGAAACAGTCAGAGATCTTGAGTTGGAGCCATTTCTCTCGAATTTCTGGAGTTGGAAGGAGGAAGCACTTGCATTGCTCACAAGTGGTCATTTTGATTGGTTAATTTCATCACATACATCAACTGGACCTCAGCTGTAGTGGACTGATAACTGGTGATCAATTTATAATCCCCAGCTGAACTGAGTAAGCATGGAGCTGAGTGTGGGAGGCCCACATGGGGATTGTTGCCAGCAGCATAAGAGGCAGAACTGCAGAAGAAGAGAGGCTGTTGGGAGTAGAGAAAGGCTGTTGGGAGCTGGTAGAAGCTGTAAGGAGCTGTTGTTTTGTTGGAGCTCGTCATGCTGGCTTTCCTGATGAACTTGGCTGTTTTCATCCTCCAAGGAGCTTGGGACCTTGTTGGCACTGAGAATGGCTTTGGTTCACTTTGAGGGAGCTCTGGTCCTCACTTTGAGCATTGCTTCTGATCAATGGGGAAGATGGTGCACTGCTGGTCTCTAGGAGAAGCTTTCTGCATTGGCTTCCCTGATGGGAACTTGGCCATCTTGATCATCAGAGGACCTCAGGACCTCACTGTTGCTGAGGATGGCTATGGTACCTTTCAGGGGAGCACTGGTTCTTTTGAGCATCACTTCCTGGCTCCAGCACAGATCCCTCAGCCTGCTAGCACAGATCCTTCACCCTGCTGGCACAGACTTTCTAGATTCTACCACTGACCTTTGGGCCTTCGCAGTGCAGATCTGTGAAACAGGTCTGCATGAGATATTGTTATGGGTTCTGGGCTTCCAGTTGGATTCATGGGAAGCATTGTTATGAGCTCTGGGTCTTAAGATGGACTCACGTAGGACATTATTGTGGGATCCATGCCCTCAGCTGGATTCTTGGTCCATGTTGTGTGGACAGATTTCCCGTACTCTTTTGTATGTCATTCTTTGGGTAACTATTATAAATAATCATAAAGTATGTGTCCTGTATTATACATAGTTTCCCTTGCAAAATAACCCCCAAACCAACACATCAGTTTTCTCTCTAACAGATTAAAAAACAAGGATATTAGATTAACCACAATGGTCCTTTATCTACCAGACAACTTGACTAGTTAATATTTTATTAATTCAAAATGTCAGATTTTGTTTCAAAGTCCTACATTCATATGCACTGTCCTTTAAAGAAAAGTTACATTTTAAAAATCACCTATCACAATATAAATGTGTTACTAGGAGGATCAGTCTCAGGACAGATAATTTTCGAGGCTGGAAGAGGTGATATGATAAAAGTTAGGGGGAAGGAATCTTTGAAAGAGAAATAATTGGTTAAGAAATAGCTTCAATTAAATGAAGTTGAGCAGAGTACAAAGGACATTTTCAAAGTAGACTGACCGTGAATTAATTTATGAAAAAGGTAGTACTGACATTTTAAAGTCAGGCTAACTACACCCTGAGAACAAACAACTGTCTCTTCTGTTCTGTTCCCATTGCTGTAACCTCCAGCCAGGACTGTCTCCTTATTTCACACCTGATCACTGCACCGTTACTGATTGCCTGCCCAATGCCCAAGTCTCATCTCTAGTCTGTCCCAGAGCTGTGCCTCCGCTTCCCAACAATGGCCTTCAAATGACCACCTTCCCTGTGTTACTGCTTATGGATCCCAACCTCTCACTTAAATAACTGCACTTCATGCCCGTCATGTGGAGTGTTGATCTTAGTGATCTACCTAAACTTCTGAGGTCTAGGTGCCACAATCACTCATTCTTTGATGTCTTCACTCATCTGATCTTCCCTTACTAAGAATACCCCTTTTCCCTTTTGTCACAAGTCCACTTAAATTCACCTCTGAGTTTCCAGACTGAATTCTGTGTGCAAAAACATTCTTTGAATATTCAGTCTTCCTGACCCTTCATTCCTCTATGCTCTATTATTTGAACTAATTTGGAATGTACAGAGCAAAGGCAAAGGATGCAAACACCTACAGGGCCCAGGGGCAGGGCGGGGGCTCACTTGACTGAGGCTAGTAGAACAGAGGAGACGGGAGGGAGGTCAGGAAGAACCGAGTGCCCATGTAGGGGACAGCAAACTGATTGTTGCTGTGTGGGAATGCCCACTGCTGCCTGATTTTCCAAAATGAAATAAAAAAATTTAGATATTTCTCTTCCTGGAACATCCCTATGTTTAAAACACTGTCATCCAAATGAAGTATGTCTTCAAGTCCGCAGTGTGAATGTGCCTGAAAGACCGTGCGCTATCTCTGGAGCTAGGGCATTTACAGTCTGCACTCTAGGATGGAACATGTGCACATACACATACACATTCAAGGCTGCTTCTTGGGCACTAAAGAGGTCCTGTGTTTTCCCTGAGCTCCGTGAACAGTTTTTGCATCCTTTAAATGAATAGTCCTATGTGAAGCATATCAGCAAACCACTTCGTGTGTTAATGAGCTGGGGAGCATGTCTGAAGACGTCATGGCATGCTGTCGTAGGTGAGCCTCATTAGGAAGTAGTCACCGCACTGTCCTCAGCAACAGAAATTTGTCTCCTCTGATGACAGTAAGATCACAGGTTTTTGAGAGAAAAGTCATATTAGATCATACATTTAAATACAGCCTTGATTTATTACCATTAATGCGTAAGTCAGTTTGTGTCTTTCAGCTGATGTCAGACTTGTCACATTTAGTAATGTGTGGTAGATTATGCTATTAGTTCCAGGGGCTCTGTAAGTTCCATTTTCCAATCTAAATTGTTCCCTTGAGACAGACCTTGTTTGGAAGGGAAAGGGGCCAGCCAACCTGATAGAATCTGGCATGTGTTTTTGTCTATGTTGTGGATATTTTGCTATTCTTTTATTATTATTATCTTCTTTAAAACAAAAGATTCAGTTAAGTAATTTGGTATATAATTTAAGTAGTACACTGATGTCTACTATTTTATAAATTCATCAATATGATGTGTTTAATTTGATATATTCATATTTCTAATAAGTAACTCATAGCTCCAGCCCAAGCTCATCACCTGTGCAGTTTAATAATCAGAATCATGGGCAGGTTCATGTAGGAGGATGAGGCTGGCTATTTGCTGTGGAAATGTTTCATAAGTATGGATTTCTGCAAGAAAAACGGGATTCTTCTCTAGCTGTGTCCTGTGCTGTTGTGTGATGACAGCAAAAAGGAAATGACACCAAGAAGTCAGGATGTGCCTGGTACTTGAAGAAGAGCACAGAGGTTGTAACCAACTTGGACATGGAGAGATCGGGGCCAAGAAACAGCATCCACACTGGCTACCATGTGTGCGGGGCCTGCAACCTAGGAGGCAGGGAGGACAGCACTGGGGCCTCCATCCTGAACTTGGAGTTGCCACCATGGCCTTTTAAATTTATCCTTTGTCCAAGGAGCACCCCTGTTGGCAGATAAGTGCAAAACCAAAAGCTGACAGTCAACCCTGCCATCAGTTCAAGAAAAGGTGGGGATTCTCACCATGATCATCTGTCATCTGGAAAATACTTCCTTGGCCTGTGGATTGAAGGCAGTTAGTGTGCAGCAGAGCCTGAGCTGCATGCCCTTGCACCTGTGCTGTATCACCGTCATAGACTCGTGTCAACTATGTAAGGCAGGGGCTCACTGTGACCTTTCCACACAGGCGTCCTCTGTGCAGCCCCCTTCCCTGTTCTGCCCCCCGTTCATCTCTTCTACTTTCAGGTGGATTTTTTTCTCAACTTGAAACATCAGTTTCCTCACATGGCAAGAAGCCACAGTGCATGTCCTTCCGTATCTTGCTTATTTCACATAACTTTATAATCACACAACTTTATAATCTTGTCTTCAGGTGACAAGATTTCATTGTTTCTTATGGCTGGATAATTCTCCATTGTGTATACACACCACATTTTCCTCATCTAGTTACCTCAAAACTTTAACAACAAGAACAAGCAATTTGATTAAAAATTGGCAAACAATCTGAGAAGACACCTCTCAGTAGAAATACAGATAACCAATAAATTTCTGAAAAATGATCAATATCATTAGTAGTCAGGGAAATGCAAATAAAAACTACAGTGAGACCCCATGTCACCTCATTGAGAATGGCTACCACCGAAAAACAAACAATCCCAAAACAGCAAGTGCTGTTGAGGACAGGGAGAGAAAGGGACTTTTACACACTTGGGACAGGAGTGTAAGTGAGTATAGCTGCTATGGAAAGCAGTATGGAGATTCTCCAAAGAACTAAAAATATCACATGATGCAACCATTCTGGTCCCAAGTATATAATCAGAGGAAACGAAGTCCTCATACAAAAGACACATCTACATGCCCATATTTTTCACGGCTCTGTTCACACTTGTCAGAATACAGAATCAGCCTCCACACCTTATAAACTTTCGGATCACCCCGCCTGCCCCAGCAAACCCCAGTAGGGATGAGCTTAAGTCACAAGTGGGGATGTTACCTTTCACCATGTAAATGAAGGCTGAAAAGACTTGAATCTAAGGCATGGAAATAAGGTAGCCAAAAGTCAATCACCAAAGGTCTGATGTTATATCACAGACTACACCTCCATCCTCACATCCTACTTTGAGGAGCCCTGGCCTGATACAGAAAGCAGAACCTGGGGACCTGAGAGTTTGGGTCAAGGGCAAAGAGCACCTGTGGGGCAGAAGAGGGGAGGACCAGCCTGACCATCCTTTGTCCCTAGAAGGCTTTTGTGTTATATTAGGCTTCTACTGAGGAAACAAAGTGAGAACACGTGAGATGTACACATTTCCAGTAGTATCTAAGTGAGCTCATTTCATCACTGTCTTGAGATTGTGTGAATTGTGTATGAATAGTCGCACCTGCTCCTGGCCCGTGGGTCTCTCACTGAGCAGACCCTGAGCATTCCTTCCTCAGCAGGCAAGGAGACACTGCCTGGCACAGGGAATGCAGGTGAACACACATTTGGTGTCCTGTAGACCTGGATGATTTTACGTGCCGCATGGCATCCAGCAATGTTGGTAAGATCTTTAAGTCTCAGGTTCTTTATGTATAAGCAGTGGTGATGACTACCTCCTCTGGCGGGGCTTTGAGAGGACCCATCAGTGTCTGTTACCTGGCCTGCGCACGGCTGCAGTGACTGTGCTCTTCTCTGCAGCTCGGCAACGTGCAGCCATACAGAGGGGCTGAGCGCTGTTCTTCCAACTCAGAACTCTTGGCTGGGAGTTTCTTTGTCTAGCTTTTATTTTTTTCAACTCACATAATTTACTTTTAAGGTAAGGGAAAGTTGACAGCTTTATGAAAAAAAATCTGGGCATGAATTTTAATATTTAATTTACTTCCAAAATGCTTTAGAAAAAATGACTTTTTTGAAGAAAAATTACATTCATATTGGGGTATGACTGCTGATTCATACCGTAAATAAGTTCATGTCTGTCAAGGTGAACAGAAACGTAAATACATTGAAGTATCTGGACACAGTCAGGACAATGAAAAGAGGACTCCAAATTCTGTTTCTTGATATGTTTGAATATTTGTGATTTTAATTTGATATTCACCTATCTTGAGGGAATGGCATCTTTTGATAAGTGAAAATGAGCGGGAGGTCTGTAGAAAAAAATTGCCTCATGTTTGTTAAAATTGGCTTAATTATCAGTGTCAGTGCTGATGTGAAATGAGTTTTGGTGCCATATGCATGATATGAAGGAAACAAAGCCATCACACACTCAGTAGGAAAATCTTGGGATTTTTTTTCTTTTCTCTTTTTTGAATTTGTCTGCTCTTTGAAAATATACTGCTCACTAAATACTTATTTAAATGTAAAAATAATATACTTTGAGGTCATGATTTGTGAATTATAGAAATGTTAAAAAAGTTCAGCTGATACATTATTAAGGATTTACACAAAGGTATAACTATAAATATATGTTTATGTACTTATATCTATAAATGTAAATCTATATCTAAATATATATCTATCAACATATCCTTGTGGAACCACTATTTAAAATATGAAAAAATAGAAACAACTTCAAAAACCTTGTTCTGGAATATTAGTTAAATGGACTATGTTGTATGTCTACCTGATCAAAGACCATACTGCATCCAAAAATCCTTTTAAAAACTATTTATAAAATATGGTAAATATTTACATTAAGTTATAATTCCTTAATCAAGACATTGGAGTACCAAAAGGTGAGTACAGGCACCACTATGGTGCTTCAGATTTCACCCACTCAGCAGCTAATGAAAGGTCATTGCTGTGCAATCTCAGGCCACATGTGCAATCTAGCAGAAGTCCTGTCATTTCTTTGGCTTCTATTTGAGGATGGAGTCCTGTGGGTTTCTTATGAAGGCCATGCCCACTTCTTCTGTCACTCAGGTTGCTGAGCTGTCCCTTGGAGACCTGTTTCCTATTTTCTCACAGGAGGGTGTCCTGCCTTTTTGATGCTGAGGTGGAGAAGCCCCACCCAGTCTCTGTTGACCTGTGGGACAGCACACACGGGAGCCATTTTCCCTGAACATGGAAGGGGGGCTGTCATCTTGCTGAGGGCAGGCAGGCTGCTGGCCCCACCTCTCTCACTTCATCCCCCCCACCCCCGTCATTGGTGTGGGTCTCTGCCATTGGTCACCTTTAGGCAGATTCGGAAGGTAGAGAGATGCTCCTGGCATGAGTATTGTTCAGTGAGAGGCATGGAAACAAACTTTCTGGAACTCATATGGTTAATCTTGGAGGTCATTTTAAACTCACTACCGTCCCTTTCCACAGTGACAGTTCTTGGTCATGGCTTAGGGTGCAGCTGTCAGAGTGAACTTTGTTTCCACTAGCCCCACCATATTCCCTTCATGAGCTCCTCTGGGGCTTTTCTGCTACCTGCCACAGTCAATACTTTCAAAGCAGACTCATGGGGTATATTTTTTTAACCTTGAACCACAGACCCCTGGACTCAATGCATTTTCTCCCAAACTCTGAAAGCTGGCAGTCAAGAATATCAGGGTGAATTTGATGTTCTACGAAGATTACTTTAGTTCACATTTTCAATTCTAGTCTTTGCAGATAAGTCAAGGTGAGGGTATGTTTTCCTGGCCTTCCCCTCAATAACAGAAACTCCTTCATTTTGTGTAAACTACACAAGCAAGATTCCTGGCTGTTTTATTTTCCTCTCTTCTTTATATCCTTTTAGCCTTGGAAGAATGTGAAGATATAATTTGCCTTATATCCTCTTAACTGCAGGTTAAATTCATTGATAAGCTCATTTTGGTTGAGAAATACATCATCATTGTAGGCAGGAAAATAAATTGAGCTTGTCTATTTGCCCATGTAGCCTCTAGCCTCTATGCCACCCAAATCTACATTTATTTTTTTCTTTTATTCCCTATAAAATATTGGGGATCCTATTTTACTTCCTCACTTAGATTGACACTATCATGGACTCTGCTCAGTCCAAAGACTGGAGGATGAACACAGTATTTTCAAATAATATCTTTGAATCAGTGTGTCTGCTTAAATTGTATTGGAACTTTGTGTCCCCAGATTTCTAACATTTGTATCTTGAATTCCAGGGTAGCCAAAATTACCTCTCATGGCTGTTAATTTTATCAAAGAGCCAAGAAAAATGTTGGAATACCTCAATCCTGAAATAACCTGTGTCTGTTGGAAGCTGAAGTTTATAAAAGACAAAATGTTAATTGCCATGTTCAGAGATCAGCAGAGGTTATACATATGCATTAAGGACTTGGGGGTAAAATGGGAAGGGAGGAAAAAAGGAAGGAAGGAAGGAAGCAAAGAGGGAAGGAAGGAAGGAAAGTGGGAAGGAAAGGAAAGGATGACAGGGAATAATGGAGGAAAGTTGAAAGGGAAGATGGAAAGAAGGGAGGGAGAAAGGGAAGGAAAGAAAGAAATATAGAAGGAAGGAAAGATGGAAGGAAGGAAGGAAGGAAGGAAGGAAGGAAGGAAGGAAGGAAGGAAGGGAGGGAAGAACCAGTAAAGAGAGGGAGGGAAGGAAGGGAACAGAGAGACAGGAGGAAAGGAAAGTGTGAAAGGAAAAGAAATTCAAGATGCCTTTTCAAATAACCATAAAGAGCCTTCATAAAAGCAGATACTTTTTCACAGAGATCCTGTCCTCCAAGTACTGTTACCACATTTAAGACTTACCCTGCAAACAATGGGCCTAGACGATGAATGGTATCTCTCCTATTGTAGAAAAAATCTCTACTGTAACTGAAATGTATCTCTTCCCAGGTGAACCTTAAATTTTGAAGAATGAGAAATGGTACAGTGAGAGTTAACTCCTCAGAATAAGCCTAACGCATAACAGGGCAGAGCAGAAAAAGCGCTGCTCTTGGGAAGCACCTATCCCAGAAGCCCTGACGTCCAAATACACTAACTGGGAAAAACTCTCCCAAGAAGGTCTTGGGTAGCTGATTGATACCAACACTGTAAATTTATTAAATCAAAAACAATATTTTAAGAATAACTACCCCAAACTGTTAGAAAATACGAAGCATGAAATTTCAGTTAGCAACATTATGGAGTTTATATCAGATTATTACTTGCTAGCAGGGATTAAGGTGCTTTTAAGCCACCAAAAGATGACATTCTGAATATACGCTGAAGCACATATTTAAATAAATAATCCTTTCATCTTATCATAATAGAGTTAAAGTTAAAAAGGTAACTTTGGGATGCAATCAGAGTTCCAAGCTATGGAACAGGAGGGAGAGAGAGAGAGAGAGAGAGAGGGAGGTGACAGCTTTACTTTTTTACCATTAACAAAACCCTGTAGATAGTTTATTCAGCCCTGGCCTCTTCTTGGTTAAGGAGTTATTTGTACTTTTAAACATCATAAATTGATTACAATACATCATACACCAAAACTGAAAAAAGGAATTGTTTCCCTAAATTTAAATAACATTATTCCATGGTTTTTTTTCTTAGTAGCAATTAATGTAATTATTACAAAAAAAGCAGAAGTAGGAATATTGAATATGGCATATTTTGATTATGTGAAGGAATTTAATCTCTTGAAAGTCTAAATATATACATTTTTATATTACATTTTACAAAATATAGACATATATACGATAATGGTGTTTACTATTAGGAAAACTGATTGTTGTTATGAATCATTTCTGGCAGGAACCACTAATTAGATGATCTATGTAACATTTCAGTGATACTTATCTTTATTTACTTATTTCCTACATTGATAGACTTCAGTCTTTTTAAAAATTAGATTTTAGAAACAGGGATTTAAGAAACAGGGCAAATTCACTGAAAATTTTGAGCGTTTTCCTAGGGCCATACTTAATTAAATTTAGAATTATATGTATATATTACATACATGTATATGTATATAGTATACACATTCATATATTTACACATATTTACATTCTATATATTGCATTATAAGTTATAAATCAAAATGAAGATTTTGTATATCTTTTGTGGTAAGAGTCAGATATTTTGTATAACAGGATACACTGGATAAAAAGATTAAGAGCTTGTATTTATCCTTAAATACAATGCTCTGAAGTCACTTGGACGATTACTCTACAAACTTGATTACAGCAACACATAGCTTAAATACTGTGTCAATTGGAGGACATTCTATTGTGTAAGAAAGGAAAGAGCCTGTGGTGTTAAAAGGGAGAAAGATAAATTTAAAGGCTTTAATATCAGAATAGGTTTTGGAAAAGTTGCTATTTTTGTGAATGCAGCAAGCTATGACAGCTCTAATATCACTACAAGTTAAATACTAGGAAGCAGGTTTTCTCCTTTTGTGTGCTAGCCAGAACTGAAATATATAAATCTTGCACTTATAAATATACATTATCTCATTGTGGATGAACCAGATGGTAGGGGAATAAATCTCATGTACCAAATTCTGGATCCTGAGCTGCTCGTTTCCCTGACTTCTCAAGGTGGGATGGGAGTGGGCTTCGGCCTGCTCTGAGGGGCTGGGGCTCGGCATGGGTAGCTCGAACGTCGTGGTGCCAGCTGTCCAGGCCGAGGTGTGGAGTCTGGGACCAGGGCACAGAACCAAGGCAACGCCAGGCGAGGCGCCGGACAAGCCCGGGAGCAGGAGGAGGACCCGAGGGAAGCCCCCTGGGCGCTGGATGCAAGGCAGGGGCTTCGGGTGCGAGTGGGAGAACCTGGGGGAAATGCAGAAACAGTACAGAAATAACTGGAAGTCTGGTGCAGGCGCTGGGACTCGGCACTGGCAGGTAGCCACCGCCCACCTGCTACACCCCGGGTCATCTTCGGTCCTTGGGACAGGACCGCATGGCCAGCCTGCACCTGGGCTGGAGCGCGGCTGTGCATCTTGCTCTCCGTGGCGTCACTTTGAAATTTGTTTTGAAGTTTCTCAGGTAAATAAGTACTTATGTTATTTCTCCAAAGAACTGAGATTTCTACTTAAAGAGGCAAAGAGATATGATTCAGAATTAAAAACGCAGAATGCTGCATTGTTGGAACTAAGTAATGCACATCAAGGATATATTTTCTGGGTATGGTCTGGTGATGTGGTTCCGAAGTGACAAAGTGGTCTCTCTTTGTACCTACATCATTATTTTCTCTGGTGCCAGGAATTTCCTACTGAAACCTAGGCTTCACTGACCAACTTCTAATCTAGGGCGAGGACAACAGGAGCAAACATATCTCGCGGAGCATCGGGGCTGCACCGCACAGGCCTGTGTTCCTGCCAGCACAGTGACCACAAGGACACCATCAAAATGAGATGATTAATTAGAGTTGCAAGAAAAACATGCATTGCATGAAAATGCATAGGAATGTATTATACAAAAGGAAAACTTTATAAAGAAAAAAGAATAAAATATATTATTGTTGCTTGATAATTCTATTATTGACTCATCACATCAGTGAACCATGAAGAAATTAAAGAATTGCAACTAGGTTCATAAGAAGACACTTATGACAAAGGGGACATATTATTAGGAAGACCCCATAATTTGTGAGCAACAGCATATCAAAAACCCATTAAATTAAGATTTAATCAACTATTTAAATATTTGTATCAAATATATAGTTCCAAGAATATTTTAAAATGAGAACATTAAGTTCCAAGTTTTAAATAATTTGAAAAATAAGCCATTTTAATGACTACAAATGAAAATGCCATATTGAAGCTAATGATAATATTGGATAAGCACTTCAGAACTTTAAGTGCACAGGGTGAGGGACTGTGTTTCACTAGAAGCTAGGGAGGTGGGTGAAAGGACCACGTCATTTTATGAGCTATAGAACCACAAATATAACGAGTGTAATTAGAGGTCAGTGAGCCTCATCAGGGTCATGGGTAAAATATCTTCAACATATTTGCCCACATGTCCACACTCAGTTAATGCAATTCACTGCAAGGGAAATCCTCGTCCAGGTCAAGCATTTACCAACCCTTAGAGGAGTTGAATCTAACATAAAACATCATGAAAGTGTTAAACGTATACTCTCTCTCTCTCTCTCTCTCTCTCTCTCTCTCTCTCTCTATATATATATATATATATATAGTATATGTTTATATATATATATAACCTGTTTTATATTTTGTATAATTGTAAACTAAAATAAAAATAAGTCATCTTCTTATAGCAAATCTAAGGTGAAATAGTTGCATAACTGATTTAGACTTAAGATTTTAAATTGGAATCTTATGAAGTTTTTGTTCAGTGTTGGAGCTTTTAAATGAACATAAGGTCTGCCCTATTAACAAATTTAACTTCCCACTGGGAAGACTATTTGAGTAAACATTTGAAGTGTCTATAAAGGAAATCAGATTATAATGTGGTTTAAAATATTTTAGAATACATGGTACATTACAGAACCAACTATTATCTCAAATTCCCTAGAGATTATTAAAATGTTATAATAAAACTATTTGTAAAATAAAGGCAAAGAAAAGAGGCCTTCCGCTTCTGATTTGCTCTGTCCCCATGGGAGTGGAGAGAAAGCCACAGAGAGGTGTGGAGTTCCATGGTATGCAAGATGAAGAATCCCCGCCCAGCCACCCACTGCCCTGTACCTGGGCCTGTCCTAGCTGCCATGCAGAGCCATGTCATACCAGGTAGAGAAGATGGGAAGGTGTCAGCACAGGGATGAACCTCGGGGTGTTCTACGGGACAGACATCATGAATCCTTCCCTCACATGTGTGTTCATTACTGCCTCTTCTAAGGGGATTTTTGTCCTTTGCTGAGGATTCCATGGTATCCTGGACTCCAGCCCTCATCTGAATGAGGGGATTTTCTCAGGCTGCAGTGTGTAGAAAGAAGGATGAAAGGGGTGGCCAAGAAGTTTCTCAAGTGAACACTCTTCTTTTCTCCCTGCAAAATAATTCTAAGTGAACTACAAGCTCTGACCTGCATGGTAGGAGTCTTTTTTTCCCATAGTGATGTCTGTGTGAACTCAAGTTCGTGCCTACTCTCCATCCACACAGGAGTGAAAGCCAGGCTGATGAGCTGTGGCATCCACTTTAAGATTCACATGCGTGCAGCTCATCTTGTCTGTCTACAAGACCACAGGGCCCCTGACATGGCCACATGCCTGGTGGAGTTGACATCCCTTTGCCCTCATCCCCACCAGGAAAGCATCATATATTTTGGCATTGTAGAAGATTTCTCCAGATGCAATATTAAAACTCTAAGAAATATATGTATTATGTTTATTATCTTCATAAAATGTTTTAATTTATAACAATGGTCTTTTTACAGGATCAGTGATTTGGAAAGAAAAACATTTTCACACACACACACACACACACACACACACACACACAATTTTTTACTTCACTTCTTTCCATACAGTTCAAAATAAATTTATCTGTCCAGAATGGGTGCAAATCTAAAGGATTTGTTTCTCTGCAACATTTAATGAGCACTTGCTGTTTGCTATTTGTCCTAATTAGTTATTCATGTTGGTTCATTTACTACTGATTCATTTAGTACCTCAGACAGGTTCTGTTACTGGTCTCATTTTACAGTTAAAGAAGTGAAGGCAGTAACAGGTTAAATGATTTGCCCATGTCACATAGCTAAGAATAAAATATATCTGGGGCTCAAATCCAGGCAGTTCAGCTCTACACCTCTGTTTCTACTGTAATGCAATACAGCCTCTGTGCTAGTCACTTTCTTACTACTAGACTAAAATATCCAATACCTGAAACTTTAAGGAAGAGAGGCTTAATATTTCAGAGGGTGCAGTCTCTTTGGACTGGGACGGCAGGGTGGAGCAGCAAGGCAGAGGGAAGGCACTCAACCCATGACAACAGTGTGAAAAGGGAAGAGTCAGCTAAGAGCACACCCTTCACAGGTCGCCGCACAGCGACCTACTGTTTCCAAGCAGCCTCCCCCTCCCGACAGCACACCCAGCAGCAAGCCCATCAGTGGTCGAATCCTTTGGTGAGTATGGCACCCCATAATCCAATAACCCTCTGAACACCTTAGACTTTGGGGGAAACTCTAGATCTGAAACCTAATAATTTCATATAAGTAATATTTTCAATTTCATAAAATGAAAAGAATGATGAAGATTAAAATTCAGTGGTTCTTTACTACACATGTGGTTTCACTTGCAGGTCAAAGCACTTGGACGCTGCACCTTTTTTAGTAGCCCTGGATATCAACCTCTCTTTCTTGGCACTGCCATCTGGATGAGCTCCAGGATTGCCGAGACGTGTTTGGTCATTTCATTGGCATCGTTTGGTCTCATGGTGCCCTGGAATTCACAGGCTATTTGCGTTTCAATCAAAGCCAGCTGATGCTATTTAAGTCCCTTCTTTTTAAAGCTTTTTAGATTGTTAATAAAAACACATCTTGCTGAGAACCTAAATGCAAATTTCATGTGCATTAAAACATCCGAATTCCTGTTGGAGATATAAAGGGAATGCTGGCAGACCCACCTTGCATCAGGGTTGGGTGGGCGGTAACTACTGTATATATCTTTTATCGTGGCATATTTGTGCAATAAAATTAAAATCTTGGTCAGGAATCAGATAGAAGCTTCATATTTTTGATTCACTTTTCTCTGTTATTGCTTATCATCCTTGAAGATAAATTTTTTGGCATCTTGCAAATAAGGAATCTGGTTCCTATTGCTTTAGGCTGTATAAATACACCCTGTTTATATTAAAATGATGGGCAAATATACTTGAAGTTTGAAAACATGACCACAGAAAACATTTTTTCTCTTTTCTAAATACACTGATATGCTTTATTTTCACTGAACTTTTGCCCATTACCAACAGTACCTTCTCCTCAGGAGCACACTCATGTTCTTTCAAGCAGCCTGGGTATATTCTGTTGTAAATATTATTGTGATTATAAGAAACAAAAATACATATTTTACAAGCATGCAGTACTGTGGTCTGTTTTAGTATTTGTGGATCTTGTAACTCTATTTTTTTAAAGAATTACAAGTATTTCAGTACTCTACCATGCAGAACAACTAGCTTTCCCAACAGCAAAACGAAGTAGAATGAGGGGTCAAGTGTACATCTTTGTCCTGACCCGCATTTGCCTGCTGTGTGACTTGGGGGGCGCATGACATCACCTTCTCGGGGCGGTAGGAAGGAAGCAGGGCTAACATTTTAGAACCTCGCCGAGTCGACCCCCAGTAAGTATTACTTCTCTATGCCCCATCTCCATTCTCTTTCACCGATTGAGCAAATGCAGTTAAAGGTAATTTATTTGTCTTTGAACATCCATTTGCGATTTTGAAAACTACATATAAACCATGCTAAGAAACATATTACTCTTCCTATTTTTTGAAAAGTATATTTATCCTTAAGATTTACTATGTTTACATTTAATCTGTACAACTTTATGTTTTGTTGGAAGGCAATTGTAGTAGTATGGTTTTTACATAACAACTTCCTAGCAGGTAAGATATTTTGTGTAAAAGATTTTAAATCTAAATTATAAATCATAATACTTACATATTAATTAATATTTTCCTCTACTTTGGGGTTTCTTATGAATGATTTCCTCTTAGTTACTATTACTAGATTATAATTTAGCAAGTTATCTTTCTGATGTAAATTGCACCTGAATCTGTTTGAAGCAGACACTGTAGCTGCTCTGAATCTCATGCCCGGGGCTACTTCTGTTCTCAGATTCATGCAGGGTTCCACCTCAAGCATGTGTCCCACCTCTGCTTTCTGCCTCCCAAGCCAAGAAAGCCACAGAAGCCTGCTTGGCCTGTGTACACAATGGACCTGGCTGTCTAGGGAAGTTACCAACTTCCCCATCCTGCACCTTCAACCAGTGTGGAAGGGGACCATTTGACAAATATCCCAGCTTCTTTTCTTCCCAATAATACAGTGTATTCCTACATGGTAGACCCTGATGGAATTAAGCCCCAGTTGTCTATAGCAATGATCTACCCAATTTACCCTTATACTGGGTGTCTTTGTATCTCACTCTCTCTGTTCCCACATTCTGTCCTCCTCAGATCACTTCCCAAATAAAAATACTAATACCCGAGTCATTGTCTCAGGCTCTGCTTTTGATGGAATCCAATCAAAGACTGTTAGCTTCCTCTTAAATTTCATAAAGTCTCTTTTCACCCTCCAGGATGAAGCCCAAATTCATTCTAGGGGAACTAAAGATGTCTAGGATCTGACCTATGCTTAATCTCTTACTGACTGTCCCTGTGCCTCCAACACTCCAGCAGAACTCACTACTTGCCATTAGGGAATATGATGTTTTCCAATGCCTTTGTGTCTTTATAGATGTGTTCTTGGCTCAGGGTACCTCTCCCTCCCTCATCCTACCTTCTCTCCTTGATTCACTAGCACTATTCCTATCATCAACCAAGCTGGGTGTCCTTGTGCCCATGGCATGCTCCATTACAGCGTCATTTCATGTTACTGTAACTGTGGCCTCTGATCTAAGAATTAGCAAAAGTTGGCAGATAATTATCATTCCCTACTTTCTGAGCATTGTCAATGAGAAGAGTTTCAGTATGAAAGAAAAGAGAATTAGGTCAGTAACCCCATTGGAATAGAGGTAAGATACAGTTAAATGTGGATTTCAGATGCATAACATTTGTAAAGTGTATCTCATGGATTACACACGATATTTTTCTGCTTAAAAAAGTATTTGCTGATCTAAAATTGACATGAAACTGAGCATCTTGTGTTCTAGCTAGTGACTATGTGGAACTCCGGGAGCCAGGGGTATATCCATGCAGGAAGGACATGCCCAGGTCTCACTCCTCTGTTTCTCACTTGGAGCCCTTGAAGGAAGGGGTCTCAGGGAAGCCATAGTTAAAACAATCTGGCTGGTGGAGGGAAGCAAAGGGTTACTATTGGGTAGTTGTTTCTAGACCTTAAATAAGGTACAAAAAGTTGTTGTGCCACTCCCTACCTCCTCCACTAGACTATGCATGCCATGACAGAGGTTATAGATCACTGCGCCCAAGTACAGTGCAGGGCACATGGCAGGCATTATGTGCTGTGTAAATAAAGTACATACTTAGTAAATAATATATTTAACATTTATGTAAATATATTTAGTGCAGTGAATGTACAGTGGCATCTCAGGGAAGGAAATTCAGGAACTGAGCATGTTACTTTCCAAGGAGTTATCTGTTGTATAAGGGTTATGATTACAGTTACTAAGTGTCAGGCTTCAGTTTTCTAGCTCTCACTTTCGATGTTAACTCCTGTTTCAAGTGTCGGTTCCCAGAGGTAAGCAGTCACTGACTTAAAAAAATTTCTACTTATTTCCTTTTCCTTATTTCATTATGATTAAATTAAAATACTACATACTACAATACCTCATACTACAATGTAAAACATCACCTGCATGCCTCATTGCTTTTCTTCTGTGGATTTGCACAGTGGACTTATGGGATCTTCTTTCTCCTCCTCTTCCTCTTCTTCCTCTTTGCTCTTTCTTTCTCCTCCTCCTTTTCCTTCTTCCTTCTTTTAATATTTCAGGTATTTGGCCAAATTATCCACCAAAATTATTTTCCCAAACAATTAGCCAATATTAAAAGGATACCAAGTTATGCGTCTGCTAGAAAGATATGTATACCAATGAGCTTGCTGGAAAATGCACCCAAAAGTAGAAATATTAATCACCATTTTACAACTGTCCTCCACAAAGATACTAGACAAATTTACCAGTCTTCTTTACTGTCTGTTGGGAAATGGCATCAGCTTTTTCAAGGTTTCCAAGAACAAACCCAGTCCACTGAAAACTGAGCTGGGGTTATGGAGAGAGTGGGCTCTGCTTTGAAGTTTGTCACAGACATCCTTTCCCCTTTCAGTTTAGTTTTGTTTGATTTTGAAATGAATCAGACATAGAATTTAACATGACATGATGAACTCCTAGATGAGTTAAAACCACTCTTTAGGGAAACATGGACAGGTGAATTCAAGAAAGCCTGGACATTATACTTTTTACTTTATTAGGATCTCTTCAGGAAAGCATCAAATTCTCATTAAAAGATTTTCAAATAGTAAAGAGAATAAAATAGTGATTTTCATTAATTCTGTACTTTCAGTTTCTCTTTATAAAGTCGGTCATTCAACATTTGATTGATTGTGATCATGTCAGTAAAATTTAACTACAAATTGAAAAAAGAGATTAGTCATTAGCATTTGGGCTTCACTCCTCACTCGCCAGGAAATTTAGCATGTTTGATGTGGACGTGAGTTTTAAAAAATTTTATTATAATCTGAAAAAAAATCCTCTGCAAATAATTTTCTCAAATTTTGTCTACTTGGATTTGATCATGCTCCCTATTGTAGTCTGATTCTTCTATTAACAAGAAAACGTGAGCTATTGAATCAGTTCAATCACAACAGTGAATCCTGGAATCAAAGTTAGAATAATATTTCACATCCATCATTAGCGCTCTGAATAACGAAAGTTGGCATTTCTATGCTCATTTGCAGTCAGCAGGAATGTGGCAGGGAGGTATGAAGTAGAAGGCTCAGACACATCTCAGGACAATGGGCGCTCTGCGCAGGACTTTTTCTCCAGTGCAGAGTGAACTTTTGTAACCAGTGTGAATAGCCAGATTAAAGCTACCAGGCTTGTGATCAGACTGCTCTTCGACACTTAGAAAAATTTATTTTCCATGTCTGTCTGCTCTTCAGTTCCATTTCACCTATGACATCTGTGTGAGTTCTACTGCTGTTTTTTCACACGAGATTCCCTGAGTTGGACACAATGGAAAGTGGGCATATACCTTCTCACAACTTGGAACTCTTCCTACCCCCATTCTCTCCTTAGAAAATGGACAGGAGACACCTAAGAATTAACTCCTAGTTTTTGTGATTATCTTTAGGTATGAAACTGTGCATAACATGTTACTGTCAGTGGATGTTTTTTTTTTGGGGGGGGTTTGGAACAAAGATTTACTGAGTACCTCCACTATAAAGCAAGCATTTTTATAAGTTATTGGGATATATCTGTAAGAAACAGGGTCAGTTCTCCTTAGCTTAGATGCTAATGGGGATATTCAGAGTTAAGAAACAAAGGACCTATCAGCTCATGAGAAATGCATAATAAAGAGCAAAGTGGGGAGAGGATGTGGACATGACTACAGAGCTGGGCATGGTGCTGAAGCCTGTAACCCCATCTATGTAAGAGGCTGAGGCTGGAGGCTCACACGCTGGAGTCTAGCCTGGGCAATGTGGTACCATAGCAACACCTTGTGTCTAAATAAACAAATAAAGGGAGTTAGGGATGTGGCTCAGTATGAAGGCTTAGACTCATCCTCAGTAGAAAGAAACAAAGGAAGAGAAAATAAAGACTGACAGGAAGAGAAAGGAAGAAAAGAAAGAAAGAGAGAGAAAGAAAGAGAGGGAGTAAGGAAGGAAGAAACAAGTGAATTTCTGGGATTAGCCTGAACCACGTATAACCTGATGTCTCGGGTGTGATGGTGCATGCCTGCAATCCTGCCTCAGGAGGAAGTTCACAAAAAACAGCCCAGCCTGGGCAACTTAGCAACCTAGTGAGACCCTGTTTCAAGAATAAAACTTTTTTTAAAATGGAGACTTAAAATGTAGCTCAGGGCAGAGGCCCTGCATTTGTACAGCACAAACCGACATCCATTGTTTATTGGTATTTTTGCAGTGAGTCGTGACTGTCGCCCCTTTCCACACCCTGGTGTGTTAGGCCAAGAGATGATGCTCAGTAAATTGTGTGATTAATGCACTTATACATGAAATTTCACAATACTATACTTCTACTGGTAAAAAAATTAAATTTCCCTGATAGCATGTGTTTTTATAGGAAAAAGCAATAATAATTAAAAAGAACTTAATTATTAGAACCTCTAGAAATCATTAAAAGTAAACAGCTAATAGAAAAGTAAGGCTATTAAACAAGAACTTTATTTGAAAGGAAAAGGCATATAAACTTATAGACAGAGGCTCAATTTAATTCATAATCTGAGAAACATAAATTAAAATAATGACAAATGATTTCACACCTGCCAAATTGACAAAATTTCTAAAAAGAGACAATACAAGTCAGCGAGCACATAAAATAAAAATCATCGTAGGGGTATGAACTGATATAATCCCATTTAGAAAGTGATTGGGATTAATTAATAAAGTTAAACAGAGATATAACTTAAAATCTAGACCTTCCCCAAAGAAATGTCTGTACAGGTACACTACCAAATTTCTTGAGGCTATCTTAAAGAGTACTGTTTGTAATATAAGAAACAAAGAAAAAAGTTATCAAACAAACTGATGTAGATTCATATGATATAATATTAACAGTACTAAAGATTAGTAAGTCACTGCTGCATATGTACCAATTTATGTGAGTCTCAAAATGTAATATTACATGAACTATATATGATTTAGATACATAGTGATTCATATATACAATGAATATATATAGAATGAATGAATATATTCACATATGAATGACTATATATTGGATATATACAGCATAAATATGCACAGAATGATTATATAGTGTGATGAATATGTATAGTATTATGGTGAAAATATATATAGTATGATTCATGCTTTAAAGGGTTTTAAAAAGCAGGAAACAAACAATGTATATATATTGGTGGTTAAATACAATGAAATGTAACCAACAGTGGTCACCTGTAGCAGTGGAGGAAGGAGATGAGGTCGGAGAAGGGTGCACAAAGGTCCTTATTTCCTGGTAACAATGCACGTCTGCACTGTGAGGGTAGAAATATGGATGTCCACTTTATGATTTTTAAGCTGCAAAATATAGGCTTTGAGTCCATGTTATTTTGCATATGTAACAAAAATGAGCTCTTGGAGAAGAAACAGTGCTTAGCTAAGGGTCTTTATCCATAATCTAGATAAACAACTGAGCTCTGTGTTATACTGGCAAGAATTCTAATGGACAGAAAAGGAAAGAATGCAAAAAGTAATAGAAAATATAAAGCAATCAAACATGTAGGCTCCTGCACAATAGATATCAGAGCAGGGCAATTTGAGATGTCTCCATGCTAGGAAGGTCTATGATACTGAAAGATGGCGGTATGCAAAAGGAAATGAGTTGAAAGCAGGCAAAGTGGAATTTACCTTGAGAGCAAAGCCAGAGGTAGAAATCAACATTTGAGAATCATCTAGTTATTATGGTAATTGATTATACAACAGGGGATACATTCTTTCAGAGAAAACATAAAATAACAGCATAGAAAATTAGGCTTTGAGGAATTTCCTTAACAGAGAAGGAGGAAGTCAAATAAAGGAAGTCTTGTCTTCCTCCAATTTATTCTTCACATGGATGCCAGAGTAATATTTCTAACCCACAAAATTGATCATGTCAGCTCCACTGGCCAAAACTCTTTAGAGCTTCAGGACCATTTCCAAATTCTATAGCCTGCCACAAAATGCTATTTATGTTCCGATCGTATCTCCAGCCAGATCCATCTCCTGTGACTACCACCCAGCCAGCCTGTCTGCCAACCACACTGAAGAATTTGCCGCTTTCTCGCACAGCTGCATGACTTCCCAATTACTCTTCCTTCTGCCTGGGTAGAGCCTGATTGTGACAGCAGGCCCTACCTATCCTTTGAAAGCCTTGTTCCTTTTAGTTCATCAGAGGACCCTTTTCGACTTCCTGATGATCTTTCCATGATCACATTCATCTGTAATGGTTTTATTTTTTTCTCCTGCTTGAAGACAAGGCTAACTTTTTTTTTTAATATGGAACACTTCACCAACCTGTGTGTCATTCTTGTGCAGGGGCCGTCCTAATCTCTGTATCACTCCAGTTTTAGTGTATGTGCTGCAGAAATGAGCACAAGGCTGTTATTTCACTGTGGGGACTTAAAAGTTAGACATGCAAGCAGATCTTTAATAAGTATTTGCTAAACAAATTAATAAATGATCAACTAGGTTAAAAATAAAATAGTCAAAGAAGTTGTCATAAAAATATTAAAAGATTCTGAAAGGAGTGAATGTTTAATAATACAGTGTTACATCAGGCTACAGGGACATTAAAGGAGAACTTGCTTGTTTTAGCAGTGAAAGAGTCAGAAGCGCTGGCCTGACCTGTTTCAGGCCTAGCATCAGCCATGCCGAAAGTACTGTGTCATGCTCCAGAAGTAGGAGCATTTGTGGGGCTTCTCTGACTGCTCCTTCTGGCTTTGTGTGAGGTTTGGAGCTGAGCCATCCTGGACATGAGAGAGATGCTGTTGGCTGTGGGAGTTAGTGACAGTCCCAACAAGTGCTTCCACCAAGTAAGTCTGGGCTTTGCGAGAGGTCATGTGCATCATGGGGAAGAAGGCTGAGATGTTCTTCCTGTCTCTGCTGTCTCACAATCAGAACGTGGGTCAGGAGCTGGTGAGCGGCATGGGGAACGGTGGTGTGGGGAGGGACAGTGCCTTTTGTGACCCAGGCTGGGCTTCCAGGGTGACCACAGCAGTAGTGGTGGGCTCAGTGTACACTGATTGTGAGCCCTAGCCCATTTACTGTGGTACAGCAAAGTCTTCCAGTAGTCTGAAAACAAAGTAGCAAAAACAAGAAGTAGTCAGTGGTGAGCTGTGGGACTTTAGAAATGTCCAGGCTGGTTGGAATGGTGAAGACTCTGAGGTTACCTGGAAAATGGATGTCTCACATGATTAATTGTAGGTCTACCAGTGACTTCAACCATTAGTGAGGCTGTGCACTCTTTTGGAACTGTACACACCATGCTAGGGTGCTCGAAGATGGACCCACTGAAGGGTCAGGGGTTCCTAGGGATTGGAATGTGGCTGTGGATCAGTGGCACTGGTTGGCAGACATTTTGAAGGCGCAAGATTACTACTGTAGAAGGAGGTTTAGGGCCTCAGGGAGAGGAAGAGGATGAAGGCCTTCCCAAGGAAGGAGGTGAGATTCTCGAGGATTCGTGAGGGTTTGATGGGAAACACTTGCTTTAGGAAACGTACAGGAATCCAGATAGGAAAGGAGGAAACAATTTCATTGAAGCTGGGCCTGTTGGCATATGGCCTGTAATCCCAGCACTCTGGGAGGCTGAGGCAGAAGGATTGCAAATCTGAGCCCAGTCTGTGCAATTTAACAACTTAGCAAAACTCTGTCTTAAAATCAAACAAACAAAGTAACAAACAAACAGAAGACATCTGGGATATAGTTTAGTGGAAAGGCCTGAATTCAATCTCCAGCACTGGAAAAGAAAAAAGAGGAAACACAATTAACTGAAGAGTGCACATTTGGGAAATGGTTGCAGATACACTGTTGTCTGGCGTTTCCTGCTCTAAGGCCAGGAGGCGAGTAAAAAGTGAGCATGCACAGCTGATGAAGATAAATTGCCCAGTCTTCCAGTTGGTCCCTTTTCTGAAGCAGCCAAAACACCTGCGTAGTTCCTGTGTCTCTCAAATCTGGTTTGTAGATGGCAGTCAGCATTTAATCCATCTTCTGTATTAGTTTGTTTTTCCTTCTATTGCAAAATATTTAAGGCCACTACTTTATAAAGAAAAGAAGCTTATTTTGGCTCACCATCCTGGAGGTGCAAAGTCAAGGGTGCAAGCAAAGGCCTTGCTGGCAGAGACCCAAGAGCACACAGGGCATCACGTGGCAAGACAAGGAGCACTCTGGTGTCTCTGCGTACAGCTTCATAACCTTTCCCTTTCTCTACGAAGCCACCAGGAGATGGCCATGGCGTCCCCCCCAGTGACCTGACCTAATCCTAAGCACTTCCTAAGGGCTTCACCTCTAAACACCATAGTCAGATCAAAGTTTCACCCTTTGAATGCCTCATAGTGGGGTTAAATTTCAACGTGTAAACCATGAGGACGCTCCCCCTATATCCCAACTGTAGCATCCTCCTTTGTTTAATAGTTAAAGTCTGACTGGTTCGCAGTCTTTCATGCAAACACCCCAAGACATACCAGGTATCATAGGTTGTCATTCTGTATCTATACTATTGAGCGCTGCAAAACTTGAAATTACCTTTTATACATGTACACATGTTGCTAGCTTTTGTGTCTATATGTTAAGTAGGTGGACATTAGACTTAAGATAATGATTTTGATGGCAGAAATGAACTATCATTTGTGAATATTTTAAAACACTATTTCTATCTTATACCTTTGTGGTTTTATAATATCTACTTGAGATCTCAACAGTTTTTTGAAGCTCAGATGGGTGGTTGTATTTAAAGTGGTTCAGATTAAAGCTAGTTTTATTTAAAAGGCAGACTTTTTAATTTTTGTCACCTTTGTAATGATTTTAACATGTTATATATCCCTCTTCCTCATCTCTTAACATGAGAAAACAGCTGGTCATGTTGCCAAGACAGTTTCTGATATGGTAAAAAGTTCTGGAAAATATCAGATACTTTGAGTTTCTCAGAGAGTAAAATGTATGTGAGCTGTCATTTGCAAGATATGCAGGAACTGGAACTACAGAATTAAGGGTGCTGAGCCTTTTTAAAAAAATACGGTTAGGAAGAACACATTGAAGGTAAGAACTGAATGATTTCTGCCTGGTTTGATGTCATTTTTAGTGGTTGCCGAAGAAATGAAACCTCTGTAATTTAGGGGAGTGTGCCGGGAACAAATAAGCAACTAAAAATTGTTAGTTGACTTCAGGGGCTGAAGTTGGTCCCCTGGAACCAGTTTTCTCTAATATTAAGTGACTCAGTTGCTGCTCCAGAAATCATGACAATATCTTTGACTTTGGTTTCTGTAAGGAGACTGGGATTTATTAAAGCTACCACAGCCCCGGCTTTCAGAACCATATTAGGCAGCTGTCGGAGCCTCCCAAACTGGGACACGGTAGGAAGGCCACCAGCGCGAGTGCCAAGTCGCTGCATATCAGGATAGCGTTAGTGGATTACTTCTATCTATAGATTATTTTCAAAGTTTATTTAGCAAACTGTAATTTTAACCCTATCTCATGCATCTGACATTGGAAAGCAATAAAAATTTAAGTTATTATTAGACCTTCTAGAGAGTACAAAATTTATAAAAGTATTAACAGAATGTAACCATTGAAATGTAAATACATACAGAAGTTAGAGCAATAGATCCTGGAATTTAAAGGACTGAGTGCTGATACACTATAAAATAAGTACTACTGTTTAAAAAATTGAATTATGGTATGTGGGCATTATCAAAACAGTTGGCCAGATGATTTTTTTAAGTAAGAAAAAGTCCATTTTCCACTATAATGGAAAACAGTTTTTTTGGCCTTTGTTTTTATTTTATTTTGTCTTTAATTTTATGACAGTTTTTCCCTAAGCCACTAAATTGCCTAGACTGGCTTGAACTTGGGATCCTCCTGCCTCAGTCTCCCAGAGTGCCAAGACTATAGGTATGTGACACCATATCCAGCGGGAAAACAGTGCTCTGACTAAAACTTTACTTATATAATTATTATTTTTAACACTGGGCTTATTGTTACAAAAACAATTTAGAGTCTTCTAAATTTAGAGCATTATTTATGCTGTAAAGAGGCCAAGACAAATTTTTCCATGTGCTGAGTAGGCCCTGATATGGTATTACCATTGTTACACTGAAAAGCAATCTAGCTCCACTACTGTTAGAGAACCTTGAAGCAAACATTCATCCTTCAAACCCATGTGTCTTGCAGAACTCCTTTTCTGACTGTTTCTATTACTCATCAAGGGTTTATGGACTTTGTACTCTGTGTTAGATTTGGAAATCACAGACCTAGGTGAGGCGTTATTCCTGCTTCTGAGGAATACACAGTCTGTTTAGGTGGATGTGCACTCACAGGAAATCCAAGAACCCTGTGAAAGCTTGAGTATGCAGCCCTTGGGAATGTGTAGCAAGGGAATTAAATAATTTCCAGGAAATAAAACTAGGTAATGTGCATAGATGAGAAGCACCTTAAACTGATTTTATCAGATTACTGCATAGTTCTCTTCAGTAAGTTGCACATAAATATTTCAAACTTTTTATATCCTGCCTCCTCCTCAAAATGATTTGAGGTAGTTAATATTTTGGTTAGCAAATTACTCTTCCATTTCTGTGAAACAAACACAAATACTTCCTTTTTTCTTACCAATATGTGTTAAACAAGAGAAGAAACCCAATCATTGCTGTAAATTCAACTTCAAAGTCCTTTTAGCTAACAAAAAGGAGCAATCCATCACCCCAAAAGGTGCAAGTCTCTGTGCCTCCTCATATGTACCACACTTGTGGTTGAAGGTCTGTCTTAATGTCTACTTTAGCAATAAATATTTTTCCTTTACCACATGACAAGAATTTAATGACAATCTGATAAATGCTACCAACCAAAAAAAGCTATCACTCTTTCCCCCAGTGTTCTGTCATCAGTTCTTTTACCATTCAGAATATCCATGAAATATTCGGATCACTGTGTAATAAGCCACGGATGGATGCCATTGTCTGATAGCGTATGTTCTGCAGCACATGCTCCGTGACCCAGGAAGTGCTTCTTCCTCTCCTACCACATGCCTTGGACAGTCTTAACAGAAGCTCCAAAGTGGTAACCAAAACACACTTCCCTCCACGACAGATGATGCATCTTGTCATTTTTTTTGAAAAGTGTTTTAATCATTTCAATGAAATGCTCTTTAAAACAAGAGGAAATTTTATGCACTGTATACCTGATACCATGCATCTTTCTCTCACTAACATGGTTGGTGGCATGATACAAGGACAAGTATATTTAAAACACCAAGCTGTAGTTCTATAGGGGAAATATTTTTAAAATAGATATCTCTAAACGTTAAGTATAAAAGCATCTCTGAGTTTCCAGGGTTTTCATCTCTCAAATGGTTCAAGTAGGAGTCAGAGACTCAGTGATCTAATCTCCTCTCCTTCATGACTTTTTATGTGGGAGAGCATACTTATTTAAAGAATTCAATAGTCATGTAGAAAGAAGACTGGAATTTTTCATATCAATTTAAAAAGTTACCAGTGAAAGGAATCAGTTAAATCTTTTCATTTTATACATGAAAAACTGGAACCTAAAGCCGTTAAGGAAATTGCCCCAGGCTATGTGAACTGTTTGTGGCAGAACTGAGGTTACAACCCTGCCTTCTTGGCTTGAATTCTGTCAACAAAGTTGGTACTCACAAACCTGCTTCCTATTTGTAAAGAAGACTGCTTGAAATTAACAGATGATGATGATTGAAATTAAAGACTTGATGTGACAAACTGGCCTAAATCCATCCCTGCCCTGCCCATTCAGCTGCTCTGTAAGAAAAATGAGATGACCTCTTGCATCCTTCTACACTTACATGGAAAGTAAAATGAAATCTTTAAGGAAAACAGGACAAATACATTGAAAAATACAATATTAGTGATGAAACCAGCCAGTATGTCTTACTAGTTACAGGTTTAGGATTCTGGCAACATGGCAGTTTATAAATCTGAATTCACATTTCAGCTTTGCCGCTTCAAAATAGTTTATTTGATTTGCCTCTCTGAGCCTTGGTCTGTCAAATACAGTTAGTAATAATATTTGCCTCATAATCTTTCTGTAAAGATGAACCAAGATTATGCGTACATACCTTATTTATTGTTTCTCAGCTCACTAGTAGATAAGCATGGATCAGTTAACTTATTTTCCATGATTCTCTTGCTATAAATTGTGGCTGTTTCTATGATATTACAGTCTCATTCCCTAACTTTAAAATCACTTGGTTACAGAATAGCATGCATTTTAGTATGTTGGAATTGCACACAGATAAGCATATAAGACTCACTTCTACTGATTATAAAACTTGAACCTCCTGATCTTATATTGGATTCAGAGTGCAGGCTGGCGGGGAGGTGTGTGAACAGGAGTAGGGTGTGATGCAGCTTCATGTAGTATATGCAGTGATTCCACTCTGTCTCCTGCTCTCTGTCTCAAACACTTCAGACCTCTAGACTTGGTTACTTCTAGAGTGTCTCTCTTTCACTCTCCACTGGGGAGATGAGATCATGCTCAGGGCACTGGTGTTGGGGAGTGTGGGGAAGGGGCTCTGCCTAATGCTGGACTGGACCCTAGCTCCTGGTGATTCTCTTCATCCACAGTGCTTCCCGTGAGGCTTGTAGGACCTGTAGGTCCCAGGGTGCTAAGGGCTGTGGGGAACTGAGTCAGACAGGGACTAGCACATCTTCTCCAAGCCCTACCCTCTGGTCTCATTCACTCCTTGTTCCTCTGGAGACTCCTGTGGGCTTTCCACCTCAGAAATCTCTAAGCCAGGAACAGACACCTCCAGCCCTTAGAGTATATTAATCACATTTCGAGTACCTGTAAATGTGATGCATTAGCATCTTCCCCGTATGCCATTCTGGACACTCTGATACTATACTGGGGTCACCTTGCTATGGTCTCCTGCTTCCCTCCCTCCCTTCCCAAGTGCTCTTCCAGGAGGGACACTATAAACATAAACTTGCCCATCTAGAGCTGATACCTCTCACGTCCTACAGTGTAGGGCTCCCACCGTCCAGGCTGCTATACACTTGCCCTATAAACACCCAAGGGCCAGGTGCCAGAGTAGAGTCAGCTGAAATTATTCAAACCAGCTAACCTACACCTGACCCCCTGCATCACCCATTCTTCCCACAGAAACCCCAGGAAAGTCTCTTGAGTGTAGTCCCTCTGCTCCTTTGCCTCATGACTAACCTCAGGGTGTACCTGCATGGTGCTTCATGGGATAGTGGGCTGGTAATCTATAGTTATCATAATAGCATTCATCTTCTGTTGGCCTGGTTGTGTCTCAAATTTTCTGTTAATTAAGTGTATTTTGTAAACAGGGATATGTAGCAAGTGCTCCTTTCATCTTCCCATTATAGGTCAGGGTCCCTGGGTCTCTCTCCTCTCACATTTGGCTTTCAGGGAGCCTTGAATGTCTGAAAATCAGAATTAATTTAATCAGGAATAAGGCACCAGGCCCTTCTTGAAGGTGCCTGAAGTTGTAATAGTTGATCCCTTCACATAGCTTTGAGTAGAAGAAATAGACCTTCCTCTTGTCCATGGCAAATGTTACAGTAATCTCAGTCTCTCAAACTGAGCAAGTCATCCAGAGTTCCCTTAGATAAATGCTGCTGATTTTGTAGAAGTGGGTGATGGTGTAGATGGTGTAGAAGTGGGTGATGGTGTAGATGGTGTAGAAGTGGGTGATGATGTAGAAGTGGGTGATGGTGTAGACGGTGTAGAAGTGTGTGATGGTGTAGATGGTGTAGAAGTGAGTGATGAGGTAGAAGTGGGTGATGGTGTAGAAGTGGGTGATGGTGTAGATGGTGTAGAAGTGGGTGATGGTGTAGAAGTGGGTGGTGATGTAGATGATGTAGAAGTGGGTGATGGTGTAGATGGTGTAGAAGTGAGTGATGGTGTAGAAGTGGGTGGTGATGTAGATGATGTAGAAGTGGGTGATGGTGTAGAAGTGGGTGATGGTGTAGATGGTGTAGAAGTGGGTAATGGTGTAGAAGTGGGTGGTGGGGTACATAGTGTCTGCATACATACATCCTCTGATCAGGTACCTCTGAGAAATTCTATAGGGCAAGCTCTTTTCAAATAGCTCTGTAAACTTGATTCTGTTAGTATTTGTTGAAGTTGTCATGCAGCAGGGTCTCTTTCCCAGTCACATGTGATACAGCAGTATGGCATATACTTTAGGCTGACTATCAAGAAAAAAATCTCCAGACAACTGTCCTTGTCTTCCATTAAAATATGTGGTGTCTCTAGGCTGGCAACTACAGTTACCCATGTAGCTTAGCTCCACCTACAATAATGAAAGATGATCTACCAGGCAAGTTTTCATGGAAAGCCTGATAAAGGAGAGAGGCTTTCCACTGCTTCATTTAGCCTTTGGTTTATAAGAAATATCCTCATAAATTTAAGACCTAAAAGAAAAACTACCATTTATTTGGTCACGATCTTGCCACCTGGGCTGGGCTGGGTTGGGCTCTGCAAGAAGCTTATCTGTGCTTCATGAGGCATTGGCTGTGTCCTCTTATGTGTGGCCCTAGAGCAATGTTGTCGAAACTCTTCAGCACTTTCAGTGGTAACAAATAGCTCTGCCATAGGTTCACCACCACTGCTCTAGAGAATTTATTCTCATGTTGGTTTCTCAGCCGGAATGACTTGGATCAGCTCCTAGCTGAGCTTCTCCCTCCTGATGGTCTTTTATTCTCCAAGGATCCCTCTCTCCATGTGGGCTCTCATCTTTTACCTTAGACTTCCTTACTTACTGTTAAGGAAAAACAACTGTGCAAAAATAGAAATTGTAAGACTTGCTAAGCCCTGAGTCTAGAGCTAGCATATCATCACTTCTGCCATATTTTTTGGTCTACAGAGCCCAAGTTCAGTGAGAAGCTAGGAAGAGAAATATCCAAGGGTATGAATTCAAGAAGGTTTGACTTTCTCAGAGCCATCTGTAACCACCTACCACAGTTGCTCTCTAGCCCTACAGAGTCACGTCCTTTCTGTGTGGATGAACTCACCCTCTCCTCTGATATTGGATGTCTCATCTAATCAGTGGCCTATAGCAATTCTGAAGTCCAGCTGAGTACATATTTCCAGCTACTCCTACTCTAGGACTTCATAATAATCCTTATTTAAGGACAGTTTTGTGACCTAGGAGTGGTTTCATAATTCAGTATTAATATCACTTATCTATTGGTTCATAACAAGCCAGCCAAAAACTTGATACCTTAATCCAGTGATAACTTATGATTTCCCACAGTTCTATCTGGGCAATCTGGGCAGTTCTGTTGGTCTTCTCTGTGCTCCCTCATGCAGCTGAAGTCAGTCGAGAGCAGGACTTGGCTGAACAGTCTGAGCTGCTCCTCATACACTGGAAGTCAGTGCTGGCCACTCACTGATGTACTTTGGATTGCTCTTATAGACATCGTAGCAAGCTTACTTGATTTTAACACAGAATAATTCCAAAGGTCTTGAAAGACTTAGAGTAGAGCCTGAAGGGTGACTTTGTGCCTGTGCTTTAGAATTCATGATGCCTCTTCTGCAATCTCTCTTAGTTAAAAAAAAAACTCTCCCCCTAAGAATCAGCAGTCCAGCTCACACTCAAGAAAATAAAGTGGACTCCATGCTTTCAGTAAAGAATGATAATGTCACACTCAAAGGTACATGGGGAAAAGACAGATTGATTCACTGAAGATCATCATCACAGCGATCTTACATCTCTTTCTTCTCTCCCTTTCCTCTCGCATGGAGTACAGACCCAAGACAGGAGAAAGGAGGCATTTTGCAAACATGCTGATCAACATGATATGATTAAAGATGACCTGGTCCTTCATAATGAATCTTGACTTATTAGCTTTGGGCTTCCTGTTTTGCTCTTTTAAATTTCATATCTAGTTAAGTCACTATGATGTAGACTTCTTTTTTGTCTTATGCATACATTTAACTATAGTTGATAGCAAGCAAGTCTTTACCCTCTGGGGCTATATTTAGATGTGAACATACTTAATCCTACTTATTTTATACCCAATTCTGCTGCAAAGGAAAAATCTCACCTAATTTCTGTTACACACATAAAGTAATTCTCATGCCTAGGTCACAACAAATGATGAATAAACTGTAGCTGTCTTTAGCACAACTTTTACACAGGATAGCTATGCTACTTGGAAATGAATTAATAGTTAGGTTAAATCCAATTAACCATTTAACTTACTATAAAAAAGTATACCAGAATATATATATACCTTTTTTTTTTGTCTTTTGAGACACGGTTTCACTATGCATTTCAGGCTGGCCTTTATCTCACTTTGTAGCCCAGGCTGGTCTCACACTCATAGCAATACTAGTGCCTCAGCCTCCCAAGTAGTGGGTTATAGGTGTGTGCTACCATGCCCAGCATATCAGAATATTAAGGAATGTAAATCTTAACAGTACTATTAACGTTTTAAATTTTAGAACCCCAGGTAAGTATGCAATGTTGGTATCTTAGACTTCTTCTTACCCCAGTACAAAGCAGAGCTCATAGGATAACTTTATCTGAACACAAAGTACTATACATATAATGAAATATTCCTAAAGGTATTCTATGAGAACACCATTAAAAGTTCATGTTTACATTATGTTTTAGCAAGCAATGAATCACATATAAATCCAAATGATGGATTTTTACCTTACAAAACTACATATGTGGGTGCAGAATCCTAGGACAGTTTGGACTTGATTTCTTTTCTTAGCTTAATTTAATGTAATCCTGCTGGCTTGAACAACCAGTGGTGTACTTGTGACTGTCCCATCAGGTGGGTTGTGCAAGTGGTACAGTCATGCATAGGGCAGTCATGCATATGCACCAGTGGCTCAAGCTGCCTGGCAATGAGACATGAATTATATGTCACGATGATGTTTTCTTTTCAAAATTCCCTGATTCTTGTGAACCTCTCCTCACCTCTCATAAAGCATATACTTCTTGTGACTTGTTGTCAATGGCGACACACTGAGTATGGAGATTCAGCCCTCCTTTCCCTCTCAGGCTTAGCTCTTATCAGGGCTGCTCCTGGAAGGGTGACCAGAGTGATCACATCTAAAAGAAGAGCTGTGACAAATGGTACAGACACGACTGCCAGCTGTTCCTCCATTCTGTGCACTGCCTGTTGCACCCTTGCCAGGTGGGGTGTCCCCACCCCCATCCACACTGATTCTTTGTATCGCTGTGACCAATAGGATGTGGCAGAAAGGTTTCTGTGCCATTCACTGCCTAGGTCTGAAGAGGCGTGGCAGTTCGCTTTGTCCTCCTGGGAAGCCAGCCACAATGTGAAGATGCTCAGGTGGGTGGTAAGTACTTAGAGGACGCTTGGCATCCTGGCCGAATCCCGGCCTCACCAGCCTTTCCTGCTGTGGGGTCAGGCAGGCCCATGACTGAGCCATGCAGTGGTGATTCTGTCCCCTAGAACCGCCCTGCTGTGTGTTGCCACATACATCCCTCAGACAACTTGGCCTGGACATCATGGAGCAGAGACCATCTGGTCCAAGGCCAGCCTGCAGCAAGGCAGTGGGCGTTCAGGGTCCTTGAACTGTGGAATTGTTTAGTGGTGAGGAAGTGGACACAGTGTGGCTTTATGTGGGCCATATGAGTATGGGGGTCTGGGAGCATCACCTGCTACCAACACAAGGCTGAGTGGGAGTGCAGGTCAGAGTCTGTGTCAGGGCTGACACCTGTGTGCGTCAGGAGCGTCAGAATGATTTCAGGAAAAGAGTGGCTGCGGTCATATTGTCCAGGGCAGGTCCCAGACCTGCCAATATCTGCTACTCATGCTGCAGCATGTGATTGACTGGCTCCTGGGCACTTCCAGAGAATTCTGTCAGGAAACTGCTTTCTCCAGGTGCTGCAGTACAGAGAAAGAGTATGAGCTTCCAAAAAGTCCTCCGTGCTTCTTATGAGGTTTTTAAAAAGCTTTATCTTAAACTCTTCTGTTTTTCTTTCAAATGTATTTAAAAATTGACACAAAAAGAATTAAGATATGTTGTGTACATATACCAATGCTTCATGATGAATATCCTCATTCTGTATCACAAACACATATTAATAAAAGCAAAAGTTTTAAAAAGAATTACATTTTTAAAAAAGTGTTTGATATGACTGATTCCTTACCTACCTAACCTTAACAATAAAACTTTCACTGTATATCATGATTTCCTTTGTTCTATTTCTTATTATCAAAAATAATAGATTTCATATTTATATTTGCAAATAAATGCCTTTAAAGGAGTTATTAATCATACAGTGTAATCACAAACAAGGTATTCTAGGCTTTAAAATAACAGTATATAAGACAATAGTTTTTACTTCTTTTTGTTCATTTGATAAAGTTGTTTTGCATATTTTTCCTTTTTAGAACAAGACACATAAGTTGCCTAAGAAATAAATATAATTGATGTGGACAGAGGCGCCACTAACAAGTGGGTTTACTATATAGAACGGCTTATAATTTTTCCATGGTCAGAAAAAATTAGTAGTGTGTGTACATGTGTGATGGTTATGGTGCCCACATTAAATAGCTGGTGGAGAGATGGTCCACGTACATCACAGAGGAGCAACCACGTTGCTGCCACAAGCAGAGGTAGCTCCTCTGGAGTCTACCGCACTGTCACAGTAAAGCTGGTTTCCTCTGGAAACCACCTTCATAATAGCAAACCCTCCTGACTCCCAAGTTAGACGGTAGGAAGTCGGAAGAGTTCACCGCCTGTGACACAGTAACTACTGAGATTACTTGGCCAGGAGTGTGATTGCTTTCAGTGCCTCTCCTGGTTTGAGAGAGCCAGAGGATACAAAGTAAACAGCAATCACTAAGATAACAAGAAGAAAACCTAATGAAAGGGAGAAACTCTTTGGTAAAAGGTTGGAAAAGAATTTGCCATTGGATGTATTTCTTAGATTTTCTAAAGGATGATCTTTTGATAAACTTTGATCTGGCTGTTTTGATGTGCCCATTTGAATGCATTTATGTTGGAAGAATGATTGCTCAAAGACATAAAGGCTCCCCAGCTTCGTTTCAGCTGCCAGGAACAGCAGGAGCCCTTGGCCTATGCACAGTCATCAGTCTCCCACTCTGTGCCACAGTGCACAGGGGGAATGTGTGTGTGTGTGTGTGTGTGTGTGTGTGTGTGTGTAACTTGGGATCGAAGTTATGTGTGCGTGCTGGACAAACCTCTCCCACTGAACAAAATCCCTAGAAGTTCTTATTTTTCATTTTGAGATAGAGTTTAAGTTGCCTAGGTTAGCGTCAGACTTGTGATCATCCTGTGACCGCCTCCCAAGTATCTGAAATTACATGTGTGTGCCACCTCCACCATGTCCAGCTGAGGGGACATTGTTTTGATTGGTTTTGTTTTGCATATATGTATATCATATATATATATATATATATATATATATATATATATTATATTTTATAAGCAGGTAAGGGAATAAAGACATATACACCCATAAGATGGTAGGAGTATCATTTTCTTCAAGAGTTAGTTACCCATTTGCACAAGTATCGTAATTAAGAGGTTTAGTAATGTCATGTTTAGAAATATATGTGTGTTGCTTAGCACCAGCAGAACTCTTAGAAATGCAACTGAAGCTTCCTATGTAGTTGAGGCCCAGAGATAAGAGACTGCATCAATACTCTCAAGAACCCTTGTCTCCTTAATCCAGCACCCCTGAGATGCACAGAGAGCAGTATGTTGTACAAACCCAGTGAAATAAGCAACACTCTCAGAACCAACCAAATCCTCAAAAGTGAGGATCCGGTCTTTCAGGCTCATCGCTGAATGGACAAGGCTACCAGGAAATCACTATGGACCTCCATAACTTTAGACCAGTTCTCATTTGACCAGAGGTGTGGGCCCCTGAGGACATGGCAAAATCTTGCAGCCTTTTCCTCTCTCTGGAATGCTGGATGACACTTCTGAGTAATTCATAGGAATAAGTACAAAACTCCTAATTATGTCTAATTTATCTGCAAAATGTTGCCTAACCCCCACCTAAAAGCACAGTGTGTGGATAGGAGTTAGTTTTAAAAGTAGAGACACTATATTTATCTTGTCAGGACAGCACAGATTGAAACTCTTCAGTGCTTTGCGTGCCTGCTAGAGTGAGGGCCAGGCCCTCCCGCCTCACGTGGCTGCCCTCTCGCCTCTGCTGCCAACAGGGCACACTATCTTTCCTCCCCACCACAGCCCTGGCCCCTGCCCACTGCCCTGCCCTGAGACCTGAAGCCATCTGGTTTTAGCCCTGCCACCCTCTCTTCAGAGCCCACCCTCTCCTTAGTCACTGCCTGCACCATGTGTTCTTAGGGCTCTGCTGCTTTGAAGCATTTTATCAGTGTTGCCATTTTTTGTTCACTTATGTGACCACTGACTACTGTCCGTCTCTCCCAAAAAACTAATTTCCATGAACTCTGGGGATATGACTGTGTGCTCATTATTGTGTCCCCAGGGCCTACCATAGTGCCTGGCACATGGTAGCCATTAAAAACTGTATTAACTAAATGAATGAATTAATTTAAATAATAATTACTGTTATTCTAGATTTTAGGACTCAGCCTACACTAAAATTAATGGTGTATTTGCACATTTCCACCCACCAAAGTTCTGTCTTAGTTCTCTTTTCTTTCCCCTGACATCTGAAAATGTTTCATGAGATCACTGTACTAGGATTATCTTTACTTTTCCCATCTTTTTAGTGAAATCACAAAATTTAACTTGCTCTTCAATTTGGATTTGAAGAATGGGAGTACTAATTCTGTCTAAATTTAATGTAGTTGTCCTCCACCAATCACCCTCACCCCATCTCAAATTCTCACAGAAAGAAAATCATCAGAAAGAAAAGTAAAATTCAAATATTGCTGAAGTCTCATCACTCAGTGATTTAAATATTTTATTCAGGGATCAGCCTCTCTTATAACTGTGTGCAGTCTTGAGATAGCCTCTTTCTCCTATTTGCTTCTTAAAGGCCAAGTCTCGCGGCGGGTTCCAAGACCTCATGACCACAGACCTGAGAGCAGTGACTTTGTTGTAATGTCCAGTGTCTCCACTGGTTGCTAAGGACTCTCCCTTAGTTTACCAGTCTTTGTTTTCTGATGTTTGAGCCTGGAGTCACAATGCAGCTCATCTTTTAGTCCCCTGTGGCACGTTCCTTGGCTGGTGAACAAACCCCTAGTGTTATAGGGGATTTAGTGAACACCCAAAAGACACAGATAATCCATCTGCCAGGACAGTCATGAAATAACTTTCTACCTGGTTGATTGCTTTAAGACAGACACTTCTCAAAATATAAGATGTAGAATTTATAAGGCTGACATCCCCCTCCCTCTAAACTGGTCTATATTCCCAAGTTACATGGCCTAAATAGAACTTCGGAGTTTGCCTACATACCCACATATCTACGCACAAGTGAGGAAAGTCTTTATGTTCTTTTCTGTTTTAGGAAGTGCATATTGTTACGCTTAGGATTTTATTCAGAGGAGATACAAACCAGGGTTGCTTTGTGTGAGGCATACTTCATAAAAGCCACCCAGTCTGACAGTTGAAGTCACACAAACTGAAAATTTACTGAAGCAACTTTAGAGTCCACATTACCCAAATCTTTCAATTTTATAGCTACAGATCAGAGTGGTTAAGTGATTCCTCTATGACCATACAGGGAGGGGGTATCAGATCCTGGACACAAGCCTTTGTCTTACCAGCCCCTTTGGACCTTCCTCTCCCAATACTGGGTCAGTGGAAGGTGGGATAAGTGGAGAAGTCACTCAGGTCAGGTCTCAGCCTTTACTTCAAATATGTGCTATTCTCACCACTGAAGCTTTAGCAGAGTGAGGAGATGCCTGTGTATCCCTATACCTGACTTTTTTTGCTCATCTCCCAGAAGCCAGGGCAGTGGAAGCCCTACTACTCAGGAATGGTTTCCAGTGAGTCAGAAGAGGCCTCAGGCAATGAAGGCAAGCAATGAAGGGAGAGTGTGAGAGAGGATGCATGGGAAGGGGAAAAGGAGAAGGGAGGAAAAGAGCACAGGCAGGAGATGTAGAATTTTGGTGGAACTCACAGGATCAGTGGTCAGCCACATGACTCGGTGATAAAAGCTTCACTCTATCTACACCAGGGGAATAGATATTCTTAGGAAACTGCCATTTCTAGGAAGAAGGGCTCTGGTGGAAAGATGAGAACAAGAGATGGAAGTAGCCAAGGTAAATTCTATAACACTCAGACTCCAGGAGATGTACAAGTATCCAGAGAGTCATCAGAAAACCAAGAGGAGCACATATTTATGAATTTAATTTGGTCAACTCAGTTCATGCAGCATTTCAGGACTAATGGGTATTATGCAGTTTGTAAATGTCACTAAAACTGTAATGCTCACCCTGTGTCGTCATTTAATTTGATGAAGCTAAAGGCTAGTGAATTTAGAACCAATAACAGGAGATGCTTCCTCCCACTGTACTCTTCACTCAGCTGAGACCACTCCCTGGAGGGCCTTGACTCAGGGCCAGCTCTGAGAAGGAGTTCAATGGGCCTGCATTAGATATATATCTGGCCAGTCTGGGTGGAGGTGATGTAGAAGTTACAGAATCCTGTGCTTAGGTACTAGTGAGAGCCTGGGCCAGGGTCAAAGAAGCCTTCGCTTCACTCTGTACAGCCAAAAATGCTAATCAACACTGCTTTTATCATGAGGAAGGTGTGGCACACAGGGCTGGCAGGAGAACTGCTCCTTCACACCCCATGGGTACTGGTTTGCCACTTGAATCCTGACCTTCTGCTTTCATGGGGGAAGGAACCTTAAAGACCAGGAGTTCTCATGGAAATCTACTGCCTTCAGAGAAAAGTGCTCTGTGTTTTCCTGGAAAGTAGATGTGAGATATCTTTGGGCCCACTAACTCCTCTTCCACCAGCTACACAGCTGTATGTCTTTTCCTGGTAGAGACACCGATCTCTGAAGCCACCATTCCTACTGATCCCCACCGCAGCTCACCCTGGTGCTAGTATCTTCCTGGAAATAAAGGAACAGGGCCTAAAGCCCTTGATACTGCACCTTCCCATCCAGCTCAGACCAGGTCTGTTGGAGAAAGTCCATGCTAATGTGGCTGGATGCCCTGGACTCAGAAGATTTAGAAGGGCCAGGCCCTCGGGGCACTGCGGAGATGCAGAGTAGTGTATCTGTCTTCCAGAGGAGGCGCCCCTGGGCACTGATTTCAAAATATACTGTTACATACTATTTTAAAAATGTATTCCTTAGATTACAATGAAGGCATTATAGTGTTTTTTAAAAATCTGTGAATTTCATTTCATGATATTAAAGGAGATTGACAAAATATTGTAAAAGAAGGGGCATTAGATTAGAGAGCTAAAAACCAAGAGAATAGCACTTCTTTCAACATTCACATTCTTCAGTGAGCATCTCCAACTGAATGTTTAGGTTTCCTATACTTCTCTTACTGGGATTTGCTTCAGAGTCATTGGGTATTAATGCCTGTTTTCGTTAACACAGGACTTAACCGCTTTGGTCCTTACTGCTTGTTATGATTGATACATTGTGTCAACTTGGGGAATCTGGAGGTTTAACTGAGCAATTCAGGAGGAAGCCAGAGTGCTTACTTTGTATACATTCTGAGCCTGTGGAAGAGGAGGGCATGGACGTAGTGTGAGAGCTACACTCCCCCTGGGTGGGAGTAGCCTGTTTACAATGTAAGGGAAGGAGAGAGGCTGCTTGCAGCCATTCCTCCCTTTTGCTGGTTGTTTTTGCTGTGCTCTGCTGCCATGAATGTTTGCCTTCTGCCATGTGCCACTCAGCTTCTGAGCCAGCCAAACATGGACTGAAACTTCCACAAACTGTAAGCTAAACAAACCTTTCCTTCCTTCACTTTGGGTGTTGGGTATTTTGTCTCAGCAACGAGAGAAAAGTAACCAAGACGCTACTGATACCTTCATTCCTGCCTGTTCTCCATTTCCTATTAATTTAGGGCCCTCCCCCCATGTCTTTGTCCTGAAACACTGGTCAGTGTGACTGCTAGTAAGGATTTGTTACCTGGCAGCAAACTATCTCGGGTTTTTTTCACTTGTGTAGAGTTTAAGAAATCAGAGTTGATGAAGCACTGATTTAACTCTCAAAAACTCTTCTCTCTCTCTCTCCCTCTCTCTCTTTCTGTCTCTCTCTCTCTCCCTTTCTCTTTTGAGACATGGTCTCCTGTGCAGTTCAGGCTGGCCATACCACCAGTCTTGTTGGACTGTTTTAAGGATCATGTGAGATACAACATACAAAGGATTTGACATGGGATAAGCTGCAGATGCAAGGAACTCTTTATTCCCTGCACTTGGATTGCTGCATTATTGCTTAGAATATCAACTGTACATTAGGCTTTAAGTAGCACCCATTCCCTGTGGGAGTTTTTCATTAAGACCTGAGAAGTTAACCCACATTTTGATCAAAAACATACCTTCTGTTGGTGATACGCTAATGCAGTCATTTGTTCAGTTTGACTTTAAGTAGCAGAGTGAGGGATGGCTCTGATAAGGGGTGGAGGTGTTTCCTTAATTCTCCCGTGCATAGTCTCGAGGGTGACAGCTCTGCTTTGGTTCTTGGTCAAGTCTTGAATTTTATGTACTTCGGCACCGCTCTGTGATGGAAGTGTTGTGGATGACACTGGCAAGTACACAGAGTAAGTACTGTAATTGTCCATCATCCTGACTGTCGTGGAAGGCTGTGGACTACTTGGAGTCCTAGGACTAGAAGTGCAGGGTGACTGTAGGTCATGTACCCTGGGGAGGACCACAAGCCACTACTATATGTGTAACAGTACCCACAGTATTTAGTACGGGCAAGTGAGAAACCAACAGCCTACAATCTGACCCAAAATCCATGATGATCTATGAGCCCAGTAGACTCTTCAGTGGATATGCACAGACATGTTCAGACCATTTCCACTAAAACGTGGCCTGGCGGGGTACTGTGACTGGGGGAAGATGAGGTCCCACAATGCACAGGTTCTAAGGCATGACTGCAGCCTTGCACTTCAGCCAACTCCACTGAATCACTGTGCAGTAAGCTGTGCTTTTCAAGCCAGCCGCCCCCAACAGTCCAGATTATATGGTCACACACAGTACTGCCTTATCCATTCAGGCTGTCAGCTTCTGGGGAGTCTTCCTAAGTTACAGTGCCTCTTCCAGGCTACTTTCAGGCATGTTAGTAAGAGGATTAAGATGAAACAAGCAGACCTCCTCCACACTGTCCTTGGGGCCAACGACTGGGACTTTTTTCCTCTATCAACCAGTGAGTCCTGGTTGAGCCAAACTCTGTGCTGAGCTCTGAAGCATCTTCTAAGAAGTAGGGACATCACTGTGCTTGTGCTGGGAGAAATCTCACCTAGAAGAGAAGAACTCAATGAGAGACCAGGGAGAGGGACACACCAGCTCAGAGGCAGCGCCCGCGGGGGCAGCTTCAGTCCCTTCCACCTCCCGTGACCTGTGCTGTTAGAAATTGGGCCTGTGCCATCTGTAAAGCGCTGGGGCAACCTGTGCCAATCTGGCACTCCGCTAAGAATACTGAATCCAATATGCTTGAAGAATGGATTTTATAGTCCCCTGGAATGTTACTGAAACCATTCTCAAAAATGTCTTCTGTTTTGAGCCTTAGAAGATAGCTCTTTGAGGCTAGGGCTATTCTGGACCAGAAGAAAGTGTTTGAGGTGAAATCAAAATAATATTTTCTGCTGTTGAATGCCACTGAATTAAGATGTACCTCATCTGTGATTCCTAAGTCCCTGTATATGACACACTTTCAGAATTAATGATGCATTATCTTGGGTTACTCTCAAATTGTTCTGTGTGTCTTCATTCTCTATTCTCAGCTTTAAAAGGGGCAGTGGTGGCACCTTTCACTCTGAAAGGATCCGATGTAACAATACACCATGCTGGAATTCAGAGCTGTTTTAATGCACATTTTCTAAGTTCTCCTAGGTAACATGAATAATTCAGTAATTCTCTCATTAGAATGGTCCTTTCATTCATTCATTCACCAGAACATGCTGTTTCTCCTTGTATTTGGCAAATGAACTGCCCCAAACCTCACCAACAGAGACCCCTGTGCTGAGGGGTGCATCTCTCTCTTCTCACTACATCCAGCTGCATGGCAGGCTCCGCCCACCCTAGTCACCATCTTCCTCTCCAACCACCCTTCCTCCCTCCCCTTAGTTTCCTGCCCACATTTAGAACCCCATCTCTTTCATTGGCTTTGCTTCAAGGGCCTTCAAGTTGATTTTGTTTTGTCTCCTTCTTAATCATTAGGTATTTTTAGAGCACCAGTCACACATGTGGAGCTTCGCAGGTACTCAGGATACAGGTGCCATCTCTGCTCTCATTCATTGCCTTTGCTTTGCATGCTCAGAGACAGGTCACCAATCCAAGAAGGGGTATCTGAGATGGATAGACACTTCTCAGATGAAGAAGTAGAAATGGAAAATAAATATATGAAAATATGCCCAACATCACTGGTCACTTGCAAGATGCAAACTAACACAACACTGAGATTGCATCTCACCCCAGAAAGAATGGCTACCATCAAAAATTCAGCCAATAACAAATGCTGGTGGGGCTGTGGGGAAAAAGGAACCCTCCTCTACTGTTGGTGGGAGTGCAGACTGGTGCAGCCACTGCAGAAATTAGTGTAGAGATTCCTCAAGGAACTAGGACTGGAGGTCCCATTGAACCCAGCTTCCCCCTTCTTGGTATCTTCCCTAAAGAATTAACAGGATCATGCCACAGCAATATATGCACACCTATGTTTATAGCAGTAGAGTTTGTAATAGCTAAATCTTGGAAACAACCCAAATGCCCATCGACTGATGAATGGATAAAGAAGACACAGGGCTTTCTAATATATACAATGGAGTACTACTCTGCCATAAAGAAAGATAAACTTGAAGCATTGCTAGCCAAATGGATTCATCCTGAGACCATACTGTTAAGTGAAATAGATCACACACATATGTTTAAATATCACATTGTTTCTCTGGTGTGGAAACAGAAAGTGTAAATAAGGACCAAAAAAAATAATAGATATTGGGAATTGGGAAAAATGTATTCAAATGAGCAGTCAACAAAGGAGGGGCAAGAGGAAAGAAAGCAAAGCTGGAAGAAAAGAAGGACAGAAGGAAAAAGTGGAAACAAAGGTTTTGTCAATAAGGAGGAAGGGGGCTTGAAGGGAGGGGAAGGAGTTGGGAGAAAAAGAAGACTCAAGATAGATCACAGGCAGGTGCAAATTCCCTATGATGAACATCATCATTATGTATATCTAAATGTACCAACGAACATTTTTAAAAGAATGAGAGACAGGTCACAGTAATAAAAGAATAGATAAACTAGATACCTTCAGATGGTTTTCAGCGCTATGCAAAGGGGAAGTGGCGTTACATGACTGGCATCATAAAGGGAAGATACTTTTTCAGGAAGGGCATTTTCAGCTTGTAACATTTAGTTGCAATGATGAAAAGAAGCCAGTCGTCTGAATCGCTGGGGAAAGCGTTCCAGATAATCAGCAAAGGCACAAACCGAGGCTAACCTGTGTGGACAGGCCCGGGAAGATGAGCACACCCCATGAGCTGCGGCAAGCAGGGCGCCCAGCAGCAGGTTGTGGTGCTGTGGGCAGTTGCAAAGAGTCTGGATTGTATTCTAGGAGCGGAGGAAGGTGCTGGAGAGCTTTAAGCAGGGAGGAGGCATCACAGAGTTTAAAATTTTCGTAGGCTCACTCTCGTTGTCTTGAGGAGGTTGGATCACAGGCAAATGAAGCTATGTCAAATGGCCTTTAGGAGACCAGTGCAGCACTCCAGGTGGGAGAAGATGGTAGCTTGTCCCACGGTGGTGGAAAGTGAGACGAAGGAAACAGATTGAGGATGTAACTTGGATTCAGGAAGTGAGACACATGGGAAATAAAGAATGACACCTCAGTGCGGGGCTTGCACACCTAGATGGCTAGCTCTGCCCTCTGTTGAAAGGGCAAGAACAGAGAGGAATATACAGTTTCCATTCTCACAAATATTTGCTCTAAAATTGTCTGGTTACGTTTTGTGCTTACTTCATATACTGAATGGCTTCCTGTTTTTTCTCATATGAAATCCATGCTTTGTACCTTATATATGGAATCACCCAAGCTCGTCCTCCTCTTCAGCCTCTTCTCTGGCATCCCCCTCACACACATGTGCACAGGCACGTGTGCAGGGCACCTGGCGCTGCAGCTACAGCATCTGCTTCTTCCCTACCTGCCTTGGCATTCTTGTCTCTCTGGGCCGAGATGTTCTCCTCCTGTGTGCTGCCACACCTCCTGTCTTTCAGGATGTGTATTTGTATTGTCCTGAGTATACACTTTGAAGCTACCAACGTGTAATACAATAACCATTGTTGATCCTCTCCCACCTTATCTGTAGTTTGGTTTTTGTACTGTTCTTGTGCTACTGTGTGTATGTTTGTTAGTGTTTTTGTTCTTTTACTTTTAAAATTAAAAAAAAGTGATAAAAAAGAATCATCTTTGTGGTACCTCAGTCACTAAGCCCCCTGAGTCAGGCTCTATGTCCTTGTCCTCCTGAGCCAGCTTTGGGGATGGGCCACCACTGTGCTGCAGCTGGATGCAGTTTGGTCTGGGCTTTGTCCTCAGACCTGGGGTTCCCACCCAACTCTGTGCTGCAGGGCCCAGGAATCACACGGTCTTTGCTGCTTACTGTTTCTTAGGGAAATGAATGCTTTAGGTACATTTAACACGTTGTCTCCTAAAACAGCTGTTGGTCTCTCTGTGTAGTTCTTCTGGGTGTTTAAATATACTGGTAACTGAATAGACAACATTTGGAAGGTCCACGTCTGCCTTGGCTTCAGTACCTCAGGACCTCAGCTGAGATGACCTTTACCACAGTCACCTTTGGAGGGTAATAGACCTTTTGCTAATGGCTCTGTAGCTATTCTTTGATTTATTTTCTGCTTAGTAGCATAGATCCAGAACTAGAAAACAGGCCTCAATCTAGTTATATAGTCGGAAGATATATTTGGGTTTTCATTAGATTTGTATTAGCAGCTAGAATAGCATCATGACTGGGCATGATGAACTTCGGGAGCATCAGTGAAGTAATTCTGCCTGGTAAGGCTCATTCTAGCTTGCTAAACTAGCCAGGACAGCTCTTCCACCTTCTGATTCACAGGGTGGTAAAGTCTGTTAAATATTCAACTATTTCCTATATACAGCCTGCCACAACATAGGAATAATTTGCTAGTGATCCTCCTGTATTTGTTTGCCCATTGTCCCTAGCTTAGCTTCATGGATGCTAAGAAATATGGAAGATGTTTTTCTGCAGAAGATCACCATGGGGATGATCACTGCGTGAGTCCTGAGGCCCTGAGACCAACCACTGCATGTTGAAGAAGCAGGTGTCAGAGTGACACGGCTGAACTCTGAACCCACCCTGTGTTTTAGGCTGTGTCTGCCTTGTGCTTGCCTCAATCTGCTGCCAGGAGACTTATATTCTAATAACTTGATTTTTAATTAGTGAGAAACCAAGGCAGTACTAGTTAAATGTCTCACGAAGCATTACAGATGACTCTAAATGCCTCACGATATAAATACTCTTAGTAAAATGAAAACACAAGTAGCTTTGCATATATTTATATGTTTTGCCCTTTAAGTTTTGAGTTTAAAGGCTGAGAGCGGAGATGGAGATGGTGGTGATAGGAAGGCAGCTTCCCCTGCAGATCTGTGCGGTAGATGACTTGCTTCCCTGGGGTGCACACCTGGAAGCCCCCACTATGTGTGGCAGGTACAGGGTGGGGTCCCTCAGGTGAGGACTGAGCAACCCCTTTCCTAGAGAAACCTTGTCAAGTTCTCTGTCTGATCTCAAAAGACAGGTTGGATGAGGAATGAGCTATGTGTTCTGGGGTCCTAAGCACTGGAAATCGCCACACGCATGATTTCAGAAATTCTCTCATGCAAATTAACATTTTCCAGGCAAATATTTCATGGAAATGATAGAGCTCTGCTTATTATAATTCACTTCTGGAGTGTAAATATCCATTTTTCCCTAAGAATTTAAGGCGCTTTTACAAAGTAAAATATTAAAAAAAAATAGTTTAAAACAGCTAGAACTATTTAAATTGTCTAACTAAAAGAATTTATTCCATGACATTTGGGTCTGGACAAGAATAAAACTTGTTTCATTTTAGCTCCACACTAGAAAAAAATTACTGTTCAAGCATGATCTGCTCTCTCTCCCTCTCTTGTGAATAAAATTCAATGATGTGTACTTTTTGCTCAGAACTTTGTGCTGGCATCAGTGTCCACAGCAGGGAAGAAGCAGAGTGGTCCTTCAGGTCATGGCAGCACTTCTCTCCTGCACCCCTCCAGCCTCCCGTGCCTGGCCCACAGGGCTGCCCTGCCCAGGCCTCCAGTTGCCTGGCTGCTTCACGCTCTGTCTGTGCAGAGCGCCCTCTGTGCCCAAGGCCAGGCCTGTTTTGCCACCCTGGGCTTTGCTCATGCTCTCCCTCTGCCTCAGCCCCACTGGCTGAAAACCCATACTCTGAGGCAGGCAAGGGCCTCGAAAGGACTCCCTCCCCTTGCAGGTCCACACTGAGTAGCTGCTTCATCTTGACTAAGTTCCTTAATTTAATCACTTGCACCTGTGAAATGGAGTGACTCGTGCAGCCAGCCCCGACTTAGATTTTCCCACCACAGTCTTTCAGGTGTGAAGCAGTGGGTGAGCAATGCATTTTCAGTGGAAACCATGGTTGGCCTCTGAATTCTGGCCTTGCCTCACTGACCAGTGTGCAGTGTGGTCGCTCTCATGCTGCTGGACAGGAGCCCTGTGGGGGCCAGTACCCTCTGCCCCGTGGGTGTGAGGCAAACAGCCTGCAGTGAGCTGAGCTGTGTGCCAAGCCACAGTGCTCCACCTTCATGGCTGATTAAGTGTTTTCAACCTGCAATATTTTCAGCTTATCAGGAGGTATCCCCACTGCAAGCTGTGCAGCATCGATGCTCTAAGAATCGCGGTGGTCTGATTAACAGGAGAGTTCCTGATGCGGAACTGTGCCTGCCCAGGGCCCTCCGAGCCATGGCGCGTATTCCCCCTGCCGCACCTTGCCCAAAGTGCCCCACATCACTGGGTATGTTCCCCTCTGCCGGCCCTCAAGGTCTGGTTGGCTCCACTCTGCTTCCTCCATGCAGGACCTGCTTGCCAGACAAACTTCCTTGTTGCCTTTTCCTGGCCTGCTTTGCTCCCAGGAGCCACATCTCCCCTCCCTCGTCCCTCCTGGCTTCCCCAGCACTGGTCCGCAGCTTTTGCCATCTGCCTGTTTGTCTCCTTCTCCCCCAGGCAGCTGTGGCTTTGCCCACCTGCCACACATTGCTGTCCTTCAGGGCTCTGTTCCCTGCTTGTCTCTCTCTTGACCGCGTGCTTCCTGGGTGACCCCACATGTTCCCTCAGGGATTTGTATTTCCAGGTCTCATGTCTCCCCTTGAGCATCTTACTCATGCTCCTGCTGCCTGGACTGCATGCACAGTAACATCCCAGCATCGTGGGGAAGGCCGCAGTGTAGACACATGGATACGGTGGATTTTATCATCTGGAGGTGGGAAAGTTAAATGCATGATTATGGGAAGCCTACATGAAATGACATTCCCAGGGTAAGATTGTCTGAGATTGATTCTCTGGCTTTCTCTCTTGTTCTACTGCCCTGATCGCCCCTTGGACATCTACCCTACAACAAAACAAAAATGCTTCACTTATTACCTCATGTAATTCCTTACGGCAACTGTGTTTAGTAAGTATCATACTACCAAAATGCAATATGGAAAGAATAATAATTTGCCTGTGTTCTCACAGTTAGTAGGCACAATAATGAGAATTTGAACCCAGGTAGGCCAGCTCCAGAACTGTGCGCTATAAACATTACGTTATCCATGGAGTGCTCAGTAGCATATGTTCACTGGGTAGGTGCCTGAAAGATCATGATGAAAATATGAATTTTGAAGCAAGGGAAGGAAACAAGGTGGTGAGGATCAAAAGCTGTCATTTAGCAGTGTTTCTTAGAGGAGGTTTAGGGATGCACTCACCATGTGCAAAACAATGCCTCAGGCTCCAAGAGTTTATAACAGTGAGAACTCACAGTGCTGGTCTTCCTGTAATGAGCTTAACTTCAAAATTTACGGTTCAGAAAATATTGAAAATTGACCATTAGACACGTTCTTCAGTGCTAGTGTCTCAGGTAAGTCAGTGAACTAATTAACATGCTCTGAGCACTTATCAAGTCCCTTTTAATGTTTGTGAGAGGCTAGAAGTCCCTCAGAATCCATTATTGAATTTTCACTTGTATCCCACCTTCTTACAAAAGTGTGCATGTTCTTTACCAAATAGAAAAGTGAAAAAAGAAATTAATTAGAGTAATATTTTAAAATTTGGGAATATTTTTATGATAATTGCTATGGTGGACCTAAAATCTTTCCTTTGGAGCTTGGAATTATAAGAGCTCTAATTATTCCTAAATAATCATCAAGAGATTTATAAGAGGAGTAATCGAAAAGGCAAACTCAGTGGCAAGATCTACGGTTGCTGGCTCACGTTGAATGGCTTTGACGTGGCTGAGTTTAATTATACATTTACCAGCAAGTCAGCCCTGCCTTTCCTGTTGTGTGATCCAGTGTCTCTTGTTAATCACGTCCATGCCTCTATATTCTCTCTATGAAAACCATGAGTGGACATCTTTCTCTGCGTTTCTGGAATAATCTTTCACCTTTACTATGTATGACCTTTTATTGATGGCAGTGCTATAGAACAAAAGAGTAACTTTCATAGCCACATAATTTAGGGTGCTGCATGCCTGAGGATGAAAACCTGGTATAAAATAAGAACTTTATAAGATAGGATTTGTTTTATGAAAAGCACTATACCTTAAGCAGAGTACAAAGATCAGTCATGATACATGTCTCACTGCAACTATAAAGTTGTTGCTTCAATTGTCATTGACCAATTACTGTTTTATTATATTTTCTTTTTATTTTTATGGTACAGAATGCAGTCTTTCCCACAAGTAGCCCTTGAGCCCAAATATATTAACAGTCTGGGGAGAGGAAAAATGGACTTTTAGTTTTATCTGCACAGAGGGACTCGTTGAAGCACAGTTGTGCGTGTAGTTGTATTTCACTGGTTTTCTAAAGATGTCTTCCTATTGTAAGTGGCTCTTTTAAAAAATATTCAAAAGGAAATTTGTTTTGCTTGAGTTATGATTTGTAAATATTACAACTCCTGGAGATTTTATATTTTTTCAGGCAGAATAGATTTGTCGAGACATATGCGACCAGGCAGCACATGACACTAGTTATTGTGGTGGTTAGAAGCCCATCCAGAGCTCTTCTGCTAAAACAGCAGCCAAAACCAAACTACAAAACTTTTGGTTTGGGCACAGAGTACAGAACCCAGGGCCTTGGGCATAGTAGGAAGCACTTTACCATTGAGCTACACCTCCAGCTCCAAACTTACTTTTATTGAAAAGACTTTCTCAAAAAATGATTAGAGATTTAATTTTTAAACTCTGCTTGTTTATTTATTATTTGAGCAAGTATGTGAATGTGGAACATAATGTAACAGAAAAACGCAGGGGCAGCATTTCCTGTGCTGAGGTGGAAGCCAGGGGCCCTCTGTGTGCTAAGCAAGTGCTCACAGGAACTGCTGCCTGCTGAGCTCCACCATGTTCAGCACAGGCTTGTGCAAGTGGCACCCTGCTCAGCTTGTGCCTCACCGTGTGGAAGAGGAGCTGTGGGCACAGGGAGTGGCGGTCCCAGGAGTTGCTGTCTAGCCCCGTGGAGCCTCAAACAAAGAACTACCGAAGCAGGTGCTTTCTCCTGTCCTTTTCCAGAGGTGTCAGTAGCAGTCCCCTGGAATGTACAGGCCTATGGTATAGGGGCTCAGTAATGGCTCCAATTATAAAGAAAAAGGAAGAGGTCTTAACAGCAAATGTTAAATACGTCTGAACAAATGTGCTTTATTATTTAACTAGGGAATCTAATTTTATTTTCTCTTGTTTTTGTTTTGGTATTGGGTTCAAGTCCTAATTCATCATGCACGGTTGACAAGCACTGTACTACTGAGGTATAGCACTTTTATAATGCTTTGATTTTGAGACAGGGTCTCATTAAGACTCATAGGCTAGCCTGGAAATTGGGATTCTTCTGCCTCAGCCTCCTAAGAAGCTGGGATTATAGGCAAACCCCGTCCTTCCCAACAAAAGTCTGATTTTATTTTTATATGTGTAGTGCATATTCCCTTATACAAGTGCTCACAGTTGTGCCTAAAAAGGTGTGTGATATTTTTATATGTGATTCAGAGACTGTTACAACATGGTGTGCTGTTTATTTCAACCAGAAAAGCTGTCCTCACAAACACTACTTTGTTGAAATGCAATGTTGTTCTAATAGAAAATTACTCCACGACGGGGCTGGGGATATAGCTCAGTGGAATAAGCGCTTGCCTAGCAAGCGCAGGGTCCTGAGTTCGATCCCCAGTACCGCAAAAAAAAAAAAAAAAAAAAAAAATTACTCTACGACGATGATCTAGGTATTCTGAAGTACATTATTTTCAGACAATAAGTACTATATGTAATCAGTGAGACCATCATGAGCAAGAGGTAAGAACAGAGAAGACAAGCAATAGGGCATATACTATTCTCAAAGTGACACTTTGAGTATTTAGATGATGCATTAATTAGTCTGATTTAATCACTCCACATTATGAATTTATCAAAGCATCACATTGTACCCCATAAATGAATACAGGAATATTTGTCAATTAAAAATAAAAATAAATGTAACATAGAGTATCCAAATTTCCGGTTAACAGATTGCCATCTGTTTAAAGAAACCTTTCATTCTAAGTAGGTAATGTTCTTGTTTGATATTGTCTGTGAAGCTGGCAGCGAACTCTGAATGCTTGCATATGCATTGTAGATGCTCCCAAGTTTTTCTGAGACAGACCTCCAATGAAATAATAGGATTTGGCATTTATCACACAGTCAGAGGGAAAAATTCAAGGGGTAGGAAATCCAAGGAACTGAAAACATGAGTTCGAATGGTTGAACTGTTTTCTTCTTATATTTGCTACCTATCTGTTAATTGATAAGCTCTAAAGATTTGAAAGAAAACATTTATTTCTGTTCTACCCACTACCTTCCAGAAGTGTTTTAGGCAACTGTTAGAAGATGCTACAAATCCTCTTTAGAATCTGAAAATAACTTCAACCAACTCTAAATGAAATAAAAAGTGTAATACTCAATTATTATTTCTTGCACCCCAAGTGGGGAAATTATTTCTAACGACTTGTGAAGGGAGTGTTCCTGTGAAGCTTCAACCAAAGGGCACAGAGCTGGCAGAAAGGGGCCTTGCTCTTGGTTTCTCTGTTCCCAGGAGAGTCAGAGGTGCTGCGCTGCCAGGCTGGGGTTGTCCTCTGCGCGGGGGTCCCGGACACAGCACGGAGCCCCACTGGGGACCGCTGGCAGGTACGGCAGGTGGAGGAGGGTGTTGTCGGTCGCTGACTGGGCTTCAGAGCTTGCAGAGGAGTTAGACGACAGGGATGGGCTCCATCCATGCTCCCAACTCTGCACAGCAAGCCTGCTGCAGCCTGAGCAGGAACAGTTCCTGCCTGCTGTCCTTGTAGGACCTAGGAAATGCTCAGGGGCAGCTCCCCTCCGAGTTCTGTTTCCTCTCCTTCACCTTTAGTTCTGACTTTAATTTTACTCAACTTGCCTCTGAGAGGCTGAAAAGCTATAATATCTGCTTCACAAGCATGTTCGGGATCTTTCTTTCAAACCTGCCCTAGCTTTATTTTCTTAAGTGACTTAATCAAAGGTAATTCGAGTTCACCTTTTTGTATCAATGGTTGTATTTAAGGAGGTCTTATCTGATTTCCATCACCAATTACAGGCTTGCATTTCTTGTTTATATCCATCTCGTCCCTGACAGGGCCCGGTTTGGCTTTGATAGGAAGTCCAGTCTTCATCTCCTGTCACAGGTCCCTCGAGCACATTTGTTCTGGTAAAATTATATCTCGGGAATGATGGGTTCTGATGTGAACCGAGGATGTGGTGGCCTGGGGTGGTCCCTGCCACTTTGTTTGAAAAATAAATTGTGAAACCTCAGTAGTAAATATTTGCCCGAGAGAACACAGTGGGAGGGAGACTGTGGTGCAGGAATATTGCAGTTAAGACGCTGAAGTCAGAGGTTAACGTAACAGGAGTTGGTCTCCTCAGAAAGGTCACCATGGCCGGCCGCTCAGCACCCAGCTCTGAAGTGACTTTTAACTATTTTTGGCAAGATAAACATCGTATGTGGCTGCCTTTGGGAGCACAGCACAAAGGTCGAGGACCCAGGGGGATTAACTTCTTAAGAAGAGATACAATATTTAACTTGGCTGCCCTCAAAAGCCGCACATTTGCTGGCTGGCTTTCCTGAGCAGTAGAACTTTAGGTTTTGTTTTAAACAAACAAGATCTTTGAGAAGCCAACATTCAAGTGCCCCAAATCTCCTATCACAAGAAACACCAATGTTTAAGCTCAATGTTAGACTCCTCCTCAACTTTGGAGATGGAGTTAGTGATCCTCGGGGATGTCTCCCGTGGCGATGCGCACAGTTTCACCACCGGAGCACCAGGCCTGTGGGCCTCCTCCTGTCGTTCCCACACCCTGGCACTGCTTCTCCCAGCCTGCTGACCCTGGAGCTGCTCAACTGTCACACCCATGTGGATGCAGAATGTCCTGTGCCTCTGGTCCGCCTGTTTCTCTTTGGCATCATCCAGTCAGAATCACTCAAACTGGAGCACCTCAGGGTACTCCTTTCTCACGGGTAAACTGGGCCAGTGATTTAGCCTCACTGTGTCTGTTTCCTTGAGCTAGAGGCGACAACAGAAATAGTACCAACCTCACAGATTTAATGTTGTGATTAAGCAAGTTAAACCTGGACACAATCCCTTACTTGCTTTTTCAAATTTAAAATATTCTGAAGATTGAAAATTCCTTAATAAATCTGAAGCAAGCCTATTTGGCAAACCCTGGCCTGAACTAGGGAAACTATTGGTAGACTTTATCCCAGTTAGTGAAAGGGTCATTGGTTTAGGGCTGAAAAGTTATTATATTTGATTACGGGTGTTGCCCCAAACACTTGGGATGTTATATCCTCTACGACCATTGTATTGTCGTCTTAGCATTTTGAAAATGTGAATTCTAAATCATGTTGCACTCCAAAAAATTCCACAAAGAAAGCAGTAAAATGTTAGCTGTAATTGTTATTTTCCACTGGTGTTCTCTGCACCTGGAACCCTGTCTGGCACAGAGTCGGCACTCCGTAGAGCTCAGTGTTGCTCCTTTAAGAAACTCACTGGGTTCTTACTGAGCATGCGTCACCTCTTCCCACAAAGTGTGGCAAAGTCGGACAGTGACTAGATGGCCGAGCGAGAGTTCCAGAAGAGACCAGTGAACTCCTAAGTGTGTTCAGATCGAGTGAGTTCACATACTGCTAATACTGAAACACACGGTGACCACCCATAACGCTTGTGAGCTGTGGTGCTGCTGGGATAGGATTTGAGTGTAACGAGTCCATTGGCATTTTGAATTCTTGTACATCCTATTGAATTTCATGTTGACACTCATGGAACCAGAAGCAAGACAAAGAAGTGAATGCCTCGAAAGATCAGTGACGTTGTATGGATGCAGGTACACGCATACTCTGGTCCGTGCTGGGTACCAGGAGTGCTGGGCATTGGACAGGTGCTCCAGGGATGTGTACTGATGTGAACCAGGAGAGTACGCACTGCTCAGGTTCTCTCTGGTTTTTCTGTGAATACTTCTGAACACTAGGTCAGTAAATACTTAAATAGTAAAGGCATTCAGTTACTTGCTTTTGTCATTGACTCTTAAATATCGGAAACACAGAAGTGTCCCATCATCATCCATTTCTCTTACATTTTCGGAGAGAGGGGACCATTCCTGGATGGATGGTATCACTTATTATGTAAATATCACATCAGTTCTCCATGGGGAACATCAATGCAAACAGCAAAAATTGTTTCTTCTTCTCTGAAAAGAGGAGTTTGAGGGTTATGAATTCATTTGTAGAATATATTAAATTACCTTTATGTCTATTATAAATATGTATATGATTCTGATCAGCCAATTTAAACTCTGTTCACTTATTTTTTTACCTAAAATAATTGTCTTTTGAAGAAAATTAGTAATAATTAGTTGGTGTGTTAGAGATTAGGAGCCTGAGGGGATAGTTCAGCACTGGAGTGCCTGACTAGCATGCATGAGGGCCTGGCTTTAAACTCCAGGACTTCAAACAAAAAGAAAAAGAAAGAGTTTTTGAGGTGGGACACTAGGTGCTAAAATCTGTGATTCTGCACAAGTTACTTGCTCTTTCAGGTGGATGCATGTGCTCCCATGTATCCACAGCCTGGTGCCTATCCACACAGACTTTGGATTATTTTGTTCAGGAGACATCAGCAAAGCTGATGAACACAAGAGTAGGACAAAGTGCCTTTTTGCTGTGTCCCTTGAGCTCCTCCCAGCACCAGCCTTCAGAACATGTCCAGGCTTTCCTGCTGAAGGAGTTGGAGAGCACCTGCCTCTCCCATCTTGCTGCCACCCCAGGCCAGCTAGCACCTGGCTAACTCCCCTGCTCACTGCAAATGCTTAAGCAGCCCAGGCTCTGTTAACAAAGCCCAGTGATAGCTTTGCCAAGTCAGTCCATAGACTCATGAGAAATAATAAATACTTATTCTGGAGAGGTTTGTACTGCTACAGTGACCATCAGAATGTGTTCTGCATCTCCTTTTCCCTGTCTCATAGAATAGATAAGACTGAATTTTGGTCCAATTTTTTCTATTTTATGTTAATTTTTATATTAATTTTATATGTTCAAAGAATTATTGAATATGCACTTTAATCCTGGCAGCAACAACAGTACTATCATCAGGACCCATAGAAATGAATCGAACCCAGGCAATGCTCAGCTCCTGGTGGGACTAAGCAAGATTCATGAAAGAGACTACCACCTTCAAGAGCAGGGGCAACTCTGGAAAGGGGCAGATAGTAAATAGCTTAGGTTTTGTGGGCTGTACGGTCTCTGTCACACCTCCCTAGTTCTGCCATTGTAGATCTTAAGTGTAAATAAATGGGCATACGTGTGCCCCAAGAAAAAATTATTTACAAAAGCAAACGACAGACTGGGTTTGTTGTATGGGCAGTAGTGCCGGATCACTGAGAAAGATCACTGAAACTAGACAACTCTGCTACCATTACACAAGAAAGGCTACATGGCACCAAATCAGGATGAACATTTAATTTTTTTCCTCCAAAATCACCTGGCATGAGACTTACCTCCTTATGTCTGTAAGTGTACTGTATCATGGCTAAGTGTACGCCTATAGTATACAGACCTCCTCTGGAACGGTTTAACTTGCATGAATAAAGCTCCCTACCTAGTGAAAATCTCTTCACTCCTGTCTTCCCCTATTCCCTGACAACCGCCTTTCAACATTTTGCTTCTATGAGTTTAGCTACTTTAGATACCTCAAATAAATAGAATCACACAGTATGTGGCCCTCTCTGACTGCCTTATGGAAATTAGCATAATGCCCTCCAAGTGCTCCCATGTGACAGCAGATGACAGGATTGCTTTCTTTTCTAAGCCTGAGTGGTCATGCACAATAGCATGTCTATACTGCAGTTTTGTTATCCATTCATGGATATTTTGGTTGGTTCTGTTGTGAAAAATGCCACAGTGATCGTGAAGTGGAAGTATCTATTTGAGTTTCTGTTTTCAGTTCTTTTGGCTAAATACCCAGAAGTCAGATTGCTGGACCATAGGGTGCAGTATTTTTAGGGTTTTGGGGACTTCTGTATTGTTTTCAGTAGCGGTTGCACCATTTTCTATCCTCACCATTTTCCCAAGGGTTCCAGGTTCTCCACATACTCAGTGATCCTCATTATTCTCTGCTCTTTGTTTAAATGGCCCTGCTAGCCACCATGAGGCAACAGATCCTCATTTTGATTTACATTTCCCTAGTGATTAGTGATGTTGAGCAACTTCTGAATATGTGTTGGCCATTTGTGCATCTTTAAAGAAATGTCTGTTCAAGTCCCTTGCCTACTTTAAAATCAGATTAGGTGGGGTACTTTGATTTAAAAGTTAATTAAAAGGTAATTACAAATATTTGTTCTGGTCAGATATATAACTTGCAAATGTTTTCTCTCATTCTGTAGGTTACTTTTTCATTCTGTTGTTTTCTTTACTGAGCAGCTTTTTAGTTTGATACACTCTCCCTTGTCTGTTTCTCTTATTGCTTATCCAAGAAACTATTACTAAGGTCAATTTTATGAAGGTTTCCCCATTTTCTTCTAACAGTTTCATAGTTTCAGGTCTTATATTTAAACTTTAATACACACATTTTGAGTTGATTTTTGTGTATGACATTACATAAGGTCAAATTTTGTTCTATTGTATATGGAGGTCCAGTTTTCCTAGTAGCATTTGTTGAAGATACTGTTATTTCCCCATGTGTAATATTGGCACCTCCATCGAAGATTATTTACTTGAGCTTTTTATTTTTGATACCAGGAATAACAAAGATTGCTTAGTCATTAGTGCACAGCTTTATTTTTGAATCCTTTATCTGTCCTGTTGGTCTATCTGTCTTCATACTAGTACCACACTTACAATTCCAGTTGTTTCACAATATGATTTGAAGTCAATAAATGTAGTCTTCAGCATTCAAGATTGTTTTAGCTATTTGGAGTCCATTGTGATTCATATAGATTTTAGAATTTTTTCTATTTCTGCAAAAAAAGCCATCAACATTTTGATAGGGATTGTATCAATCTGTTGATTGCTTTGAATGATATGACTGTTTTTAACAATTTTAAGTTTCCAGCCCATGAACATGGAATACCTTGTACTTATATGTTAATTTGTTTCAGCAATATTCTTTAGTTTTTTAGTGCATCTCTGTGGTTATATTTACTCCTAAATATTTTATTCTTTTTAATGTTCTTGTGAATGAGATTTTCTTACTCTTTTCAGATTGTTCATTATTAGTATATAGAAACACACAATTAATTTTTGTATGTTGATTTTATGTCTTGTCTGATTATTAATTTGTTGATTTATGTCTTGTCCCATTAGTATTCTAATGGGTGGTGTGTGTGTGTGTGTGTGTGTGTGTGTGTGTGTGTGTATGTAATTCTTAGTGTTTTCTATATATAAGATCATATCATCTATAAATAGGTAATTGTACTTCTTTCATTTGGTTTGGATGTCTTTTATTTCTTTCATTTGATTAATTGCTCAAGCTAGGACCCCCTGCACCTTGTTAAATACAAGTGGTTAGAATGCTCTTTTTTCCTTTTTCCTGATCTGAGTCAGAAATGTCAGCTTATCATCATTTTCATTTTCAATGTTATCTGAGGGCTTTTCAGTTATGGCCTTTATTAATTTAATTCTATTCCTAGTTTGTTGAATGTTTTTAAAATGAAATGCTAATTTTTGTCAAATACTTTCCTTGCATCTATTGAGATGATGGTTTTTATCCTGTATTAGCTAATGTGTCCTAGTACATTGATTAATTTGGGGGCATTGGACCCTCTTTGCTTTTTGCATCCCAAGAATGAATCTCTCGGGGTCATGGGGAGTGATCCCTTTAAGGTATTCCTGAATTTGCTGTGCTCATATTTTGTTGAGAAATAATCATCTATGTACATTATTGTTATTAAGTTACAGTTATCTTGCCTTGTATCTTTTTTATTTTTTGGTTTGGCATTAATATCAGGTTGGCCTCATCAAATAAGCTTGAAAGTATTTTCTCCTATTCAATATGGAGGAAGATTTTTGAGAATGTTTAGCATTACTTTTTCTTTAAAAATTTGGTAGATCTGCTCAGATTTTCTATTTCTTTGTGATTATGTTTTAGTAATTTATATATTTCTCAGTATTTACCCATTTCTTCCGGATTACCCAATTTGTTGGTATAGAATTGCTGGTAGCAGTCCCATAAAATCCTTTTTATTTTTGTAATGTCTGCTATAACGCATTGTCTTTCATTCTCAACTTTTAAATTTGGAGTGTCTTTTTTTTTTTTTTTCTTTTTAGTTTAGCTAAAGCTCTGTCTTTGTTTTTCTGCGCTGGAGGTTAGGGGTTGGATCCATGACCTTGTACCTGCTATCCAATTAGTTTTGTTGTTTTTAAAATAAAATTTTTAGTTCTTTGATTTTTCCAATTGTTTATTTTATGTATCTACAGTATATTTCACATCTGCTGCTAACTTTGGGATTAGTTTGTTCTTTTTATTTATTTTGTGAGGTGAAACGTTGTTTATTGAGTATATTTGTTTTAATGTTGGAATTTACCACTGTGAACTTCTCTCTTAACACTGCTTTGGCTGCATCCTATAAGTGTTGGTATGGTATGTTTTTGTTTTCCTTTGCCTTCAGGAATTTTCTGTTTTCCTTTTGATTCTTTCCTTGGGCACATACATTGTTTGAGTGTGTTGCTTAATTTTCATGTATTGATGAATATCCAGTTCTCCTTTTGCTCTTGAGTTCCAGCCTCCTTCTATTATGGCCACAAAGATATGTGATAAGATTTCAATCTTCTAAAGTTTGTTAGGACCTGTTTTCCACCTAACATGTGATCAGCTGTGGGCAGTGTTCATGTGCACTTAAGAAGATGTATTTTGCTGCTGTTCGATGGAGTATTCTGTATATATCTGTTGGGTTCGTTTGGTCTATAGTGTTCAAATCTTGTTTCCTACTGATCACTCTGGAAGTTTTATTCATTATTGAGCATGGGATACTGAATTTCTTCCACCTCTGCTTATTTCTCCTTTCAATTCTGTTGATGTTTGTTTCACACATTTGGGTGCTCTGTTGTTGGATATGTATTTATAATTGTTATATCATCCTGGTGAATGGACTCTTTTATTGCTTTGTCTTTTGTGATAATTTAAACTTGCCCTCTGACGTTGTTTTTGTACTATAAATTGCACCTTTCCATATACCTATTAACTTTTATCTGCAGTGTTTATACCTTCACCTCTTAAAGAACTAAGAGTGATGTGTGACCCACAGTCACACTAGTACCTCACTTGTCTATATATTGTATACTTGTCTGTATTACCGCGAGATTTGCATTTTCTAACGCTTTCCTATTGCCACGTGGTGTCTTTCTGTTTCAGTTTGAAGGACCTCTGGCAATCCTTGAAGGCAGATAGAGTGACCCACTCCTTCATTTCCTTTTGTCTGGGAAAGTCTTCATTTTTTCTTATTTTTGAAGGCAGCCTATTGAATAAAGTATTGGTCAGCATTTTTTTCTTCAGCGCTGTGACTCTCATTCCACTCGCTCCTGACTACATTTTGCTGGGGATCTGTTGGCTGAGTCGTGGGGGATCACCTTTATATGATGAACCACTTCCTCTAGCACATTTCAGAGTTCTTGTTCTGTCTTTTCCTTCTGACAGTTGGATTACAATGCATATTTGGTGTGGACTTCTTTGAGTTCATTTTATCTGCAGTTCTTTGAGGTTCTTCAGTCTAGATGTTCATTTTCTGCCCCTGATTTGTGGAGTTTTTCTGCCATTTATTTCTACACATAAGCTCTCTGCTTCTTACCCTGGGCATCTTCCAGTACTCCCATAACTTGTATATTAGTCTGTTTCATGTTTTCTTATAACTTTTCAGTGTTCTTTCTTTCTTCTTTCCATGCTGACTGGATCCTTTCTTTTCAATTTCAGACTATTCTGCATGATCAAGTCTGATGTTGAAGCCTGGGGTGAATTTTTCAATTGAGTTATTCTATTTTTTGCTTCCAAGTTTCTGTTAAGTCCCTTTCATACTTGCTGCTGCTTTGCTGATGTTATCCTTTTGTTCCCATGCGATTTTCCCGATATCACATCTTCACGACGTTGAAGTCTTCTTCAGGTGACTCGTGTGCCTCCATTTTTAGGGCCAGTTTCTGGTTATTTTGTTCCTTTGGTTGGACCATTTTTCCTGTTTCTTCATGTGCATTGTAACTGTGTTAGAATTTGCGCCTTTGAAGAAAGAGCTCCCTCTCCCAGTTTTCACAACCTGGCTTTGCGCAGGGAAAGACCTTAGCCAGTCAGCCTCTCTAGAAATTCTAGGGGCTTCGCTAGTGTTTCCTGGGTAGGCATCTTCTCCTGGTTTAAGTCTGGAAGTTCCCCACTGAAGGGACCTTCCTGTTTCTTTTGGGGTGCTATGAGCTTTTGCTCCCCCCTCTGTCTGTCTGCAGTACTGCAGCTCTCTCTTGGCCGCATTAGCCCGGCCCTCTGGATATCCAGCCGTCTTGTTAGTGCTGTGATTTGGTCCTGGGAATTCTCCAGAGGCCCAGGATGCACCGTGCCTGCTGCACTTTTCGCCTCCCCGGTGGGAGAGATCCTAAGCTTGTCGTTCTGTCTGACTTGCTCCACAGAGGCCCAGTGGGGCCGTGGAAGCCACCTGTGCAGCTCATGGTGGCCCCAAACATATGCTGGGTCCGTCAGTGCTCTAAGGTGGCGAGACAGAATCTAACCCCAAGGCCACTCTCTGAAAAGCCAAGAGGATGCGTGGCTACTCCAAGCCTAATCTCCTTGGTGAGAAGGTGGAAGGTGGGAGTTTTCTGCCCCTGGTTCCACACTGAGATGGAGGAGGTGAGTGAGGGCATGTGCTGGTTCACATCTCTCGCTCTGTCCTCCACAGCCCCCAGTCTGTGCCCTTTCCTGTCAGCACCTGCATTCAGGCAAGACAGCCCATCTGCTCAGGCAGCTCACGGAAGTGTCTGTGCTTTGGACGAAGATGGAGGAGTCTCTTTCCCCTAGGGAAGCCTGGGCTCCAGGTCTTCCTGCCAAGCAACTCTGAGCCACAGGAGGGCCTGCGGGGGAGCGGGTGCCACAGCTTTCCCACCAAACCCAGGATGTCTACTTCCACCCTTCAGGGTGGGAGCCTCTCCGTTTCTGTGTTCCTCGCAAAGGAAACTCACCCCTGGTATTACTGTCAAAGCAGTGTGTCCATAAGAGGGGAACCTCAGTGCTACTGTCCCACCGTCTTGTTGACATCAGCCGCCTCTCTGCTGTTACTCTTTTCTTTACTGGAAATCATGTTGCCTTCCGCAATTTCTGCCAAGAAGAAAAGTGCCCTAAGGGAGAGAAGACTTAGAAACTAGAACAGCAGCTGGGAAAATAGGAAAGAACAATAGAAGCAGCAGAGTAAACACCAGGGATAACTCTTTCCCCGTGCTAGGTCACACGGAGTTTTCAAATTACCTAATTTTATTCATTATAATGTTAAAAACAAAGTGCTGCTTTTTAAATACAGGATCAACAAATACTCATGTAAATACCGTAATGATTTTCAACACTGAATTTTTTAAAGCCTCATTAGTCACAAAACTACCAATTTGCAATCATATTTCACATTCATGTTGTCCATATGTTACCATGAACGTAGCTTCCATTTGTGTTCAATAATTGTTTGATAAATGAGTGAAGGGTCCCATCATCCCTTAGAAGACAGGGCAGGAGGCAAACTTATTCCTTTTCTTACTTAACTGATGTTATCTGAAAGATTCCAGCTCCTGGGTATAACATGGTCACTCCATTAGCAAGCTGAAACTAAAATGAAATCTCTACTGATTAGCCTTTGCCTAATTTTGGACTTCATGAAGCACTGCATTTTCTATTCAAAGCTATATGCAGTAGCTATGTTTATAATACCAGGCTTCAGCACAAAGGCAAAGCAAAACAAAAATTAAGACACATACAAACTTTTAAAATGTATAATGAATTAGGAAATTTAACAGAAAAGAAGATCACAGTCTCAGCGACAATAAAAATTCTAAGTTTTCATGCCGTGTGAGATACAAATAATGACAAAACTATCTAAATAGTGCTCAAGGACCTCCTCCTGGGAGCCAGACTGAGTGTGGATTGCAGTTCTCTTACTTACTGGCTTTGTGATACTGGGCAGCTGTTTCAAGGTACTTAATTTCCTGATGGTAAAAATGCAAATAATAATAATAGCTGTTTTACAGAGCTGTTAAGATTAATGACTTAGAAGTTAGAAAAGGACCCGACATAGAGTAAATTCTGTGCTGTGGTTCTTTTATTATTATTATTACATGAATAAAATTATGAAACAGTAATAAAGGCCATACTGTGTACTATAGGGAAATAAAAATAAATGCTGTATTCTAGAATAGAAAAATCAAAATTTATACTCCAGTGAACTAAGATAAAATTAATCTGCATGTAGAATTATAAATGAATAACATGTTACTGAATGGAATAATTCAAATGAATTAAGTTAAATTAATCTAGAAAATTAATTAAATTTGGATAAAACTTCCCATTTACTTTTACAGAACTTGACAAGTTAGTTATTAATTTGGGAGCTAATGTGCATGGACATAACTGAAAATAATGATAATTTCATAAGTGACATTAAGATATGAATGTATTTTAACTAAAACTATGTAGTATTTGTTGGTGCATGAATAGCCAAATATATTAATGGATCAGAATAGAGGACAATACATTATTGATTATCCACGGAAATTTAGTGCATGATATGATAGCACTTCACGTACTTAGGGAAGAGATACAGTACTCTGCCTCATATGGTACAGGATATGTGGCTATTCATATGGGAAAGATAAAGCAAACATTTTTTCTCACACCAGAAAACCCATTCTTTATTTTATACAAGCATAAATTTAAGATGTGTTGAAGATTTATGCCTTTAAAAATTACAAAAATATGGGACAACAGTGTAGGACAGTAGTTGAGCATTAGAGTACATGCATGAGGCCCTGGGTTCAACCCTCAGCACTGCAATAATACCAGTCAAAATGTAGAAAAGCTACCCCAAATAAAAATATCTATTGGTACATATGATAAAGAATGCAAATTGCAGAAATCACCGAGACTCATATTGTCTTTTTACTACATGAAAATTTAAAGACCTCATAATTATAAAAGACACAAATTAAAGACTCGGTCAAAGAACATCAGAAAATTTTTGACATATATGATACAAATAATTAGTATCTACAATATGTTATTTTAGATCTTGAAAATCATCAGTTTGAAAGACAAGACGCCTAACACATAGACACAGAAATACACATGAACCATGAAAAGATATCCAAAATTACCACTAACCAGAGGAATACAAAATTAAGGAAATAGATTTAAAAAGAAAGAAAGAAAACAGATTCATTATTTTTTGTTCATCAGGTTATATGAAGCTTAAAAGTTTGCATATTGTATCTGGTTGATAATGCCCTGCTATACTACTGGGAGAAGTGCAGTTTTTAAGATTCTAACTTTTTGAAAGCTGTATGGAACTGTCGGAGCATGAAGACACCTATGCTCACTTTGGGTCCAAATGCACATTTCTAAAACATTTTTGGAGCACAGTTTTGGGGTTTCTAAAAAAGATAATTTTATTCACATGATCCAAATATTTATTCTAGGAATTTATGTTATAGGTAAACTCACATAAAGCCAGACAAATACAAACACATATATAGAAAATTATGCTTTTTTAAAAAAAAACATTATGCCACTTGAAAATAGAATAGAAAAAAATGTGCATCCACAGGAGAATAAATTACTTCTAGATTCTGAAATACTGTGCAGTATTTAACATGAATATGGTATAGAACTTCTGATTTGGAAAATCATAAAATACTTTTTTTAAGTAAAAAGAATATAAAACACAAAAGAATATGTACTCTGTACTAGGAATAGTGTTAAATACTTAATATATATGAATTACTAAGAATCATGGAATAGCCATGCCTGGACCAATCTTCACAAAATTTTTTGCTGTTACACAGCTTTATCCATATTCTAAATAGGAGCGAGCAAACTAACACACAGAGTTCAAGCTACCTGTGCAAAGTTGAAGATTTTGAACCCAAATATTTTGACTCCTGGGTCTTGTGTGTACATGAAATTTCACATATCTAAAGAAAAGCAAATAAAAACTTCAAATTCTGATACTCTATAGGTCTACTTATGTATGTGTGTGCTCATCTTCACACAGGTGTGCACACACACAGTACATGTGTGATAAAAGGCCTTAAAAAATATATATTGAAGTATTAGTAGTATTAGCAGTATGTTAAATGGAGAGGAACTCACATGTGTATGACAAGAATTACTTATTTAATGGTTGTGTAATTAAAGATAATTATTAGACAAAAATAATCATCCAACATACAATACACATACACAGACATAATGTATATGTTATATTCAGTTTATTATTTTATGGTATTGATGTTTAACTGTAAAAAGTTACTAATATATATTCATAACTCATATATGTTAATCATTGTAACAATAGCTGAAATTTAAGAATTGGCGAGATCACATACCTCAATTTATTGATCAATGAATTATCTATATTGAAATTTCAACCTCTCAGGTCACTATTGGACAATTACACAATGTAAAATATATTGGAATTTAATAATGTGTACATTTTTATTTTAAAGAGAAAAGAACAAAAACAAAATAACAAAAGTAAAACAGCATAAAAACTATAAAAATAATATAGAATTTCAAAACATGATAGGAAAGATGATAGGAAATCAGCAATGGTTGTTGAATTACTTACGGTTATCTTCGGAATAGTTACTCAGATTACCAGATATAGGTATGCAAGATTGATCAAATAATTAAACTTTAACTGTTCCTTTCAATAAACCAATAGAAATTAGTTGTACAGTTATCTTAGCTATCTTGTGTGTATGTGTATACATACATACATATATATGTTCATATATATTTCCCTTCCTTTTTCTTCTTTCCCTCATCCCAGTTGTTCTTTCCTATTCAGCAGTTTCTTTCCTTTTCACAATATCTACTGTACCTTTCAGTTTTATTTACTCTTTCAGGTTCTTACACGATGGAGACAATACAGTGTTTACTCATGCAGGTCTGATTTATGTCCCTTATGAGTACAGTCTCTAGTTGCATCCATTTACCTATAAAAGCCTTGAGTTTATCTTTCTTTATAGCTGAGTAATACTCCATTGTATAAAAATACCACATTTTTCTTATAACCACTCCTCAGTTGATGGGCATTTGGGTTGTTTCCAAAATTGTGTTGCTGTAAACATGGGTGCACATATATCACTGTGGTATTATGTTTGTAATTCTTCTGGGAAAACACCCAGAAGGGGAACGGCTGGGTTAAATGGGATCTCCAAACCTAGTTTTTTGAGGAATCTCCAGACTGCAACCACTTTGGAAATAATGTATACTTTTTGACTCAATGCCGTGTTCACTGCTTTGGTATCTTCATTGTGAAATAGTTCATCCTTTTTTCCCCTTCATTTGTAGTTTTCTTTTCTGTCATCTCTAAGTGGGCGGCTAGCTTCTGTGACATAAACAGTTTATAACAGTGGAAATTTTTGGCAGCCTAAGTCTTCTTTATTTAAATAGTTCTTTTATTTAAGTGAATTGCTCATTGGAGGCTTCACCTGCAACACTGGGATCGAGAGCAGGCCCATTTCTAACCTGAACACCATCTTATTGTACCCGGAATAATGAGAAATGCCACCTGACAGAATGACTGCTTAGGGGTAACATGTCTCTGCTTATGGAGCCTTAGCAAAGTATCTTATGGATAAGGGGCCCTGCTGGATTAGAAGGGGACATTTTGATGTAAGTTTTCTTTGAAAATTACACTGGTCTGGATTCAGTGTAGGAAATATTTTCAATATAAGCATTAGACAACAAGCAAGTTCCCTTATGGTAAAATATAGTGTGAAATGATTTTATTCAGATACGAATTTGAGGGTAGCAAAATTCTAAAGTCTAATTGCTCATGGGGTAATATTTCAAGCTTCCAATCATTGCATTTTAAAATACCTCACGCTTACAATGATGAATCTGAAAAGCACTAACAAATCCGACTCATTCAAGTCTAGCTCTTGAAATGGCATCTGCCTTTGAGCTATAAAAATAACAGATGATTTTTTGATAGCTTATCAGTTAACAGACTGCTTAGTTAGGGTAGCACATTTTTATGCTAATGTCAGCAGAGAGGGAGAAGGAAGGAGGAAAGAAAGAAACAGCACAGAGCATCATGGTGGGTAGAGGGAGTTCGCGTTTCCTCCTGTGCAGGTGACAAAGGCGTGTCTCTTCCAGGCTTCCACCTCCATAAATGAGGTGAGGACGGTAATGACTTGGAGTTCTTTAAACTTAAAAGCTATCCCAAGGCTGGGGAAAGAAATAAGATCTGATTTCATATTTTAGTTCTGTGATGTGTGCTTTATGCTGGCTACAAAATAAATGAAGAGGCTTCATGGATAAAGAATTCTATTAAGTGTCAGTGAGCTAAGATATGTATTTTTTTGGAATGTCAATATGACATTGTACTCTTAGGTTTAGGATTGCAATTTTAGTTGGGTGCATAATGTCAAGCCTGGTTATTTAAAAAACTATTGTGGGGATGCTAATAAGGTAGTGTTGTGTTAACAAAGAAACAGGGTTAATATTATGTATTTTTAAACAGTTTAGAGCAAATCAGAGCTCATAGAATCTTAGGATCAGAAGAAAGGTGTAGTTCTGTTGGTGCAGCCTGTTTTCCAGTCTACATCCTACCTTCAGCAACATAAAATAAATTAATTTTAGTAATAATACAATATTTAAAATTCTTACACTTACTAAATACTTATTATGGTCTAAACAAAATTAGGTAATCAGTCTATCGGTGAGGTGACTAAAGAGCGTTAATGAACACAGTGAATGTTATTGGTATCATGAAAGAAGGGTGAAGTTTACTGGACAGGTAAGTAGAGAAAAGTGGTTCAGAAAAGGTAATAGCAAGACAAGAGCTCTGAATAAAGGAAGTGGTGTGCGCTCACAGAACTTCTGTCATCCCTAGGAGGGGAAGATGTTGTCCTGGGGAAAGGAGGTGCCCTGTGTGGCCAGCATGGGGAAGACAGTGGGAGGGGAAGGGGCTGGGTTTGAGGCCCTGGCCCGCCAGGCAGTAGCTGGTAAACTGTGGGAACTGAGGTACTGAGCAGCATGGGCTCATCACCTTTTTGAGCCAAGTTCCATGTGGACATGTTTTCAGAAAGTACAGCACCTATCTGATATTGCTGTGGTTGTATAGGTGAGAAGTTCATCCATCACATACGATGGGACACAGGGGGCTCTTCCTCTGCTCCATGAATTTTGGCTGAAAAGAAATAAGGAGAGGAAAGGGTACCTTTGTTCTCTAGTATTTCAAGGCTGGGGAAGAGAAGCACCAAAGAACCTAGGAAAAGAATAGCCAGAAAGATTGCATGAGACATTTGAAACCTGGATTTTACAAATGGACTTGCAAAAATAAGAGAAAGAGAATGTTTTAAGAAAAAACACATCATTTATGCCGAGGTCACAGGCTTAAAGAATGTGATAATCATGACTAAAACATTTATTAAGTACTGAAAACCAGATGTAACCTATATAAGGAAGAGAAGTTTTCTTATTAATGAGGGAATTAAAAAGCCATTGAGAGTACCACAAAGGGCAGTCAGCTGAGTGCTCGCTTTAGAAAATGGATGTGAATAATTTAAAGTGAATGAAAGACTGATTTCAGTTCAGGTCTAAGAAAATTTTAGTAGTTAATTTTCTGATGAGGCTTGCCTCAGATCCCAAAGCTGTCCCATTCTGCAGCAGAGGCCCTGAACAGAGCCATGCACCTGAAAGGGTCTATTCTACTCATAGTAAGCACCAACGTACAGGTGATTGCACATGTAGAGATGACATTGTGTTCTCCTGTAGCTCGCACTCACCATGTGACCCCGCAGAGCATCATGGGATGGACAGTAACATATCCTGTCTTCTGGGAAAGGCATTCCGAGGAAATCCTGGATATGGGCTATGGACCTGTGCTTGCCAAGTGAGCAAGTGGGGATGAACACGTTAACCTGCTGGCGCTCTCCTTCCTGAAGAGGAGTGTGCATCTGCGTGACATCTGACAGTGTGGGATATGAAATGGCGCTGCACGTGTGGACGTGCTTGTGTGTGCTAGGGACAGAACCTGGAGGTTTATACACTTGGCAGTGTGTATACCTGTGATACAGCTGTGTGTCCAGCCTTCCCATATCCTTGCCGCTTGATAACCGGAGCCTGGGCTTTACTCTCTGGAGTCACCTGGCGGGGGTCAGAGGCCCTCCCCTCCCCTCCAAGAGTCTGATTGGGTGGCTCTGAGCTTTGGAGTTGTCCTCGAGGGTAGATGGGAGTAAGAGCGATGTCGCGCCCCCCAGCTCCTCCCTCACAGAGGTCTGGAGTTGTTTGAAATTGGTGACTGTCTTGCTATCTTAAAGGGCAGAGGGTTCTCGGAGAGGGTGAGAGAATTAATGATCTGTCAGTCCAAGCTGTTGGTGCAAAGCCACTTCAACTCACCATGCCCCAGACCAGATGATCTGTGTTCATACTGTAGGTGTTAAGCTCTCCTCCACACTATAATCTTTGATTCTTTACCACCCAGTCTCAGGAGGTCAAGGGATGTTAGCAGTTCTGCCTGATTTAGGGTTCCTTGGTGATTCACAGTGTCTACAACTCCAAGATTTTATCAAATCTATTAACTGGAAAGTGAAATCTAAAAACTTTCAAAGTATTCCTTTGCTATAGTTGTCTGAAATGCCCCTTTCTACACACACACACACACACACACACACATTTCTGTTATGGTAAGTGCAAGTCTTTACTCGTTCAACAAATTGTTGGCAGTTATCTCTTCCTTACGATTGCAGCTCTGCCGGAGCTTTAGCGGCCAATGGAGCACCACCCAGCATGCTGGGGACCACGGGCAGACAGAAGAAACCGAGTAAGTAGCAGCTGAAGACTTTGCTACAAAAATCCATGTGACTGAGTCTTTAAAAGTTGTCCAAATAGCTTATTCTTATCAGTTATGTAAATTGTATCTCATACTTTAAGAAGTGGGTAGGAACCCCATGGAGTGCAATTTCAAATTATTACAGCAGGAAGTCACTCTGTTCCTCCCACTAGTTTTTGCTTCATTTATTTTTCTCTCAGTCAGGAAAAGGTCCACAAGGTGGAACCTCCCTGATGTGTCATCCCTTGGTTGCTAAGTGCATGTGTTTATCATTTCAGTGCAAGACCATCAAGTGAGAGCATAAGACTCGGTCGTGAAGAGACAGTAACGTGCTTCCATGACACCATGGTGTCTGGGCGACAGCTGAGCAGAAGGCTGTGTCCCAGGGCGTGAGTGTCACACTGATGCTCCAGTTCTCCCCGTGGTGAGCAGTCTGCATGCACAGAGTCTGCTGAAAGTGGCAGCTGTGGCTCCGTCCTCCCACAGCGTGCTGCTCCTCATCCCTCGGATACTTTCCACCTTGGCTTGAATCATTTAAGGGTATGTGCTCTCACAGCACATCACCACAGATCCTGTTCAGGTGGTGATTATGGGCTCGCTCGCAAGCCATGTCCATAGGAATCTCTGGAGAGGCCTCTGGGTCCATGCAGTGTGAGACACGATGGGGGGAAAGGAGAGAAAACCAAGGAGATGCAGAGTCCAGACAACAGGTGAGGAAAGACAGGAGGTCACAGAAGCTGACTGAAGTGTTTCAGATTTAACAGAAGATTAATCTGTTTTAATGATTTCATAAATGGGTACCAAAAGTGCTAATGCTAAAGATATTATTGACACCAACTGAGTGAAAAAATAGACCATGTGATTTTACCTCAATATTTTGCTTTTTATTAATGTCTGGAACTAACCAATGGATGACAGTAAAAATACGATTTTCCTTCATGACTGCTTCATACCTGGACTAATTCAAACCTCCCTTGTAAAGCCTTCAGGTTTAAGTTTTACTTAATTACAGAGTCAATTCTGAAGTTTCTTTCATGCATGAGGTTTGAAAGCCAAGCCATTTGGGCTTATGAGACGGGCTAATAATTTTCATAATAAAATCAATCAGTGGATCTATGGTATCACAGTTGAAAAATTTAAACACACTGAGCCTCATACATTTTCCAGCCCTGAAGAATCACATAGCCTCACAAACGTTCAACATGTTCCAGGATGATTCTAATTGTGCTTCCTTCTGAAAGCAAGCCTGTTTCACTGGGTCCTTCTAGAGGCATAGCAAGCATCTACACACTAGCCATTGTTTCTAGCAAAATGGAAGTCAGCTGGATCTCTATATTTTATTTTGAAATATGTTCAGTACACTGAGGGTAAGTGTATAAAGAAAAATAATTCAGCATAAAAGGTAGATAAATATGTCTACATATCTAAGGCCTTTGAAAACAATGCCTCTTATAAGTTGATAAATTAGAAGGAAACAAATTATTGCTTTGAATGGATATATAAGTCAAGCTTTGAATTTGCAAATCAGAGGACAAAAGGGGCACTTTATCTTAACATGACCTGTCCTAATAACCCCGGGAGTTCTGTCATTTGGGAAGTTCATTGAGCACACATAGATTTGGTGGTGCAGCAAACAAATAAGTCCTAGGTAGCTGATGCGCACCTTGAAACATGGAGGTGCTCTTCCATGTTCTTGCCAGAAACAGCCACTTTCTGGAGAAAGTAACCAGACACACTGTGGAGTAAATGTGGCTCTGAAGTGGGATGTGTTGCTCCTCCCCACTCTCCTGAATGAACTGTTAAAAGACCAAGAAGGCTGTCATAGAGATATCACAGGAAATAAAGAGCTCCAAGCCAAGGGTGTGTCCATGGGGTTGGCATGGAATGACAGACCGCCCTCCCCACATGGAAAATCTCGTCACCCATCTGAGATATCACATAGCAGTGGCAGCGCTCCAGAGACAGAATGAGCTCCACCTGTTTGCAATGTGTTTAGCTATTAATATTTATGTAGTAATTCAAGGGAGTAAAAAATGACAAAATGAAACAAGTTATATCACTGTTGGTGCTTTCAACCAAGATTTCTGAAGAAAAAAAAAAAAGTAACAGCATGAATCTGTCCTTCACTGTAGAAAGACATGGTTTGACATCCTTAGGGTGCCAAGGGTTGTTGGAGAAGAGAGAGCAGTAGCCCCGGCCTTGGCATGCCCAGCACACTTCCTCTGCCATGGCTTAATAAGAAAATTTTACTATTTGTGGCTGTGCTTCTCACTCATGTAAAAAACCATATAAATCAGGAAAATATGTTCTCAAGTCCTGCTAACATTAGCAAGCCATATAATCATATAATTAGAAGAGACAAAAATGGCACAGATTCCTCACTTCTTATCTTAAGCAGAAGAGATCAGAGAGACAGTCGTCTCTATCAGCCTCTCCCGGGGTATTAGTGTGAGGTCCTGGCCATTCTCCATGACAGCAGACTCAGATCAAGGTTTCATGAAGATCACTTCATTGATATTAATGATGCCATGATCCATTGGTATAGTTTAACTTTTTTGTTTTATGACCTACAAGGTATCTTAAGGAAAGAAAGTCTTTATGTATAGCAGTAAAATTATATGTTCACCTATTTATCCTGAAGTGGCCTATTACAAGGATTTACCCTGAAGCATGTGGCTTAATGGCAAAACTCAAACTAGATGCAGGGACACCTAGCATCCAGTTCTTACTGCTTCCAAGTGATAAGGATGGTCTGAGATGTAATCTTGAGCTGTGGACCCCACAGCTACTCCACACAAGCTGTATGACTTCATAACATTTATTGAACTTCTTGAGCCATGACTTATTATTAAGTGGGGATAATATTATCACGCAGAACTGTGAGATTGTGTATTATGACACAGGTACAAGGCCCTGAAGACTTTCAATTTCCCTTATAGCATATCCTGGACTAGGACCAACTCTGAAGTCCCAGATGTAATTTGGTCTTGATATAGTTTCGGGGCAAAGAACACTTACAACTTACTTTATGTATCATTTCTGAGCATGGATCTTCCCCCAAGAAATCTAACAATTGTAACTGGAATCTAGGATAGTACCTGATGCCTAGAAGATACACATAGAAACACGCATACTATTTGGCAATCAAATCTAGAAGTCTTTTGGTGGAGATTTTGGGGTCTTCTACATATCATCCATAAATAATTGTAATCTAAATTCTTCCCTTCTTATCTTTATTCCTTGTATTTCTTATCTTGTTCCTGATTTCAGAGGAAAAGTGTTGTTTTTGACCATTTAGTATTATGTTGGCTGTTAGTTTGTCCTAGATGGTTTTTATCAGGTTGAAATAGAGACCCTTTCTCTGTAGGGCTGTTTTCTTTTTTGTCATGCATGGGTGTTGGACTTTGTCAAATGCTTTTGCTGTATCTATTGAAATGATCACGGTTTTTGTCCTTGGCACTATTGATATGATGTACTACATTTATTGACTTGTGTATGTTGAATCATCCCCACATCTCTGGGATGAATCCCTCTTGATCATGATGTATGATTTGCTGCATTCTGTTTGCCAGTATCTTATTGAGGCTTTTTGCAGATGTGTTCATTAGGGACATTGGCCTGTAATTCTCTTTTTTGGTTAGATCCTTCTCTGGTTTTGGTATCAGGGTAATGCTTGCTTCCAAGAATGAGTTTGGGAGTATTCTTTCCCTTTCAGTTTCATTAAAAAGTTTGAGGAAAAATGGCATTAGGTCTTCTCTAAATTTCCTGTGGAATTCAACATTGGATCCACTAGGATCTAGGCTTTTCTTTGTTGGTAAGTTTTTAATTACACTTTCAACTTCATTGAGTGATACTGTGTTATTTAAAGGTTTTATATCTCTTTGATTCAGCTTTATTAATTCATATGTATCTAGGAATCTCTTTCATTTCCTCTATGTTTTCCATCTTATTTGAGTACAGGTTCCTGAAGAAAATGTTCAAGCGGGAAGGGGAACTAACGAGAGAGAAGGGGGAAAGGAAGGAAGGGAAAAGAAAAAAGAGAAAAGAAAAAAAATGGCAATAAGGTTTATTTAATTAAGAAGTGGAGCTGAAGGGAGGGAGAAGAATGGGAATAAAGGAAGAATCAAGATGTATCATGTACAGGTACAAATTCCCTATGATGAATGTGATTATATCAAAAATGTACCAATAAAATTTTAAAAACTCACTTTGGCGGTCACATTGTTTAACAATTGTATATCTGGCCAAACATTTTGTGGGTTAAAATCAAAATCTCAGATGCTCTGAATCCACACGGCTGGCATCAACTTTAGTTGGTGCATCCCGCATTCTATTCTCTATTATTGGATAAAGAGAAAAAGAAATACACATACACAGTACTACAATCTATGGAGAACATATATGTATATATGCATGTATATGGACATATATGGCTGAAATTAAAAATAAAACATTCTTCACACTGGGTCTGTGGCTCAAATGAAGACCCTACCTGCAAAGTCTTGACCCTCCTCAGTGGAACTCTGAAAGGACAGGCTCGAACGTGTGACCACCCAGAGGCCGCTCTGAGACTTACTCCCCGTGGGGGCGACAGAGTGTGCCGCTCTGTTCTTAGCATTTCCCTGCCCACTTCCTTGCTGCAGGTGAACCCTGCACACTCAGAGCACTTTTGTGAGGTTTTGTTCCCGGAGACCCTGTGACCCCTGCGTGTCCCTTACAGCACAGAGCTGGACACCGTTACAAGTGACCTGATAAATGAGAAGCAGACAAAGATCCAACAGACATGCAGAGAACCGTAAGGTGTAGATGGAAACAGAAGGGAGAGGATTCAGCCCAAACCAGGGTGCCCGCAGACAAGCAGCTAACAGCTCGGAGAGGGACCCCAGGGCTCCAGGGGGTACAGCAGCTCACACCTGCATCTGCCTCACTGGCGCTGACTGAAGTGAGACTCCCAGCCTGCACCGCTGGGGGAGAAACCATATCTGCTGCTGGAAGCCACTGGGAGTGTTCTGGTTCAGCACAGCACTCACGGGAGACTAATGCGAGTGTTAACCCTTCCTCCAAGCTCTGTTTCAAAGCTTTTCCCTAGTTAGCTGTGTGCAGACCACTGCAGTGGACCTGGAGAGGGGGAGATGGCTCTGACCCCCACCCATAGGAACCTCTGGGCCTCTTGCCCATTCTTCACTACAGCAGGTGAACACTGCCTAAGCCCCTGCTGTCAGCTTGCCCAACATTAGGTGGTTTTCCTCTCACCAGAGCAGCAATCCCAGATGCTTCCAGAAGGCCTGGTAACCCGCTTATTTCCACCTCTTCTCCCCTGGCTGGCATGACCTTTGACCAGCCTCTCTTCCCAGGGTCCTCCACTGTGTGGCCCCTATAGGTGCCATCATGCCCATCTCCTTCGCGCGCGTCTGTCCACAAAGCCCTCCTGGGAGCACGCCTCCTCTTCCACTCCAGGGCTGGATGACCCCTGTGTTCTGTGTTTCCATTGTAGTTTTTCTGTCATGACTTTGCTACTGTTTATCACAACTACTAGTGAGCACGTTTCCCCAAGGAGCTCCGAGCTCTGTGAAGACAGAGGTGATGCCCGATTTATTTATTGCTGCCTCTTTCATGCCTGCTGGTAAGGAAGGTGCCTGGCTCTCAACAGGTGCTCCATAAACATTACTTGGGCAATAGATGATTGAATGAACAGATGAGAGAGACAAGTACCAGCTAGCATGTGGATTTCCCTTTCAAAATGTGGTAATTTCGGATTACCATGATTTCATTTGAATCCCAGAAACATCGGCCTGGGCCAGAGCCTAAAAATATTTTACTTCAGCCAGGCGTGGTGGTGCACACCTGTAATCCCAGCACTTAGGAGCCTGAGGCAGGAGGATTGTTGGGAATTCAAGGTCTACCTGAGCTACAAAGTAAGGTCAAGGCCAGCCTGAACTGTATAGGGAGACCCTGTCTCAAGAAGACCAAAAAAAAAAATTACTTCTGTAATTGAGGTGTTATTGCTCAGGCCTAAATATGCCTCATTTCATCAGCTAGCTTTATGTATGTATTTATTTAAAACTGTGTGTGTGTGTGTGTGTGTGTGTGTGTGTGTGTGTGTGTGTGTGGTGTGTCCCACAGCCAGTATACACATAACTTCTTCTAGCATGGCCTCACCCAACAGCGAAGGGCCAGCTATGACTCCACGTGAAACAAGATCTGTCAAGGTGGCAGCCCCCTCCTGGGCCCCCGTGTGGGAGCACATTCCTGTGGTGCCACCTCCTACTTTCATCTCCCAAGCCCTTTGGGGATCTACAGCCAGTGGTCTGCGCTACTTAGAGAATGCTCTTGTGCCCTGCATCTCATAAATTAGCCTGTTGTTGGGGCTGATGCCAGTTTGATAGTGATTAACCTTTTCTCTCATCAAATGCCAACTCTTTGGGCCCTCTGGACTTAGTGACCATACTCACTTCTAGTAGAAAAGGCTGTATGCAACAGCCAGCTGTCTTAAAAAGAATGGAAATGATTTGCTTTCTGAAATTGGCTTTGAAAAGTGTATCTGCTGCCAGAAGGCCTCTGGGCGTGTGTATGAAACATCGAAAACAGATACAACAATACGCAAGAAAAGGAAATAAACTCCCAGAGCTGGTTCCCCAGAAAGTAGCCAAGTGCGCCCTGCCCATGGAACCAGGAGAGCCATGGAAACGCCACCCCTCTGAAAGCAGTCTTCTCCGTGGGTGTTGCAATAGATGGAGGAAGAGACAGGTATACCCTAGAATTGCTGTGAATCGAGGGCCTTCTGAAAATCAATGCCATGAGTTTTTAAGTTGCTTTACTATTTTTAAGCCTGATTTTTGTTCTTGAAAACATTACATCTTAGAGTATTTTTAAAGAATCTACAGAGTAAAATTCTCCCAGCTCTCTGAAAAGTTAGAAATACTTATTAATTTAACTGCAATATCTCTTTTAAAATATCTTACTAGCTCATTGTACAAATATATTCTTATTTACTGTCTTGCTTATAGGAAAATCTAGAATTCATATTTAGTGCTCTGATTAATGAGCATAAACAATGCTTTTAAGATTTTTTTAACCTGTATATAATCAAGCCATCCAGTTACCAGTAACTGCAAATGTCACATATTTCAATGGTCTCTTTGGGACTTTTAATTTGTTTGCTTTTATAAAGAAGGTGATTTTATTTTTACATTAAGGAAGCATTAACATCATTAAATGGGCTCCCACTTTAAGATAACTGCAAATGTCACATTGATCCAGAAAGATAAGAAAATGTGCTCATCTTTGGAACAAATATCCAAGGCAGGAGCAGCAGCCCACACTATTTGCATTAAAAAACAAATTGTATAAATGCAGAAGATTGATGCACCATCTGTTCATGTCCTTCACTTTTCTGGCTCTTCTGTGTTGAGATATTTTTATGGAATAGTTACGTTTATTATTCTGAAAATGAGCCACAGGTTAAAAGAGTTTACGATGGGTAATATAACTCAAAGTTAGTATGTTACTATATTCCAGGTATTAAAGCTTGCATTATGTTACATTCCGTGCCATTAAATGTATGGCTTTACCGCTTATGCAGTAGGATATTCAGACCAAAATAAAATGTATACAGAACTGTGAAGGGTGCTTAGGACCAAGTCCAAAATATCTCGCTAAGATGCCTCTTGGCAAGGAGAAGACAAAAAGTCCTTTAAAAATTAATGACTTAAAAAACCACTGGGAACAGGCAACACCTTCCCTGTCACTTCTAGGGAAAACAAAAAGGTAAAACAGAGTAAATAAATACCCTCTGGGGAGGTACCCAGAGTTATAAAAATGCCCTCTCTCTCCTTTCAGTTTGTCATATTAACATCTAGCAGATCCACTAACTTAGATTCTATATTCCTTCTGTTTCCCTTTGCTTGCTAATAACAACTGTATCTGCTTCTGTTTTTAAGATCGCAAAGAACTCCCACCAGAGTTATCCTGTCTGAAGTTTATGGTTCCGTTGTGAATACGCTCCACTTTTGAGTAGCGGGACAAAAAATGGAAGAAAAATTGCTCAGGATGCTTTTCTACCACATTCGCCCCCTTGTGGCAACTGTCTCGGACACTCGGAGCCACCCCCACCCCAGTTCTTTCCAAACTGCCCAAGCCCTTCTGCGCTGTGAAAAGCGTACATGATGTGGTGTGTACGGTTGCTTTCCATTTTGTGGACACTGGGGCGTGTGAATGATTTATTAGGTGACTCCTCAGAGTCTGGTCTTTTGCTTTTGTTGTCTTTTTATTAGAAAAAGAATGACCAAAGTAAAAGAAAAATTGTTTCTTGATTTTTGACCAATTTGAAACACTTTTGGTACAAAAATCAAAAGCTTAAAATAATTTTTCAGCATATATCCTTCTCACACTTTTCGAAAAACACCTGATTTTTTCATCCGAAACTACAAGGACGTGATGATGGTTGGAAAAGCTGTGTACTCCTTTCACTCTCTCCTCACGGCGTCTGAGGGAAATGTCCACACTGGAAAACTCCACACCAGCAAAGGAAGGCGTCTCTTACAGTTTTATATTTAGCACATGTAATAGTTTTATCTTTTAAAATTTCTTTTTCCTTTTTTTTTTGCAAGTGATACAATGCGTATGTGAAGGAGCAGTGTCTCCTGAGCAAGCTGTGTCACAGCACGTCCGCGACTGGGAGGATCGTGCTCCCAAGGGCTCGTCTTAGGTTTTTGCAGAATCCGAAGAATCAGCGTTTTCAAATGAAGGAGGAGGGATTAAAGACAAAATCTGAAAACAGTGAAGGGCATGCACAGGAAGACGTGCCGGTGAAGACTTTCTGCAAGAATAAGAGCAAAAGAGCTACGAACATAGAAAAAGGCACTACCAGAGAGTTGGGCGTATCTGCCACAGCAAAGATGTAAGCTTTCTCAGTGGTCAAAGGGGAAAACAACCGTGAAAGGTTCACAGAGGCAAATGCACATTAAAGGAAGAGAAAAGGAAAACAATCACCTGGTTTTTTAATGTTAAAATTAAATCATTCTTTTAATCCTCATCTTCCTCGACTGCAGCCTTTCCTTAGAATTGTTTGCATTTAACCCTAGACAATAAATTGGGCAGCCCAATGACTTCCAGACTACAAGGATAAAGCTGGAGATCAAGCTGGAAATGTGATATGGAAAACATTAGTCAAAGAGAGCCTTCACTCATTACGGAACACAAGTGACCTTCGTGTTGTATACAGACAAATGAAATGCTGTAACACAATCTCCTCAGCATCCTAGAGAGGTCAGAGAGAAGTCCTGCGAATCCATATTTACTCATAGAAGGAGCAGAGTTCACCCAAGTAGCAGCACTGCTTACAACAACTCTGCAATCACCAATATTGGAAACGTGCAGAAAGTGTGTGTACACATTTGTACATTTTTTTCATTCTGAAAATCTAAAGGAGGATTTTTATTTTGCAACCTTAAATTGATCAATGAAAAAGGCTGGAAGTGACTCTTTTGGCTCATTTTTTGTTATCTACTTGTACAATTTCAAGGCAGAAATTCACGTTGCTTCTTTTTCTGTCTGAAATTTTGTTTATAAAAGAATTCCAAGTGCATCCCATCTTACTGCATCAGAGTGTCTAGTTCAGAATTCTTCATGCTCACATGAGGAGGCGCGCCCGGGGCCTGGGGGGCCTGTAACACAGAATGGGCGTGGACACAGTGTCGTGAAAATGCGGGAGCAACGAATAATCTTTGCTTAACAGTTCTTCAAATCACAGTTGTGCATTTTTATTTTGTGTAAACCACACCAAAATCTCAGCTTAGTGAACTTTTACTCTGTTCCCTTTATTTCTCTCCAAAGGTGGTATTTGGTTCTATTCCCTCATATTTTATCTAGAAATAATAGTATACAGCTTCCAAGTATAACTGGTGTGTAGTACCACTGAATGTTTATCATCCTTAGTTCACTGCTCTCTCCCTGATGATGAGACTCTTAAATCACATACATTTCTTGAAAGCAAGTACGCTCTAAAAGTTGTCAAAGAGGGCTTCATTAGTTACCACCTTTTCCTTATGGTACATTTTACAGTATTATTATTCTTTTTTACATTACCTCCAAAGTAATCCCCTTACTGGGAATTTTTCAAGAATGATTATTTTTCTTGACTGGAAGGACCTCAGCAGACTGTGGTCAGAATTTGCACTGAGTCCTCAGGGTGCTTTGATCCACGTGATTATTGAGAACTGCAACAAAATACAGTGAAACAATAGTCAAGAGTCCCCTTGCCCTTGAGATCAGTAGAAAACTGTTTCAGGAATATGACTGTCCTGTCATGGAGCTGTTTCCACTAGCATACATTTTCCAAGGGGGTGCTCCGCAATGGGCGGCAGGGGGGAGAAACTTTTCCTGGTTTCTGTATTCTTTTCTGGATCTTAAATCAGGCATTGCTAAGACAATGCCAGGACCAAGTTTTCCTTTTTGAAAACTTACCTTAGGAGAAGCGGCTTTATTTTACTCAAGCTGTAGACCATGATACAAACTTGAGATATTGAAAATTAGAAAAATGAAACTTCTTCAGAATGTAAAGCTTAGATATTAAACTCGTTCTTGATGGTTTTCTACCGTAGTGAATACAGTAGACAGTGTTTACATGTTTGATTTTTCAGAAGGAAGTATGGGGAAATGAATGAATTGATAAAACTGAATTGACAAAACAAAACGCTAAAATCAATGTTGGACGAATATTTAGATGTATGCATAAGAGTTCAGTGAGACTGTCATGTTAAACGGGCAGGATAGTAAGTGAAAAGAGAATAAGCTATGCTTATTTATACTCTGGCTGGGGTTACTTACCACCTACGAGCCTCATGATGTGACAGGACAGATGCCGTGCTTTGGGGAAGGAATGATTCCGCACCACTCACCCACGAAGCTTCACAGTCACAGCATAAAGCACTCCTCTATTCGTAGTCTTTATCCCAGGTCTTGTTTGCACTGACCAAATTACTTTCTCCAACAACAAAGGCAAATAATTCCTATTAATTGACAACTGAACCAAGGGTTTAGGAATTCACACAGTAGCTACAAAATTAAATGTGGGTAGGGATGGTAAGGCAGAAATCAGGCAACTGCCTGCTTCAGTTAAAGGGCCATGAATGACTCAGTTAGATAAAAAATTCTTAGCTGAATCAACTGCTTAGCATCATGTACAATAGAAAAAGTAACAATAGGGCTAAAACATTCATTTTCTGTTTACTGGGGCAATGGGCTATAATGCAAGAATATTTTAAAATAGTTTCCTTTCTAATCTTTCCGTGTGATTTTTAAGTTTCCCAAACAAATGTACACAAAATTGAACCTTAAAATATATGTATTTCTTCTTGTGTGTGTTACAGAGAAAAGACAGGTTGAGAGAAGAGGCATAAATAGTAAAATAGAAACTTCTCAATTAAGCACACTTGTGTATCACATTTATGTAAAGCAAATACACATAATTTTTTTCTTTTTGCATGCACACGATGAGGAAGGTCATAACAGAAATGCTACAATTACAGTAGCTTTACGATGCCTTTGGTTACCAGTGTTTTCCGTATCTTTGGTTAATAGTATTTACAGTATTCATGAAGTAAAATATTTTCTTGTGAAGAAATACGGTTTACACTGGCAGAAAATTGTTTTCTAAATGCTTTTTGATAAGATCCATTTAAATTTTTGCACACTTATTACTGCAGTTTTGTATTTATAGAATAAAAATTTGCAATAACTTTGAGTTTGAGAAAAAAATATAAATCTTGACTTTTAAAGGGCAAAGGAACTTTCTAGGTACAAGCTTCTCGTGCTGTGTGTGAAATAGAGCCCTCCCTCAGTGTCTGTCCCCTTCCTTGAGGGTGGCTCTGCACCGAAGCCACACACAGCCCAGTCACTGTCCCAGATCCTTTCCCATTTCCCTTTGTGAGCGCAGGAGCCTCTCCTCTTCTTACTGGTTAGACACACCAAAGTTATGCTCTGAGTTATATAGAATATAAAATTAGATATTGTCCCTGCCCAGTGGGCTCACGGTATCTCCAAATTTGCTTGTAAAATATGTCTACATATTGTATAACAGATGCACTTCAAGTGCTAAATGTCTGGAGATAAATCTATTATTGACTTCATCCTCTCAACCTTTCCAATTTCCTTTATCATTTGTCAGCTCTCTTTATGTACATGCCCAGGCAGATTGGTAATTGCAGAGCATGCTCTTTCCCTTTTTTTTTTTCAGAGGTGCCACACTCCGAATCAGCATGACAGACTCTGGTCCTGTCGCTGGGGCACTAATGATGTTCTTGACCCCCACCTGAGGCTGCTGGCCTCCCCATGCTCGCAGTCACTGGGGCGCTAAAGCACATCCTGTGGCACCATGCTGTTTCTGCCTTACACAAAAATTCAGGATTCTGTCCACTTTAAATGATTTTATATTTCCTGAGTTCGATCCCCAGTACCGCAAAAAAAAAAAAAAAAAGATTTTATAACTTGTTTTAAAAATATTCTTTGGGCTAGAGGAACAGCTATTGAACTGTGCAGTTTTGATACAGGACAAGACCTGGGTTGCTTTTCAACTATGTGTTTTAATACACAGAGTTTTGTGTTTTAAAAAATTTTTGCAGTTATGTGAGCACATCTTTGCTTTGGTGCATCTGTACTGTACATCTCTCCACACATAGTGGTAGATGTAATTAGATATGTAGACATAGACAGGATCACTTTCTTGAGAGTTTAGTGCAGTCCTACATAATTACAGGGCTATTGCTTTAAGACATCTAGGAGAAAGTCTTCAACTGTAGGGAAGCATTCTCTTGTCACTTTCAAGCTGTGGATGTATGGATAAAATCCTTTCAGAATTTAGATTTGAGATGTGAGTTTTCAGCCTACAGGAACACAACTTTTATCATTTTTTAAAATAAAAGAACAATTTTATCTCTCCTACTAACAATAAAACAGAAAAATGTAAAAGTAAAATGTTCTCTTCTTCCCTCCCTTTTTTGTTTATTTCTGAGTCTTTTCTTCATTTCAAATGAGTTTTTAAACACATTTGGCAGTCAGTATCCCTAATCATTCAAAGAGTTGTGTGACAAGGGGGAGCTGGCTAGATACCATCAGTTCTTTTAAAATGTATTAGTCTTTAACCACCTGTCTTCTCCCTTAAAATTTAAAGGGGAAAAAATATATATTTTGATGAAGGAATCAGCTTAATGGCTTTATAATGAAGCTTTGAGATACATACTTTAGCATATCTTATGGTTTAAGACCTTGTCAAAATGATGGAAATGAGCTTATTTGTTCAAAGTTTGTCTTTTGGTAAAAATCATTTCTTTATGACAGTGAACCTGTGTGGGGCAAATGAAATTGATCAATAGGAATGAATCTTTTGTATTGCGGGCTCTGTCTTTATAGCCCAAGGTAAAGTTGTATTTTGGTTTCCATGTTAGTGTTATGTTTTTGTCCACAGGGTAAAGAGAGCAGAATCTCGTTGCTGTTACCCTGTTGCCAATAATCTCTTCTATGTTCATTGACTTTCCACCTCATAAAATATGGTTTGGTCATTAAGATACCCACACCTGGTGATCTACTCTATACACCCCCAGTCTGGTTACACCCTGCCATGTAAATACACACTGCCACTGCAGACCTCATGGTTTTAACAGCTAGGATGTTCATAGAATTCTGAGACCTGCATTTTAAAGCTTAGAGCATCTATAATCTGCAAGTAATTTGTAGCTTCCATAGACCTTAGTGACTAATGCTCAAGGTGTGACCTGAAACTATTTCACTTTAAAAGTAGGGTGTAGAGCTTCATGAGAAATAAAAAATATTTCTATATAATGTTCCCCTGGTATTTTATTAGGTTGCCCAAATCTCAAAACTCTTTTAGAAAATGAGCTGTTTTCCTCTTCCAGAAATTTTGAGACCTTCACTAGCATTCGGAAGAGGTGGGGAGAGGACTCCGGTAATGGAACCAAGGTCACAGCGTTACGGTGCAGTGTGACGGGAAAACAGAGTAAGATCCTCAGCACTCCCAGGCTCGTGGAAACCATGGTAATATTTGCGGCAGGGGAGAGTGAGTGGAGAGCCATGGCGAAGGGAGAAGCAAGGCACAGTTTGCTAGTTTGGAATGCTTGAGGGAGATGAAAGGTAGAAATCCTAGCATTGATAGTGTGTTGAAAATTCAGTAGCCACATTCTGAAATATGTTAGAAATCACTCCATTGCAGTCAGATTCTATTGACTTAATAAATGCTTAAGTGTCAGTCACGCACTGAGCGCGATGTAAGGTCTGGTGGGGGGGGCGGTGTTCATTCACGGCAGTTCTCACGGTGTCTATCCAATCATGCTGTTCACCTTCACTCTATGTGATCTTTGTCAGTTAATTATTTTAAACTAAAGAATAAGTTCATTTGCTGCCAAGGGAAGGTAAGACAGTGCTGCGAGGTCCACAATAAGACCTGGCCTGGTCTGGTGATTCAAGAGTTCTGACAGAGGCCTGAGGATGGAGCAGAACTTACAGTGTCCTTCCCTGAAGGGTGGGAATAGTGGGAGGCAGACATGTTAATAACCGAGGCAGGCTCAGTTCTGTGTTTGCAGGTTCAGTGCAGGGAGGGTAAATGCTTATGTATCTGAAATTACTGTTAATCCATAACCTCATATGCTATTCAGACCTCACCATGTAGCACTCACAGGCAGTAGTTTTACTATACATCGATAAACTTAAGTTTTCAGTTTAAAATCTCAGATGTTTCCATTTGCATTTAGCTAAAAATTGGCAAGAAGATTACCATCTCTGATCCAACTTTTTTAATGGAAAACTAATTTTGATTTATGGGGTGGCAAAAATATAAACATTTTAGATAAATCTTTTGCCAATTTCTAGATAAAAAATGGTTTTAACTGTTAACTTTGGCCTTTTGAAGGATTATTTTTAACTGAACATGTCAATGTTTTTCCCCTGTACTGTTTTTCTGTGTAAAATCACACAGTTTTACCTTGTTCTCTTTCACAGCATGTGACCCTTTTCTGAGGTCTTGGCGCCGTGTACGCCTCAGAGACAGCCTCCGTCAGCGGAGCCAGAGGCTTCAACTCCTTACCATGTTCTTGGGCAAGTGAGTGATAATTATTAGCCCATTAGTAAAACTAAGGAAATTCTTTTACAACGAGTGTCGTACAGCACTAGGTCTGGTGAAAAGAGTTCATGACACATTCCTGGTTGCACTCCTGCTGATTTGGTGGTGTCTGGGAGCTGTCTGGGGAAGGAACCTTGTGGCAAAGCCGTCACCTCAGGCAGCAATCTCGGGCTGCATCTTGCACCCTGAGGAGGTGCAGGTGGCCGGCTCTCTGAAACCCCACAAGGAAACTAAGTTGATTCCTTTAAATACCATGTTTTAGAACAGCATTTTTTCTTTTACAGATCTTACTGTTTACTAAGTAAATAGACATAAAGGAACATACTTCTATATTTTAAAGGATAAATGATGAGATCATTTTTATTGAACTCTCTCCTAACACTCTGGACTTTCCCATTCAAGGCAATTCTATCAAAATTCAAATTTACAGTTTGCCTAATTATTTTTTCTTAATTATGTGTAGACTTCAATAAGTAATATACTTTGACATCTGACCCTCAGAAGTTTTAGAAGTCAGTCTAATAAGTCTATCACAAGTTATTTTATTTTAAGTTTTAATTCCTGTCAAGAATAATATATGTTATATATTAAATGATATATTTATAATATATTTAAATAATATATATTAAATTAATATATTTAAGTAATATATATTGAATAATGTATTTGGGCTTACTATTTATACTAAGTGTGATGGAAGACCTTTATGCAAGCCCTCTTAAATTTCTACTTGAGTGTATTTCACTTTTCCAAAATACATATGTTTATATTCTGTGTAGGTATTTATTTATGTACATATGTTATGTACAATATAAAATGTATTAATTTAATTTATGCATAGTATCATATATAATTTTCAACAAATTAGCAATATCTTAAAATGATTCTGTGGATTAATATATACACAAATTTCAGGGTCCTGTTTTAATACAAATACATGTTGTGTAATGTGTAATGGTCAAAGCAAAGTAGTGTATCTGTCATCTCTGAAAGTGATCGTATCTTTATGACAAGAACATGAACAATCTTCTTTTCTGGCTATTTTGAAATATCCAATACATTATTTTTAGCTGCAGTCATCCCATGATGTAATAGAACATATATACATATTTTACCTCTTATTTATAAGCATATACATGAATTATACAATTCTAACAAGTTAGAGATTGTTAGTTTCTTAACTCTAAATAGCATTAAAATTATAAGTGCATGGCAACTTTCTGACAGGCGTATTGATGTACAGGGTGTCTACAGTACAAGTTACCCATTCTAAGTGTACTTTTGTAGAACCTCAGGCTAATGCGCCCCATATGGGCACCCCAGCCACCGTGAGGACACAGCCCCTGGACCCCCTTGAATCCCTGACCCGTGCACTCTGGCGCTCCTCTGTCTCCTGTCCCCGGGGCTGGACCCTCTCCACAGTTCTGGCTTTGTTCAGTTTTTCCCCTCAGCTGTCTTCTTGCTCCCTATGAGCCTTGGAACACGACTCAGACCCATAGGTTTGGAGAAAATTCCACTCAACAGCAGCCAGTTTGAGGGCCGTGAGGGCAGAAGACAGCCCAGAGTGGGTGCGGTGCTCTCAGACTAGCCTGGTCCAAGAGGGGCGCCGGGGGCTGGGCGCTACACCGGGTGCATGCTCCCCATCTCCCGGCCCAAAGCAGCATCCGAGTCCCCACTGGGGTTTGGTTCTATCTATGTTTGAATCTATCTTTCCATCTCACATGCATTTCAGTGTGTAGCACCGTGTTCACAAGTCCGCTTACAAAAGGGGCAGTGCAGTGGCTGAGCCTGGCCAGCCCCCGGGCCTGCGCCCTGGATTATCTGCTAGGACTTCACCGGGGAAGGTGAAGGAGAGCAGTCCTGACCCGGGCCCCTCTCGGCCCATTTGCCTCATCACTGTGAGCGCAGTGCCCGACACAGGTCCTGTATGCAGGTCCTGTACCTGGGTGCCTGCTGCAGAGACTCATTAAGGAGTAGGTGTGAATCCCTGTCCACCCATCTGCAGTGTGCGTCGAAATCCCAGTGCATTCCCAGCAGGTGAGGAAGCTGTGGTGCACGAGCAGGGTGCCTGCACGTATTTGGTAAACACAGACAAAATGTTTATTGCTGTGATTTCTAGAATAGCACTGCAAATTAGAAGTCTAAATCAATTATCCAGATGATCCAAGAAGGAGCTTTTTAGCGTGTCTTATTCTTGGCTTTTCGTGGACTCGGGGAACTCAACTAATTGGCGGGCTGCATATATAATGCTCCTCAGCACAGCTCCTACTCCTCAATCACCGGGTGACTGACAAACGTACTGGTCTAAGGAGTTTGTGAGTTTCACAGATTTTAATGAAATATACAACTCAGCTTGTGTTCCTGCTTGTCACACTCTTCATAGAAACTTTTGAAGGGACCAAAAGCCTTGATGAATCACCACAAGGGGTGTGTGTGTGTGTGTGTGTGTGTGTGTGTGTGTGTGTGTGTTGTCAACATAATTGTGCTAGGGAATTGGGTATTGTGCGATTTTATTTCATCTGTTTAACGGGGATTTCATAGCCTCGTGGATCTATTATTTAAGGTTGAAAGCTCATGGCCAAGTTTTGTCCTCATACTCCTTTGTTCCTTGTTTATTTAGTGTTTTAAGCACACACACACATCTCTATAGTATGGTTGCGTCAGGCAGTATGTCATGGAACCGTCCAGAGAGCATGCAGACACGAAACTCTGATTCTCACATAGAATTTAGGATTAGAAGAGACATTGCAAAGAGCTGAGCTGCCCTGTGATCATTCAGTATGAGAGTAGGGGTTGCTTAGAAAAGTAAGGACAGGACTGGAACCTCCCAGTTTCCCTCTATTTCTCTCTCTTTTATTATTTTCTCTTATCAACTGGTGAGCACATAACTCCCCCCAAGTTACAATATTTTTTGTAATTTTGCCATCTATTTTTAAATTAAAATATTTTCTTTAGACTCATTAAAAATAATTAGCTGGGAGTGCATCATTTACATAACTTCTGTCACATGTACCAGTGTCATTTTCTCATTACTTGGAACTGTACCTTTATCTTCCATTAACATCATCTGATTCAAGAAAAGGAAAAAAAACGAAACTAAATTTGTGTGCAGAATTTCTTTGCATATATTCAAATACAAATCAGGACAAAATGGAAAAATAAGGACATAAGAGATGTAGTAATAAATGAATTTCCCATATATCCATTATCTCATGTCTTTCAGCTTTTATATGCGATGATTGTTTTAAATATTTTAAAACAATGAAAACATCAAACTTAGTCTGGCTGGGGGAATCTTCTGATTGTATCTGCTCTGTGACTGATCTGTGCTACTGAATTAACACGTTGAGGTGGCAAAGACAGTGAGGACGTGTAACTAGTTGTCCTAAGCCTGTAATGAATCCTAGAAGGCATCCGTTTGGGGTTTCTCCTGGGACACTGTCCTGGGCAGTTTAGATCCAGAAATGGACTAGTGACACAGGTGACACATGGATAGTCCTGTGTTGAAGGAGGCCAGGCCATGGGAGGTGGGAAATAGCACCACATCTGCATGGGAGCAGCAGAAAGGCATAGAAATGTGATCGCCATGGTGAACTCAGGAAAAGACACAGCAGTGGGCTGAGTTTGCATTTGCAAGACTTACTGGTGTTAGGAAAATCAAAGTGACAGACAAGGTGATTTTAAAAATTATAATATCATTGGAAATATCACTTTCTCCATTAAATGTTTGAATTGTAAAATGAGACATGTGCCAGGCAAACAAACATAAATAAATAAACAGTGCCAGCAGTTAAGCTGTGTAATGCAAAGCAGGTATCTGTCCACCTGGCTCCGTCCCTCCCTCTGCCTCTCACAGGCAGCTCCCGGTGCTCCTGGTCCTCATGTGTTATCTCCATCCACACCCCGTCCAGCACTGTGGAGGCCACAGGCAGAGGTGTGAGACAACGCTGTGGCTTCTGAATGGTGCTCGTGGCAGCAGACTAAACGCCTCCTGCAAGCCCTTTAAGGAAACCTATAGTTTTTCACATTTCTGGGGCCTCATTTCATAAACCTACTCTAAAAATCATCCAAAATCGAACATATTGGAGGCAATCAGCCAAAAATCAAGACTCCTCCATGCTAAGCATTAAGAGCCAAGAAGAGTGACTGAGTGTCATGTGCAGAGCTGTGAAAACCCAGCCCATCCTGACAGAAAATAGATGTACTGTATACCATGCACTGTAAATGGCAGCATGTGGGGCGAGCAGTCACATAAGCTAAAAGAAACTCTGTGACATGCCGCATTGCAAGCCTGCAGGGCGGAGATGCAGATGAACTTTCTGGGTATGATATGTCACATACTGCCTTGTGGACACGCTGTTCCAGACCTGCTGGCGAAGGTGGACAGTTTTCCACTTGTGTCAGCCATCCCGTGACTCAGAGCCAACAGGTCAGGGTGCAGTGAAGTTGTTCATACTTGGTTCTCTTCTAGGACACACACGACACATGCTGGGACGGTACACACTTTCCACTCCTGGGGAAGAAAAACATCCACAAAGAGGAAGAGTGCTGTCCTAGTCCTGGACGGCAGACGCTTCTGGCAGCAGCAGCGCTGTCGCTTTTACTTTCCATTATTTTAAAAGTTAAGAGAAATATTTATAGAGAGAAAACTTGGCTTCAGGTCTCATGCATTCCTAATTCCTACCAGCAGTAGTAGGTAACAGTAGCATGATCCCAGAAAGTGCAATAATTTTAGGTCACTTGCTCTGTGTAAAACACAAAAGGGTAAATATCGCTCTGGGTTATTTGCCTTTCTGCGCTCATAGATGTTTAACAAAAAGTGGAGAGCTCCTAGCACTCCACAAAGCTAAGGGCTCTTCAAACCAGTTGATAAGCACTTCTTATTTCTTTAATGAAAGATACCCCTTAAGTGGTATTTTTCATTTCAGAATCCAGCAACACATAGTAAGTTTTGATGTAATGACTCCAGTGATAGGCTGTTAGCGATCGGCTGGTTAGCGATCGGCTGTTGTCATGGCTTAGTGCTATTGATACACTTTCTAAATATACTGAAGGTAATATTATTACATGATATTAATTGGATGACAAGTTATACTCAATATTATGCTATACCAAACATTTATACATATTATTTTATATTTATATTCTATGCTATACATCATACCAAATGTGTTCGAGTAATGTATTTTATATTATGCTTTATATACATGTTATATCATTGTATAAATTGTTATACAATTATGAAATAACAGAAGCGTACCCACTTCTTAAACTTATGATCTCATATTGACAGTCTCTTCCTTCAAAAATCTAAAGCATTTAAGTATTGCTGGAGAACTTGATAAATTTGTAGCAGTGACATTTTCATGTCAATATTTACCCTGAAAGTTCTAAAGTATATTCATCACAAACCCAATAGCATGTTCTTACTAGCAGCATGAATATCCTATGAAGAAGTATACTTTCTGTTTTAGTATGAACAGAGGGAATATTTTTAAGTAAGCACAAGAATGTTTTCCTGCATATTTGTGTTAATTATAAGTCAAAAATCTCCAAGCACTGTTTTAACTTTGTTGTATAGCAGCCTTCAAGAAAAACAGTATTTATTGTGAAAGATGACTGCAGTTTCAATAGCTGGTCCCTCTTATTACATAAGGAAAACCATATATTTAGCCAGATACCATACACACTAAGTTTAGCTCACTTGGCAATGCTTTAACCAGCTTTTCCTTCATGATCTTTGTATTTAAGATAAATCTCAAATAAGCTATAATTCACCGGACATGCTGAGTAATGACCATATATATCCTGTCTGAACAGAAAAGTATACAATTACAGATACGATCAATTATTTTTTAAAGGTAATACACTGAAATGGTGCAGGAAAGAAACCCACACGTCTTCCTTTTATCTGAAAACAGAAATTGTTGGAAACGGGGGGTGGCTGGGGGAGGAGACCTAGCAAGAATTGGTTCCTGGGGAGAAATAGCTTTCACAGTGGCTTTATTAAAATGAAATGAAAACAAAGTGACTAACAGAGGATCTCTAAGTAACGAGGCAATGGAACATCAGATCATCCCAAGCTACAGCAGCAAATGGAAAGTGGACTTTAAAATTTCACCAAGAGATTAATCATTAGCCTTGCTCCTTCCAGCCCTTTCAACAGAAGATAATCAGAGATGGGCAGTAAAGGACTGTCTCTCCACTTCCCATCAAAGAGTTGCCGAAAGCTTTATTCTGAAAGACCCTATGGATGGCCTACGCTCTGCAGATAGAGAAGCCATCACCACCATCCTCCTGTTTGGGCCCAGGTGGCTGGGAAGAAGCTTTTCTGTCCATTGCCTCAGGTACTTAGGTTGTTCTGCTGCCACTGTCTCCGTAATGTACAGTTCCATGCATACTGACCCCAAATTGGTTGGAGTTCAAATCTGTTATTTCTCAAACACATTGTCGGGTCTGTTTCCTTCTTTCCTGAGTCATGACTTGAGCCCTTTCTTGGGAACAGAAGAATGAATCTTATTTTTTCTTTGTGTATATAAAGCCAGCCCTCAGTTTCTAAGAACTGTATCTATGTCCCAAAATGTCTTTCAGAAAACAAGCAATATTCCAAGCTAAGCCCAGGGGAGTTCACAGTCTCCACCTCTCGGTGCAAGAGGGTGAATATTAGCCACCGGTTCCTTGTTTTGTTCCCGGTGGGGGGCCCAAACCTTTCCAGCTCCTCAGAAGAAATTCCATAAAAAGCAGAGCTCTTTGCCTGCTTCTTTCCTACCCTTGGACTTTCTAGCATCCAACCAACAAGTCCCTCTGCGCAGACTTTGTACTGAGCTCATGCCCCATCAGCTTTTATTTATTTGATTTTTAATACTCCCTTAAACACAAATTTCAAAATTGTTTGGTTGCAAACTAACACACAATACAGGGTGCTGTCTTGAACAGGTCCAGGCAGCCCTGTGGCTCCTGTAAGAGGAGACTATTACAGTTTTCTTGTTTTTTTGGTGAATGTAAAACATTTTCTTAACAGATGTGGGTCAGTGTATTACTTACTAGTCTGTGTGTGTTCTGTGCATTTATTCTTCAAATGTGATTCTAGAGTTGGCATGACTTGGTAAACCTAGTACCTGCCACTCCCACTGTCTGAATGAATTTAGGTGTCACCTGAAGGAAGACCACGTCCTCTTCAGAGGAAGGAAAACAGTACCATTTGCTGCATTCTCAGTCCATGCCGTGCACTGAGCAGGTGAATGATAGCCCACATGGCCCTTGACTTTCTACATTTCTTCTTTCTCTTATTCCCTGTAGGATTATGTTTCTACAGAGGTGAGCATGCAGGTGCAGAGGGTTAAATAATTTGTCAAAGCCCAGAGCTGTATGTGAATTCAAATGTGTCCTCTACCATGCTATCTTACTGGTTTTTAGTGAATAAGTCAAATTATTCTTTTGATTCCACTGTTGTTCTGAGAAACCTATGATATTGACTGAAAGAAATTTATATCACTCTTACCAAAGTTGTTCAAGTTGTTTGGTCTCCTAAGCTTTGTTGAACAGCTAAGTACAAGTGCTGTAATCTCAGTCAGTTGTAGCATCATAGAGGATACAACCGAGCGCAGGGTAGGAGAGAACCCTTTGCAGTCTGACTGTGCAGACATCACAGAGAAGGCTGCTGTTTTGTGCCTGATAGTCTCTGATAAAGGAAACCCTGAATGTACTCTCTTAACCATGTGGCCATGTTTCCATCTCTCTTACATTTGATCTGTCTCCTGGGGTCGAACCTTCTCCTTTGAAAATGCTTCCCACTTAGTTCTGACCATCAAATGTACACAGTTCTCCACTCTGTTCCTAGCAGGATACTTTGCCTCTCAAAATTAGTTTTAGTTCTGTGTCAGGATGTGGGCACAGCTTTCTAAAATACTGACAACTACAGAGAAATCTCAAAGACAGTGTTTTATTATTACAGCACCATTTTTTAAAATCATGTCATGAATTTAAACTTTAGTGCCTATGAATCCGGATTGTGGTAGTTAATTAGGTTTCATGTTCTTCATGAAGGAATCTGAAAACATAAGGGAAAAATATAAGGCTGGAATAAAAGTGTGGTTACAGTGCGAGAAACGGGATTATAGTGTTCAACACGCTGTAGATGTCTGCATTTGTAATAAGTGCTTTTGAAAAAATGAGCACCTTAAGAAAAATTTGAATCTTGACAAGTTTTCTTAAATTATTTTGTGCTATGTAGGATCCAAGTACACGGAAGGTCCTTTGGTAAATGTTTATTCAATCATAGGTGAAGGACTGAAAAAAAGGAAGGGGGAGGAGGGAAGGGAGGAAAGAGAAAAGGGAGGAAAAAGAAAGGTAAAAAAATGGGATTTGAAAGTAAAGAGTAAATGGTAATTACACTACACTGAATATTGTTAAAGTTACTAAAGCTAAATAAACACTAGTATTGCTTTTCCTATTCTTCTTTGTTCTCACTGAGAAAGCTGCAAAATAGTGGTAGAGAACTTTCTTTGATAGGTTAAAAATAGTTTCTTCCCTTTTTTACTAGGAAGCTCTACACAAGATTTAATTAGAAAAACAGTATTTTATTTCAATAAAATTCACAGGAACATATTGGACTCCTACAACTAGTACTCTGTAGAAGAGACAGACAAACAAAGCATAATATCTGCCCGCAAGGAGGGTGGGATTTTAAAGAAGAGTTGAGTCAGCAGCATAACTGGCCATCAGACAGACACACAGACAGACAGACAGACAGACACACACACACACACACCACACCATCCCCCCCCACACACAGACATTCCGAAGGAGAGGAATTAAACTCTGTGCTGTCATCTAGACAGAGTTCTGAGTTTTCAGGAGCCAGGAATAAAGGGAATTCACTGGGTGATCTCAGATTTCCTGCTGTTCAGTCTTTCTGTTTTAATACAGGAATATTAATATAGGCTGTATATAAAATTTTATGGACACGTAAAGGTGAATAAACAAGCATCAAAGCAATTGGATCTCTTACAAATAATAAAAGTTACAACTCATAAAGTATTACCATGAATAGTATTCCTTTTAAGACATTCCAGGAGCTCATGAATTTAGGTTCAGCTTTAGAAAACTGTATTTGTCAACAAATAACTATAGGAAATAGCATAAAAGGAATCAACGCTTCTCAGAGTGTTTTCCAAATGGTTCAAGTGATGTTTCTGATTATAAAATGACTTTTTTGCTGATAGACATTTCTTACAGTGTTTGTCAAATGGTAGGTTCATGGCTTAGTCAGGGACAAAGTTATTAAGGACATAAAACGCCATCTGGATGGAGCTAATAAACATAAAACATAACCTTCAGATACACTGCTGCAGTGGCCAGACTGTGCCAGGCCAGATTAGCCTTTGTTTGTGTTTAACTCTGAGCTGTGTCCTACGCCATCAACTATGTGGCTTTCACTGTGTCCCCTGGACTCAGATGCACGTACTCTATTAGATGCACACTGCACCAGATCATAGATTCAGTGCCTCTGTGACTGGTGTGACATTTAAAAACCAGCCTTCCAATATTTTCTTCAATAATGTCCTAAAAGTGTGATTTTATTGACTAACAATGTAAGAACTCATAAAATTGTAGAGGGAAAGTGTGTCTCCCACAGTACAAACTTCCTTCTAATGAAGTCCAAGGAAATGAGCATTAAGACCAGAAAAGCCTGACTTCTAGTGAGTCCCCTGAAACATATCATCTCCAGTGCAGAATGACTGTGTAAACACTGAGCTTCAGGACCTGTGTTTGTTTCAGATAGAAAAATCAATATATTTTTATAAAAGATTGCGCTGCTATAGTCAGTTGACCTGTCTTTCTTGCTCTCTCAGGTGTGGGACAAATGCATAGACTTTCTAAACATCCCCCTTAAGTTATTTACAGTAATGAAATGCATTATGCTGATTGATAAGATGATAATGTTTTGCAGCAGCGGAGAACAGATTCTCACAGAATATTCCATACAACTTTCTCGTGAAAATTAAGTGGATCATTCCACACTGCTGGCAGTCGTGTCTGCTGTGATACCTGGGGTGGACACCATGGTATGACACTCAGATCCCTCTTCAAGGAGCAAAAACCTTATTTCTAGCTGCTGGCAATGTGTCTGGTAGACAGTACTCAGCTGCTAGGCCTGTGCAAGGGTGGCTTCAGCCTGCTGCATCACATGAGGTCACGATCAGTGTGGAGGTTAAAAGCCTAGCTGCTCCTGTCAGCTTGGGCATCTCTCACGCACCAGCCCGCATAGGCCTTCTCTTCAACACTGCCGTATGCATGTTTCTCTCCTTCTTCTACCTAGTTTTGCTTTCTTCTTTTCTACAGATAGTCATCCTGGGTGCATTTCTGTCATCCTGTGTGCATTTCTCAGCAAAGCTCCTAAGTGCATATATCTGCCTCTGCATCTGTGAATTAGTCAGGGTTCACCTGCACAACAGAACCAGTGGGATGTGTGTCCGCATATAGAAAGAGCTCTGTTGTGTGGGGTGGAGGCTGACAAGTCCCCTGGTTCTGCTGCCTGCAAGCTAGAAGCCCAGGGTGCAGCTCTAGTTCAGCCACGAATATCTGAAGATCAACGGAGTGAGTCCCAGTCTGAAAGCCACTGGAGGAAGAGCCGGGAACACTGGTGTCTGAGGGCAGGAGAGGACAAACGTCCCAGCACACACAGAAGATGGACATGCACCTTTTCTCCACCTTTTGTCCCACTCAGGCCCCCAGTGGACTGGGTCATGTCCACTGGAGTTGATGAGGGTGACCTTACCTTGTCTGCCTATTCAGAAGCCAACATCTTCTGGAGCCACCCTCGAGGACACAGCAGAAGTAATCTCTCACCTACTCCCTGGGCACCCCTTATCCCAGTCATGTTGACGCCTAACAGTGGCTGTGGTGATGCACACCCCAGAGAGCCCAGCTGTGGCACACCCTTCCCAGAGCAGAGCAAGCCTGCAGACTGCACTCACCGGGTACCCTCGTCATACTCCTGCTGCTGCTGCCTCTCGGTGGGTGCTGGGCAAGTGAGAGAGACATGTACTCACGCTGTAGATGCATCCTAGATGCCATCCAGCACCAGGGGAGTTAAACAGATTTAGTAACTAACAAGTAGAATTATTTTTAAAAGAAAAATCATAAAACACTATGAGCCATGCTATGCAAATTGCCCTGCGAGCGATGGCAGTAAAGGCAGAGTACTCAGCACCATCGATTCGTACCCACAGGCCTCTGCAATTAGTCTACCACGGGGAAACTGCAGCAGCAGACACATGCTGCGTTCTTCATCTCTGCGCAGCCTCAGTGTTTGAAAATTCCCTCTCCTCCTAAGCAAGAGGCGTTTCATTAGATCACAATGACAGCTATATCGTCAGAGCTTTAAAGCAAAAATGCAGATTACAAGTGGGAATGCTATGCAAAATGGTGATTAAATTAATTATGAGGTCTTTTGAAAAATTTCAAAGCCACATTATGTTAATATTCCCCAATAGGTTAGGAATTGTAATGTTTTTCTTTCAAATGCTAACAGCATAAGGTAGGATTATGTTGATGTCGGGTGCTATTTAGTTATTAATACGTTCCTTACACTCGTCTTAGTAATCCTGTCTTTTGTTGGTGGAAGTTAATTGTCCTCAGGAAGTCATGTATTTGTGCTACTGAAAGAGCTCTCCCAAAGTATCTTGCTGGGTTACTGCAACTCTGACCTCTCCTGAAAGTGGGTACCTTTGATGTCAGTCATGTGGGACTTGGTTGATGCCATCACGTACACTATGGTCCTTTCTGTTGGTGCTGACCTCCTCCTTGGTACCACTGTGGTGGCTGCTTCCGTCCTTACTCTACTGCCAGCCTGGTGTCGGAAGACTTTTCCACCCTCCAGGCAGGCAGTGACTCACCCTTGGGCTCTGCCTGATGACTTATTTTGCAGTTAAGTTTTTATCTTGACTACAAAATTCAGTGACCCTTTATTGTCTTCCTTTAATCTGATAGACCATTCTCTTATTCCTCACAACCTCTCTTTGCTGGCCTTTTGGGCTGCTAAGCTATTTTAGCTCACGTCTTGCCAGGCACCTCCCTCTCCCAGCTTCCTTCCCAGCTCCTCTTCCCGTGAGTCTCTGCCATCTTCTCGCCCCACACAAGCTTTTCTAGGGGCTAGAGATTCAAAAGGTAACCCTCTGGGGCCTCAGTCTCAGCAAGACGGTCTCACTCCAGACTCACGGAGTGTGCACAGCTCATCTGTTGAGCTTTCCTGTGTGCTGCACTCTCTTTAGGGGCTGGTGTAAGACAGAGACAGGCAAGACGGTGCCTTCAGAGAGCTGAAGTTCTGCTCCATGGGGCGGAGGCAAAGCAGACCACACAGTAGACAGAGATGCGAAGTTCAAGGCAGCTGAGCAAAGCACGGTGGTGGCTGAAGCCCAGCTGCTGTGTTCAGACTCCAGCTTCATGCAGTGCGGGCCAGACCAAGGCAATGTGAAGGCTTCCCGTCAGGACTGTCCTGAACCACATGGTCAGGTATAGTCACAGCAATGACCCCACTTCTCTGATAACAGATTCCATTTTAGTTACTTTTCTTGTTGCTGAGACAAAATACCCAACACTCACAAGTTAAGGGAGACGGATTTAGTTAGCTCACAGTTTGTAGAGGTTTCAGTCTATACTCAGCTGGCTCCAAGGCAGTGTGGCGTGGCAGAGGGGCAATAGATCATGGCATCAGAAGACAGCAAAAGCAGCAACAGAGAGTGAGATAAGCCTCTCGCTGTCCCTTCTATTGTATCTGGTCTGTCAGGATTAGGGTGGTGTCAATCCAGTCAGTGGACTGATCCAGCAGTCACCCACTCTTAATCCCAGCATTGCACTATGAATCAATCACATGCTCTGGATTCAGCCACCTCTGAAAACTGACCACATGGGGCTTTGGGGGGACATCTAGGCACAACCATAGCAGTGACTAACCTTTTCCAGCTTCTAGCGGGATCCTCACCTGGTGTATCAGTCTGCAGCTTCTGAATGGTACTGTGGCTCTTTCTTCCGTGCCATGCTCTTCTCATCCATTTCCAGTCTTCCAGGTCTTCCCTGACCCTTCCTCTACCCAAGAGTTGTCAGGATGTGCCGACAGTCTGCAGATGTGGTTTCTTTGGACTTTATGGCTCGAACTGCTCAAAGTGGAATTTGAGAGAGGAGTGTCCCACTTAGCCAGATGACCTTGGTCTTGGGTCTTCTCTTTCCTCTGTGCCCCTGTGGCCTTTCATGGAGCTTGCCCTGACCTCTGGTGACCCCTGCAAGTGGGAAGACCCCATCTTCTTCCTCTCGTGTAGTTCGGTCGTCTGGGAGCCTCCACCGTCTTCTTCACAGTTGCACTTTTATGTGTTTGCTTTTAATGTTGTGTTTTTTTCATCTTATCTTTTAAGAATTCATTAAACCCAGAGATTATATGAATATATAGTATATCATACTATATATTATAGGATATTCTAAGGCAGGATATACTAAGGCAGCCTCTCCTGGTCCTGCCTGCTCATTGTTTCCTTTCTCTTCATGTTTTAAAGCACTTGCATACCTCTTACTTTGTTCACTTGTAAAAATCACAAAAAATCATATTGTACCCCTAGGTCTCACTGGGTTTGTCTGCTGTGCCAGGTGGGAAGTGGGCAACTGGAATTCTTCAGCCTGCCTGGGGCTCCAGAGAGCCCCATGGACTTGGGGAGATTGCTCTGCCCCACTGTGCCACACCTCATCATGGCATGTTAACAAACTGGCTGCTTTCTAGACAAACTGAAAACTCAGACTTGCACACTCAAGTTGCACAGGGTTTCCTAGAGCTGTACAGCTGAGTGATTTCACTGAGCAACTTCCATGCCAAGAGTTTATGTTTTGGCAGTTTTGACGGCTTGCTGCCTTCTTCGGGCTGGGAGGGCTAACTTGTCCTGTATGTACCTGACTTTCACAGAAACTTCCCCTTCAGTTAGGACAACAGTGGTACAGGGTTAGAGGTCCCATCCCCAAGTGAGCCAGTCTTCACTGATGCTATCCTCAGCAACCCTACTTCTTAGCGATGCCACAGTCAGGTGGCACCACAGTTAGGACTTCAAGAGAGGCATTTTGGGGAGACACGTCCCAGCTCCTTGTGGCTCAAGTTATTGGTTAATCATTTCTAACTTACTTTAATTCCTGGTCAGTCTATGCAAAGGGTCCCTACAAGCCAAGCCTGAGCAGTGGGTCCCAAGCCTGCAATTTTGCTTCTCTCCAGCCCTGGGACATCCCCTCCTCTGCTCTGACAAGGATGTGCAGGGTATTTCAGAAGCTGAAGGTGTCTTGTTTCATGGGTCCAGGAGCCCTCATTTTTTCACAAATGCTAACTTAGCACAGTTCCTTTCCCAGGTTTTTCCTTGGTCTCCTTCCCACAACTGGTCAGTTCTGAACCCTAAGTCTGCACTGTAAGATGAAAACACATGGACCCCACCCACTGTCTCATCCCCCAAGGCTGAAAGGGGACTCTCAACACCGCAGTTCTCACACTGGAATGAAGAGGATGTTTCTGCTGAAAGACTCTTGAAAAGTACTAGCAAATGGAGCCGGATAGTCCCATACTGTGAATATTTAGTCAGACTTCGCTTATTCACATTTATTCTGCATATTGCATTATAAATATTTAAGAGGAAGACAAAGGTGTAAAATATTTGGGATGATTTTTGTTTATAAAACATCGACATGCTAACCTTTCTGTGAATATGGGAATGTGATTATAAGGTGCATGTTTATAAAAAAGAACAAAGTGAAATTCCTCTGGCAATTAGAAACTTGTTGAACTCTATTTTAGGCTAAGGGATTAAAAAATAATTGTCATTTTGAAATCCATCCCTCGAGTTGGGAGATGAAGTTTTCTAAGTGGTTAATTATAACTATTAAAATTACATGAGTTTTTTGCATTATCTATAAAAATTCAGCTTATATTCCCACAATTTCCTCTCTAGAGCAGGAATAAACCTGAGCAGGAAATTTCCTTCATTTTCATCTTCTTTTGGAAGTTCACTGAATATTTCTAGGACAGAGAAATGATGATTTGCTTTAGAAAAAAATTAGGGTTACTTCTGAAATATTGTTATCCCTACTTCATTTAGGGTCTTACATTTATGGGATACAAACTGTCTGGTTGTGCGATCACTTACCAGCTTTTGTTTTTACGGAAAAATAAGCCAAGACTACTTTTTGAAGGTCAGAGTTACAGCCATCCACTGCCTCATAAGCCTTTACATAAGTGGGTGCTGTTTTGTAACTCAGATTTCTATAATTTCTTCAGCAAGACGAAGTTAATGTTAATTGTCACAATGTCAAAGGCCTCACGAAGAGGTCCTCCAGAGAGAACTCAGCTTTCGTTTCTGGAATATGTGAAAGACTAAGAGCCCTGCAGTGCTTCCAGGTATTAGGCCTTCTGCTGGTGCTGTGGCTCAGAGCCCTGCCCATGCTGCTCCTGTTGCTCCACAGCTGGAACTGCAGCCCTCCTCAGTTCCTCCTGGGCCTCATGCTGAGGACCTGTGCCCATCTGCATGCTCTTCCTTCTCCAGTGGGGACATAGACTTGACTGGGAGGAGGTCTGGCAGCTTTCCCAACTTTCAAAATGTTGGAGACCCAGGCTTAGAAAACCGGAGAAGCCAGAGAGACCAGGCAGCAAGAACACAGCCCTAGCTGCCAGAGTCTAGGGAAAAGGGAGACAGGAAGTACCACCACCACTCGCCATGACATGACTGCAGGCTCCTGCTCGCTGGCTCATGGCCACCATGGCCACACACTCTTCTTGTCTTCACTGAAAGAGCCAGTGCAGATGCTGCCCCAGCTCACAGAAATGAGGATAACTGCTTTGCTTCAGCTGCACAGTGGAATGCAGAGCTCTTCCTCCTACTGATTCTGGAATTTCCTCAGAGAAAAATGTATTTAATTTCTGGGTTGCCAAAGTTGGACAAAGTCCCCCAAGGCTCACTCCTCTAGCACTATAACATTTACATACACCTTTCTTCTAATACTTAAGTTCCAAAACCTATAATGCACCTACTCTTTCAGGTAATTAAAAACAGCCAGGCACTGTTTGGGGAAGATAAACCAGAATGTCCTCAGATAACACCTTGAGCCCACGCCCAGGACTGTGGGTGGGGGCCATTCAATCCTTAGTGTGTATTACCCATGGCACTAAGGTATAGAGTTCTCTGTTGTGCACTCCTGTGAAATTCAGTATTGAGGTAAGAAGAATGAAAAGGGGAAATGGGTGAGATATCCACAAGATGCAGGAAGGAGGAGAAAGAGATGAGAGTTACAGAACTGCTTTTGACGTCTGCCGTGACAGTATTTGTGACTTTCTCCTTCCACTGCCTGCTGGCAGGTTGCACTTCTCTGTTTAACAGCATAACCCCAACTTTCAATCTTGAGGAATCTGCACCTTGATATTTGTACTCATACACGGTTCTACTAAACATAACCACAGGGCCTGGTTATACCAAGAAGCATCCTTTGAGCTGTGTGTTTTAGTAACTGTCTTTTCCATATTTTCTCCTGTCATGAGGATCCACAAAAGACTAAGTAGAAGTGTCTATTTCCAATACACTGGGGCCATGTTTATGTCTCCTGTTGGAAGTGCTACTCCTGTACATTCTAAAGCCTAAACTGCAGAGCCCAAAGTTAAAAGGTAGAGAAACCCTTAGGTATCTGTCCTGTCAGCAAAGAAGATTTCAGTTATCCAGTAGCTTCCTATTCTTTAAAAGATTGCCAGTGGCTAATAAGTTTTAATTGTGAGAGACACCACTTTACTGTCCTTTCTTTGAAGTTTGGGCAGAAGCAGCAACTTGTCTTAGTTCTATACATGTGTTTGTTCAGAGGCTCCTCCAAATTGTACAGGATAGTGTACCAGCTTGACAGAGTGAGGTGGCACCTGAACAGAGGTTTGTGATGCCATTCTACTAATCAGTAAGGCCACCTTTTTGGGAAGATAAGGCACAAAAGTTCAGTAAATCCTGGAGGTCTGCATAGATCTTCTTTTACTCTTTGATTGGTCAGACGAGTTCTGGGATGGGATATGTGTTTAAAGCACGTAGGAAGTTTTGTGGATGGTGTATCCAGGCAAACACGGCAGGCAGGAAAAGCAAAACAAACTCTAAAGTATCCATCCCATCAGCAAATAAGATTTCAGTTATCCAGTAGCTGCGTGGCTTTTAGAAGAATCATGGTCAGTTACTGCTCCTGTTCCCACCCATGTGGCAGGCACTCAGTGAAGGAGGACACCTTGCCATCCTGCAGAGCGGTGGCGCGGGCTGAGGAGCCTGGCTCAGGTGGTCAGCAACCCAGAAAGACTGATGGTGGAGGCAGAGCAGTACCCTGTGTGGAGCGGAACTGTTCGCGTTCTCCCTGACATTTCTCATCTGCCAGCGTGTTACGGAAAGGTGCTGCCTTGACATCATGGTGGAGAAAAGCAGTCTTTCAACCTGAAAGAGCTCTGTGCATGAACCACCAACTTCACAATGAAGTAACAAAGAAGGAACCTTAAAAGATAAATTACCATGATACCAAAAATGAAGGCTGGCAGGTGACTTGATGACCAGGATCAGGTATAGATCTACTAAACACAATGCTGAAGCACCTGGATTGAGGAGGGAGAATGATCCATACTGAGTTGTGTAACATTTTGAACTTTGCTTTAAAAACAGAATTTACTTAGAAAGAGGAGCGGGGAGCCACCTACTTCCCACAAGCACCATCACCAATCATCTGGCTTCTTGATTCACGCAACCGTGTGCTCATTTATTTTGTTAAAAACTTCTACAGATCTTTCCAAACATGGCAATTGAGGCCACCAGTGCACTTGTATCTTCCTCACAATTCTCCCCTAATTTTTCCGTATCTTTCGAGAGAGAAGAACTACAAAGAAATAAGATGATGAAGGGGAAACAGGAGGAACGTGGCCTGATGAGAGATGTGGTCATCACAAGGTTCTGTGGGGGGAGGAGGCTGGCTGTCACTGTTAGCATTTTTCATACATTTTACCAGTTGTTCAAGGTCTCAGCAAAACAGGCAAGGAGGAAAATAGAGGATTCCATCTTGGTTAATAAGGATCCTGTAAGTATCCCCCAAATCCAGAGTTGTGCTAGGGTCAGTGACATGGAGCTACTTTCCTCCAGGCGTGGGTGCAGAGCCATCCTCCACATGGACAGTGGGCCAGGCGGAGGACAAGCTGCATGTTCTATATTAAGATGCATCTGGCTAGGTTGGATGATCCAATCGTAAATGAAGTTCCAGATGAAGTGGCAGCTTATTAAAATCCAACGACTAAGCTGGGATCTGTTTGGAAAATGGCAAAGAGAGTAAATGTCCAAGAAGGCAATAACTGGAGGCCGGAGAGTGTGAAACATCAGCAGGCTGTGTGAGGTGTGAGGGGCAGGGGGCTGCTGGAGGTGACAGGTGGGGTTGGAAAGGTAAAGAGGCCAAACCTGAGGCACCTTTGGAGACTTGTGAAGGAGGGGAGACCGTAGAGACCTCAGATGCTTGTTTAGGGAAGCAGCATGATTGTTGCAGACCATGGAGCCTTTGTTCTGGAGCAGATGGAGAATCATTTAGAGACAGGCAAGATAGAGACAAAGTGACCCTGGAAGGAGGAGTTGACAGTCATAAGAAATAACGGCTCAACTGCTGCCTGATGAAAATACAGGAGTGGAGAGATCGGGTGGGGTCCACTGATGGGCGGTGCAAGCAAAGGGCTCATAGGCTGTGTAGGTGCTCGCTGAGGAGGAGGGTGGCATATAAAGGAAAGCTGAGGTTTCTCCTCAGTGTGGTGATGTCATTCACTCCAGAAGGGCGAATATAGATCCCACGAGTGGGGAGGGAAGTGAGGGCTAACGAGTCACATTTGTGACATAGGATTTGAATTTCCTGTGAAAACTCTGAGTGAAAATGACTAATAGCTGCAGTCAGGATTCTGAAGCTCTGCAGAGACAGCTTGGCAGGACTCTAAGTCCCGTAACCTCCAACACACAGACTGCAGGCGAAGCACTGTGCAGTCTGCAGCCCAGAAGGAAGAGGAAAGGGTGATGCGAGAAGGGAGTGGCTCCAGCCCAGGGTGGAGAGCTCTGTCATGAAGGCCAGGAGGAGAGACTCAGAGCAGGTCTGAGTGCAACCCCAAAACTTGATGGGGCAGTTTCTGTTGCCTGCAACCCAGTGGGACAAGTACATCAGAAAAGAAGAATTTCTGGACAGTCGCATTGCAGCCCAGGGACTGACAGCAGCTGCAGACAGCAGAGTTGGAGGTCTCCTGCTGTCTCCTAGCCAGAGTCCTCCATAGCTCCGGTGTAGAGCAGAGGGAACACAATGCAAAGCAGAGTGGTGCAAAGGGGTGAAAGGAATGATGACTGACCCCAGCCACCATACAGGGCAGAAGCACACGGAAACAAGGACGTATCTTAACAGAAACATGCCCTGGCCTCCACATTCCTTTTGAGTGAAGAGTTTCACTTAGACACCCTCTAAGTGAATGTAAATCAATACCCCACTCTCCCACTGCAATAATGGTGTTCTTTCCTTGCTTTTATAAAAATGGAATTATTAAAAACAATATGGGCATCCAAGAAGCAAACAAAAACATACAATATTTACCTACAAAGTAAGTAAAATCAGGGTACTCTCAGAAGGCTCTGAGCACTGAATGGAAAACAGATTTTGGGGGTGAAAAAAGTGACCAAAGGAAATCAGATTATACATTTATAGTTAGTCCGAATAGAAATCTATTTAATTTGTGAGAGAAAACAAAGATAATCAAAGATAATATTAATGGCTTAAAATTTAATAGTCATCTGATTTAAAACATCTGATGAGCAATTTCAATAGACAGAAATAAAGGAATATTAAATTTGAGAATAATGTATTCTTAACAGATCTTATGAACATTAAAATCAAGTAAGCAGAGAAATAAGTCAAAATAATTGTAAGTGAAACACAAGTCTAAACACAAATGCTAAAAAGTATTTTTGGAAGGAATACTATGCTTGGAAGGGAGGAGTGTTTTTGAATGATGTAGAACATACAAAAACTATACACCTAATATATTCCACAGCTGATATAAACACAAGGGAAAATATTGATATGTACAGTCATAAGAAATTATTGAAAGTACAATTACGTAAAATTTCCCACAAGGTAATTGAGTGTATTTTTTGAAGTTTAATAAACTATTATCCATGTCCATGAAGATTAATCAAATAGGAATTTTTAAAGTGGATTTAAGGAAGGGAAAACAAGCATTCAAATACTGTATGAAAAGTTACATCGTCAGAGGATTACTGTTAAAAACAAAGTCGCAGTTCCAGGGATTTTATGAAGAAATTATTTCAAATTCTCATACACAAACATAAATTTGGAACTGTTCAAATATTCCAGAAAATTGCAGCTTCTCAATTGACAAATTTAGTTTAATCTCAATACCAAACCCCAACAAATACTACACAAACATTAACTACAGACCTGCCTCATTTTTAAATGAAGAAATCCATTATTCCATATAAAATTCTAGTATAACTTTAACAAAATACTTTAAGGCATTTTTCAATTCTACCAGTAATAATGCAAAAATAACTTAGGAATGGAATTCCAGCAACTGGTATTCTAAACAATGAGTATTCTAAGCAGTATTACAAGAGTAATTTGTAAAGTGCATGTAGGGTTCATTCCAGTCATGTGTAATTGTTCAGTATTAGAATGTTAATTTGTGTTCATTATCACAGGACTCTAGAAACTGATCTTTACAAATAAATTCATTTAAAATAGGAACCATTCTTTTACAGTACATTTTAAAAAATAAAATTGTATCGGTAAGTAACCTAAAAATAAAAACATGTTTGTGAAATGTCCTTATTTTTATCTAACAAAATATAACTTGGAGTTGAAAGTATGAGTTAACTTCTACAATAAAATAAAAATAAATCAAAAGCTAGAAAAAAATTTTTAAATGATCTCTCCAGTAAAATGATATCAGATTTGTATGCCTGTGAAGAGGTCCTCCTAACAGCCTTTCCACTGAGCGCCTTTCTTTCTTACAGGGCACTTTGGACCACTGACTCCGACCACCTCTTCATAAATGCACATAATAGCACGATGCTTTTTGATTCTTTTCCCCAAAATCGACCAGTTTAAGGCTCTCAGACCTCACATATCAATAGATTTCAATATATTTCCAACAGCTGTTCAATATATTTTAACTTTTTAAATCATACATGTATGCAGGATACAATATCATTTGCTCTTTTCTAATTGATTTACACTGTATGATACGTGTTAAATCTGCAAATGGCTTGATTTATATTGTGGTGTTCATAAGAAAGGGAAGAAGTCTAAGAATGTTCGATTTGCTAGTAAATATTTTGAAATCCTAATGACTTTTGCTCCCACATGTAATCTTATGAGCTCTAGGACTTGAGAAATAAATAATATACTGATGAGACTGCGTATCTTTTCCTGCCTCTTTCTCTATACACATCCTAACTCTTTATTTCATCACATGAAAGGGAAAAGAGAGAGAATATATATTTCAAAAGTTTAAAAATTTTCATAAAAAAGAACAAACTCCATTAGACAAAAACCTAGAACTAGGTAATTCTTCACATTAAAGAAAATCTCTTACCTCCTTGGATGTTAGTGTTCGTGATTGACAGTGCTGCTGGGAGCCAGTGCTGAGACAGAGTCAGACTCCAGCACCCCTGTTATTTGGCCTTTCCAGAACTCTGGAAGTTCTGGCCTAATCATTAAGACTAAAAAAAGTAATGAGACATCTTCCTTAGAAGTAGATAAAATTGTTGTATTTTAAATTATATATTTGTGTAATTAGAGAAGGTAGTAGAATAAGCTAAAATAGTATTAAATTAGTAAGATGGCAATAACTGAGTCGTGATATACTGTGGAATTATTCAATTCAAAATAGTTACAAAATACATAAAATGTTAGGATATTTTTCCAAATAATAAATAAAACTTACATCAGGAAAATCAAACAACTTTATGGAAGCACATAATTAAGACAGAAATCACTATAGAAACAAAATGTTACTGGAAAGACTTAATACTGTGAAGATGTTAGTAGCCCTCAAAATAATCTGTGAGTAATATGGTCATACCCCTTTCAGGAGAAACCTCAAAAAAGAAATCTAATTTGTATTAAAATAATACACTGATAAATGTAGCAAGAAAAAGACAAGTATTCAGCACACTGGTGCCTACATATTTTCTCACCACTCAGAAGGCTGTTGCAGAAGGATCCCAGATTCTAGGCTGGGCTACATAGTGAGACCCTATCTCAAAAAACCTAAAAAGAAAACAAAAAGTAGTGAAGGAATTTTCATTTGCATTATTGGTCATAGAAATATAGTTCTGGCACAGTGACAAACACTCAGGCATTTACTTAGGAACTGACAGGTCCCTGGGATGGAACAGAAATTCTAGAAGCCAGACGTTGCACTCATCGTGCAATGTAAAATGTACACAAGTGATGGCGGCAGCACTGAGTTCAGTATGAAAGTTCCACGTTAACAATAAATAGTTAAGGAAATTATTTAATTGTTGTTTTGGAATCAGAGATACCCAGTGGACTAATGGAAATATAGACCTGATTTTGGACTTTGAAGAAAGACTTAAATATGCTACTTGCAGAGGTCACTCATGGTTGAAGTTGCAAGAAGGCAGATAGGCGTGGAAAGAAGAAGAGGAATGGGCTGGGATAGATGACCTGATGAATCACTGCATTTGTAGGCAGAAAGTGTGAAGAAGCCTGTCTAGGAGCCCTGCCTAGACCACCTAGGTCTAGAAAGTGAAACATCGAAAACCTGGACTTGACAATAAAATGGTCATTGGGATTTTGTGACATCAGTTTACAAGAGGCAGAGAAGAAAATAAATGATAAAGATTTGTGTTCAAAGTTAGATTGCATTTAAAATATTTGGCTGTGAAACAAATGATAGTGAAGAAATAACAAAAACATGCTTATGGCAATCATGATAGCCACTTCTCTATGCTATTAATTTTTTTTTAACCTTTAGTTTTGTTTTCAAATTTTTCATGCATTATTTTGGGAAGGGGCATAAATTCACTGCTGCATAATTACCTATGTACATAGGTGTACTTAGTTGCACTCTTTGATGCACTTACAAATGTCTATCATCATACAACTGCCACCACAGATATGATACAAGATACTTGCATCATCCCAAGAAGTGGGATGTAAGTCCCCAACCCCGTTCCAAACCCTTGTGTATTAGTCACTTTTCTCATTATTGAGACACACTTACCTGACACCCACAGCATAAAGGATCAGAGCTTTAATTTGGCTCATGATCCAGGGAATTCAGTCCATGGTGAGCTGGTTCCAAAACAGGAAAATCACAGTGAAACAGTATGGCAGACCAGTGCTTGGCAGTTTGTTATAAGTGCAGCAGAGGAATAAATCCAGAGAAGAATAGGCCAGGGACCAGACAGAGACCCAAGGTCATGCCTCCATGACCTATCCAGATGCTCCCAGCAGTGTGCTCCACAAATGCCGGGCAGATCCCAAAGCCAGTCAACTTGACACTGCACCCTAAGCACTACACCCTGATATCACCAATCTCTTTTCTTTCCCTAAAGCTGGATTATTTCCAGATTGTCATGAAAACAGAATCATATGCTCAACAACCTTTACTGTCTGACTTCTTTTCACTTACCATAATATACACTTGAGATTTGTGTTTTGAATATCTATATTTTTATTACTAGATAATATTCAATTTTAAGGGTATACCACCATCATCAAAATGAACAATTTCACCATCATCAAAATGAATCAGAGCTACCTGTTGAAGGTGATGTTATTTCCAACGTACTGAAGACAGAACTGAGTATGCATAAAGTTACTTGATGTCTTAGTTACTTTCCTCATTGCTAAGACAAAATACCTGGTGCCCAAAATTAAGGGAGGGAAGGTTTATTTAGCTCAGTTTGTACAGGTTTTAGCCCATAGTCAGCTGGGTCCAAGGCAGGTTGTTTAGGCAGAGGGGCATCTGTTTAAGGTGGCCAAAGACAGAAAAAACAATAAGAGAGGGGACAAGACTCTGTCCCTTGTATCATATGCAGGCTACCTGCCCTACAGTGAATGTCACACTCACACCCCTAACCCTAGCCAGAACCATGCCAAACAGATCAGTAGGTTGATTTAGTAATCATACACTCTTGATCCCAGCACCACACCCTCTAGATTTAGCCATGTCTGAAAAAGCCCTATGACTTCCTGAGCTTTGAGGGGACATCTAGACACAAGCCAGAACACTCCACTTCATACTGCCACCATGGCTAATGGCAAATGGAACTGAGATTCATACCAGGCCAGTCAGACCCCAACACCCAGGGACAGCACCTACTTCAGAGACTGAAAAGAAATGTAAAGAAAAAGAGGCCGAGAGAACAAGAAGATCTGATTGCAGGTCCAGCAGAAGGGGGCAGGTAGTTTTTTAAAAATGATTTATTAACTCTTTGTCTCATTGAAATCGTGATAAAATGTTTCAACAAGAAAATGTGCTTTTTCTTGTCTCTTCTCCCCCCTGTTGTGTATTTCAGCACTTTGCAAGATGATGTAAAAATCTGGGGGAGCTCAATCTACTTTGCACCCCATGGACATTTTAAAGAGCTTGAAGCAAATTGAACTTCTGATTTGGATCTGTTCCTGAGGGACATTTGCCACAGACACATGCTTCCATCAAATGTACAGTGCATGATCAGAAGGATTCATACTATAGATAGAAAAAGGACAAACTGCATTTGAATCTGTTCACTTCTAAATATAACAGTTCATTTTTGTGTTTATGTAGAGCAGCATCTAAGCTGTGCTTTGCCAATACTGTATTTTATTTAATTCTTAGATTTACACTAATTCATCCATTGCCTGACTTTTGAATATCTTGTCTCCTTGTAGGAATGATTTTGTGCATATTTAGGAAACAAGTTGCTCAGAAATCCTGCTGCCTCTGGTCCCGCAGCAATCGCCTCCTTTTTTTCTGAAGATGATAAAGGCCCCCTGCAAGGGCCACCACAAGGGAATGTGTTTCACATCACAACACAGATGGCTTGTTTACACTATTTCCCCTTCTTGTAAAAATTTTAGGGATGAATTCAAATTTTACTCCTTGTTGTATTACGTGTCTCATAATACCATTCTTGTCAAAACCCAGTGCTGCCCTTGAAATACAGTAAAAAGCCACCCTGCCTCCTTCCCCTTAATGTGTAGAGACACACAGGAAGCAGAGAAATCAGCCATTCCCTCCTGGCTGTTGAGCAACTTTGAAACCACTGTTGAACTATTTACACAGTCTTTGGGATTGCTTTTGCTCACCTTGATAGTACAGTGACATCTAACACCTCTTCCTTAAATTTTGGAGCATTAGTCCATTAAGTGACTTTCACACTTTCTTTGACCCCATATGTAACGGTTTTAGGTCAGCCTTTTGCTTTTGCATAGAAGTGGCTCTCAGTTTTTATTGTACTTTAGAATTAACAGAAAGCTTTTAGAATCTAGTTCTTCCTGGCCCTATCACCTCAATTTCTGAATTAATTATTTCAGGGTGATGAGCCCTGAGCATCAGAACTTTGTTTCTTCAGGTGATCTCAAGGAACAGCCTGGGATGAAAAACACTAGTCTAGAGTCTATAATCAAACATTCACTGAGATTCCAATAGAGGACTTTATTTGCTTTTCTCTCACCATGCTGATAAAATATGTGCTTGTCATTTAAGGTTATGGGAGTGCATGGAAGTGGGAAGGTTTCCATAGTGATGAGTATTTATGGAGAGAGTGGCAGCTTTCCTATCGTGCATCCAACAGGTTGGTGAGAGTGTTTTGTAACCTTCTGTAGGAAGAGAATATTTCTCTACTTCCTGGAGTAGTTTGTATTCTAGTGTCTTAACCTGAAGGGCATTTGGTAAGCTTTGTTCTCAGAATTAAAGAAAATTCTTCAGTGCTGAAGAATGTACTAAAAACTTACACTTCCATTAGAAGATTCAAGCCAGGTTGTCTCAACTTCAGCACTTTCAACAGCTGGGCTTGATGGTTTTGTGTCGTGGAAGCTTTCCTGTGCAAATGGAGTGACAGCATCCCTGGTCCGCACACATTAAACGCCAACAGCACATCACCTCCAGCTGTGACAGATAAAAGTGTCTCCAGGCATTGCTGAGTGCCTCTCCTAGGGGCAGAAATGCCCTTAATTGAGAAACACTGCTAAAAGCAAATAAATTTAATTTTATATATAGATGGAAATATTTTATCAAGACCATTATCATGTGACCATAGATGTTTGTCTACATTGTTGCCACACTCTCACTTTTCCATTCAATATCTAGAACTTTAAATATCTGTGATCTTTAATCCTGATGGTCAATTTCATTGGATTAAGAAAATCTACTGACTTAGTAGACTGTGTTCCTGGGTGTGTCTGGGCGGGTCATGGAATTGTGACCTTGGGTGATACATCTGGTCCCTGGCTCCTTCCTCCTGGTGCCAGATGCTGCTTCCTGGCCACCAGGAACTGAACATCTCTGCTGTATCACACCTTTCTGCCATGATGTTCCTGCCGCACAGCCAGCTGACCATGGACTGAGTCCCCCAAACCAGGAGCTTCATTAAATCTTTCCTCCTTTGTGAGTGTCAGTTATTGTGTCCAGCAACAGGAAAGCTGAATAATACAATATATTTTTATAAAACTGTGGCCAAAGCGCTCCTGTCAATTTGGGCCATACACCCTTACATCAATTTGTTGTCAACTATTTAAACACCTGACATTAGAAGACTCTCTTCTTTTCATTGTGATGTATAAGGTACATAGAAGAGAGGAATTACAAGAAAAATGAAAGCAACACATCTTTGCTAGATGGTGTAGCTCCATTGGGATCCCGGATTACTTACAAGTGGGCAGAGGCTGACCTTGTCAGATTCACTTGTATCTGTTGAGTGCGTCCTCTCTTGCCTTTCAGGTCCACCTCAGACTCCACAAGCCATGCCTGCCATCTAGGTGTGGAGACCACTGTCAGAGGAAAAAGAAATTAGCTTGTTGCTATAACTTTCATCCTTACTTGGAGATCATCTACATTGAGAATTCTTGATATTTTGCACCTTTCTACCGAAAAGCAATTACGGATAGTGGCTGGGCTGGAAACCCGGGCCCTTACTGTTACTTGGGCCCTTACATTTCTTGCTAGGATAAGTGAATCAATAGAACAACTGTTGAGATTAATCTTATGTCAAGTAGGAAAAAAGTAAGACAATAAAATCTACTGTAAATAAAACATTTCATGAAAAGAGATATATCTTTGAGAATGATGGGAAAGATGTACTTTGCAAAGCAGCGTCTGTCTGGGTCCCTGGAGGGTAAGTGGGGACTCTCAAGTACTTCCCAATTCTAAAGGAGAATCCCTAACATGGAACTTAGTCTAAATTCTTAGTGAATGGTATGTGAAGTGTGTCGTGTTGATGAAGGAGACCGTCAACAGGGGTGAGAAGAAGAAGGAGACTTTGTAGAGGACCCAAGAATCCATCTGGGGTTTATAGGAAGAGTAAGTCAGAAGTATGGGAAAAGTAAAAGGGCACTCCAGGGGCAAGAGAAGAGGAGATGATGTCTAGGAGGAAGGGTGGAGAAAGAAAGGCAGAGTAGAAAGAGCGTGAATGAATCAGTGCTTTGAGTGGTCTCTAGAAAGATTAAATATACATGGAGTATATTAAAGTGGGAAGAGAACAGTTGGATTAAACCAAGTGTAAAAATGGAGAATGGATCTAAATATGAAATAATGGCACAAGAAGTGGTGTTGGAAAACTTTTTAAGTCCATGGGCCAAAAGTAGAAATCAGGGCTCATGCATCATGGGGTTAGGATAGCAACTGTGGTGTACGTGTGTGTGTGTGTGTGTGTGTGTGTGTGTGTGTGTGTGTGTGTGATCATAGGAGACACTTCCATTTTCTGTTGCATGAGATCACTTCAGCATATGTAATTATCTTTCCTAGAGTTAGTGAGAATGCTGCTTGGGCTTCAAGATCCTGTCCAACAGTGAGGACTCATTGACATACATGCACAAAAAAGCGGAATTGGCCTGATTTTTCATGTTTGAACTACAGAGAATATTTGATTGCCTAATACCATAAAGAATTCTCTTGAAGTGCTCAATCAAAGCAAGATAATACAATTGAAACCACACATAAAACTACATAATTAATTAATTGATAATTAATTAATAATTAATTTCCAAATATATATGAAAATAAATGAGGAACTATAGCTACACACATGTATATATACATAAACCTAGAAGAAAGGCAACATTGTCATTTCAGAATATTTAAATTATAGGTGATGGACATAATTTTACTTTCATCTTGTATATATTTTTCCACAATTAACATTTATCACTATTTAATAATAAAAATATATGTCAGTATTAATTGCACACTTAATAGGCACCAAGCACTATGCTAAATTTTTATAATATTTTATATAGATTATTCCATTAAACTCTTAAAACAATCCCCTGTGGAGACATAAAATTTACTGAATAGAACAGGGGAGAAAAATGAGGATAAGGAAGGTTAAACCTATTACAGTTGTTAGAGCCTCTTAGTGGAAAAGCTAAAGCCACCGCTGTCACAGTAGCTCAAAAAGCGGCATCTTGAGACTTAGAGCACACTGACTCCCTTGGTAAAAATAAGAGGACTGAAATATGAGAATATGTGATCAAAGCTCACGAGTAATTCTAGTGTTCTCCTGCACACTTATACCAGGTATTATTTCATTAAAACCAAGTGGGATTTCACTGTTAGGTATGTGGCTTCAACTTTGTAAGTGGTTCTCCCGTCATCCTTAGGATAGTTACACCCTAGACAGAGCACACAGCATGCTGTCCCTTCCTGTAGGGAAGTTTATAAAGCTTCGTGCGCAGGCTGCCCAGCCAGGCTGCTTGAGGGGCCTGTGCACAGCTGCATGCTCATATAGAGGGCCGAGTCACTCAGCCCTTTCTGTGCTATTCTGAACATCATCTTCTTGTGAATTTCAGAAACAGAATTGAGCATGTAACTGACTCAAAACTAATAATAAAGCTAAAAGCTATATATTTACTTTCAGACGTCACATTTAAGCCAAAGTACACTATTTTTCATTTTATAAAAATAACCTGAATGTTTTACATTTCACTTCCAATGTTTTCCCTAAGTGAAATCTGACTCATATTTTACATGTAGTACGATTTCTAGGACAATCTTTATTTAAACAATTAAAATGCTATGTCATAAGAAGACTGTTTTCAGTGTAGTAAGCACAAAATCTATGTGTTATAATTCCGATTCAAGTCACTTATTACCCATCACATGGTAGACAGAAATTTTAAGGGTCACATGCCGTGCGTCAGGCAATGTAAACAACCTAACTGAGGTCAAAAGTAAATGTAACCTGAGATAAGAAAACCCTGAAGATCTATAAAATTATAACCAGTCATTAAAGTAAAATTTTTGAACTTTTAGTATACATAAGTAGGCTCAAAGATATAGTTTAACATCACGCAGATCTAAAACAAACATATATTCATATATAGATATGTGTATACATATATATGCAAAACAAAGTTTCAGAAAGGATTAAAAGTTATTTTTATAATTTTCACATTTATATCTGCTCTGAAGCAAAATATCCAATAGACATTTTTCTTATTCCTTTTTCTTAAAAAAATTGACTCTTACTGATACCTTACAGAACAACAAAAGTTGGACCATGCTGCAAACAAAAAGTGATGCAGGTTTCTAATATTCTCAGTATTATGAAAAGGTGAGGTCCACTAATTTTCAAATGTAGAAAATATTATCTGCTAGGCCTTGTTTGATTTTACATAAAAGGCTAGAAAACAGATTCAACTTCTGGCTTAGAGTAAATTATATTAATGGATGAGGGTACCCATTGCCACTTTTCCTATTTAGTTAAATAACACTCACTGCACCATTAATGATATCACTGTGGTATTCTTCTTGATTGCTGCTTATTTTCTCACAAATCTGCTTGGAGCAATTTTATTCTGTCAGTAACAGTATTTAACCTACAACTACTCTCAAATGTCCCTCACTGCACTCTTAATGCATTTAACTTTGAGAGTCGCAAAGCTTGTCTACTGCTTTATGCAGTGGTATTTCAACATGCTTCATATACGGTAAGATATAAACTTATTTCGTGATTCAGTGAGGCATAGTTTGTATGTGTGTAGAGATAATATATATTGTGCAACTCAAGGTTTGGAAGCTTTACTGACTAATTCATTCTGGTAATTTCAAGTCCATTCTGGTCTATGTTATTGTAATATGTTTCATTAAAAATAATCAAAAGTTAGCTATAATTGATAAACTAACTGTAAAGAGATTGCCATCATCATATGTAAAATACTGAGCTTCTCTGTTTAACAAGTTTGTCCAGTAATCAGAGATGATTTCCATTATCTGTAAAACTTCTGGGCAGATTTGCATCAATATTAATCAAACACATCTGGGTGATACATTCAAGCATCACATTTCATCTTTGCTGTGTTAGCTTGACCAGGACAGCCAGTATGCCTTTCTTTTCTTGCTGATAAGAAAAACAAACTTATAATGAAAATTCGTAAATTTATTTAGGACATAGCTATATTTACATATGTATTCAAGCAAATTGGAAGATATAGACTTTGAAAATTTAGTTTCCTTGTCTTCATTACAATAGCTTGATCTTCTTTTCCAAATCCAGCAAATATACTTTGGTTTTTCTTAAATGCATGAAAATATTATTCTAAAAATCATATTTTAACTTGAAGGCCAGGACTTTGCATTTCATTAGCTGCCCTAGATGGTGGAATTTCATGCTCTCCTTTCCCTGTGTACTTAAAGAAACCTCACTTGATACTTCTAAAAGTGCCTCAGAATGTTTGAGATCTTTCTCTATTGATGAAGTATCGACTCTTTCTTTTTTATTTGTAATGGCAACATTACTGCCAGTATTTTAAATGAGCCCATTAGAAAGCAACAGCAACAAATTCTTCAATTCTTTGAAATCACCCTTGGACCAAAAATTGTTTAAATGCATTTCTGGGAGAAAAGCACTACTTCATGGGAATGGGAAGCCAGGCAAAGGAGGTGGCCTGGGGAAGGAAAAAGAGAAGAAAAGAACATTGCCCACAGCTGCCAGTGTATTCACTGAGCTTAAAGTCGTCTGAGGGGGCTGGAGAGCTGGCAGGGGACTTGCTTCCCAGCTCTTCCCCAGCAGGATCCTGGCTCAGACCAAGGGAACAGAAACTCCTTCTTTAAGTAGAGGAGCTTTCAAGTTGGAAGCGTTTGAAGCCAGCTCCATCACCATGATGCAGCCAGGAGGGTAGCTGAGGAGCAGGGTGTTGATTGCCATGAGGAACTAGTTTTAACCAGACACTTAGGCTAGAGATGGGATGGAGGTCCACGCCCCGGCCCCTGTGCCAGTGTTTCTGCTGCATCACAAGTCGGAGTAAATGTTTGTGAACTCAAAAAGTAGTGACATGCAGACCGTGGCCTTAGACTTCACACCTACTTAATGTAGTACAGTTAGACATAATTTATAATTATTTTTAGTAAAGCATGCTGTAAATCTCCTTTAAATCCCCTTAGTGAAAAAATTTCAAATTATCCCCGATTAGATAAGAATGGTATTTTTGTTTCATTTTTGCTGTTTTTTAGGTTTGTTTAGGTAAAAATGCTTAGACTAAAGCATCAATTTTATTTTAGTCTGGTGAACATCATGACTCACGCTCCTTTATTACCTGTAAGTTCGTGTGAATCTAATTTCTCGAAAGAGCAGAGATAACCGGCCTTAAAGTCGGGAATGACGTCTATTCTATCGATGAGATTTTGACGTGGAACACGTTCTCAGAGCCAGACACCTCACGGTCTGATTGGAAAATCAACACCAAGTGAACAGAGCTCCACGCCCTCGGTGCCGGTCTTGGGTAGTGCTTGCTTTTGCGCACGCAGATCTCAGTCAGTCCCTTGTCATTTGGCCACGAAGATCTCACAACCATAAATCAAGAAATTCATAGCGGAGAGGAACAGAGCCGGACCCAAAGGACTATGAATATTATCGGCGAGGAGTGTGGGGGGAGACAAAGCTGGAGGCAAAGCCACTGGTTTTCATTTAGAAGACAAGGCTGCTGCGTAGGACATCCGCCAGGTGAAATCCTGGTAGGACGTACCTGTTTGTAACTGTGACAATTAACAGTTTCTATTTCCCATTTGAAAATTGTAAGGAAGATAGTCATGATTATGATGATTATTTATTCAGGTTATTTCTGTTGTGAGACTGTTCTTTGGTCTCTGCAACATTTGTACAATATGCTATGCTTCTGGTAAAGTGAAAACCAAAATTACTTTATTAAGTGACCCTTGAAAATTTCCCCAAATCCCCATTTGGTTTGCATTTCCCTTAATCTATTCTGGGATGATAACATAGCAAAGGAAAGCACATGGTCCTAATAGATATTCAGACCAGATGTCAGTTGTCTAATACATATCCTATTCCTAAGTGGTGAAGCAGAAGAGCCTCCAGGAGAAGATGGGGAAGTCGTTAGCTGGAGACGGTGCACATTCCACTATTCTCCCGTTTACAAAAGTTAAGAGTTCCAGATTGCGGTATGTCCGGTTCTGTCACTATGAATTTCTGGACAATGTTAACAGCATTAAACTTGTTGCAGATACACACCCATGTGGGGTGGGCTGGGACACACCTGGGATTGGGTCCCACGCAAGCCTTGCAAACAGGAGGGCTGGAGACCTGGGTCAGCATTCACCCATAACTCTGTTGCCTTCAGCAAGCAACCCACAAGCCCCCTCAAGGAGTTAAGTTTCCCCTTCTTATCATTATCCAAAGCATATTGCGGGGACAAGCCCAGTGGCCTAGCTCAGAGCTTGATATATAATAGCAACACAATATAGATCAGCTGAATGAATTAGTAGAAGGAAATTCATCTGGCTTTTGTGAAGACTTGTGCTCTGAATGGAATGAGACCCTGAGTCTGAGCAAAGTAAGCACAATTAAAATATGATATTATGCGTACTCTTGCATTACTGAAATAATTTTGTTGTTAAAGAGATCACATCTCTTGTTTCTCTGAGTGGTAATGAATGCTTCTACTGCAGAGAACACGGCTGCATTCAACACTTCAGAAAACATTACAAGGGAAATCATTTCTCAGAGCCCATGTAACCACGCCTTTAACACAAGTCACAAGAAGATGTCTCCACCAGTAACCACCAGAAGGGTGGAATAACGAGATCTGATAACCAAGTATGAGATCTGTAGATTAGGAGCATAAGTGATCTTTCTTTTCTGTTCTTGAATGATACAAAAAAGCATGAGCATGAAATGAAGCATTTTACACTTGGGTAATTAAGAAGAGAGACACAAATATGGTGAAAGATTGAAAATGTTCTCATTCTACGTGGAGAAAAGACAACATTGCCCTTTACAGGCCAATTGGAAAGACTTTTTAATGAGAAGTATGGTTTGGAGGATAAATACTGTATGTTATTGTTTTAATCCTTAAAATCTGTTTTTACTAATTGATAATCGCTGGCAAGTGAGGGCTGTTAGTGATAAATATAGTTATGATGCTTCCATCTTCATTTGCGAGGAAAATCTGGCTCTTACAAAACAATTTTTAATCAACATTAACTACAAAGAAAGAATCAAGGTCATGCCCTGCCTACTAATTGTGTCCACAATTCTTGTAAACATTGGCATTTTTACCAGAGCTCTTCTTAAGCAATGCCCTTTCCACCAATCACCGAAGAGTCCAGGGCCTTTCTGTGAAGTGAGTTCAGGGAGTTACAAGGATAAATCAAGTAAGAATGCTGCTCACATCTGCTGGACACAGCCAGCAGAAGCAAGCTGTGATTCTGTTGGGAGACCTCAGGTGTCTTAGCCGGACATGAGTTTGGAGGGCCTGCTGGGAAGATCAGGGCGGGCAATCCTGCGCAGCCTGAAAGCAGGGATGCCGCAGATGCCCTGCAGCCAGAGCCCCGTAGGGCCTCTGCCTGGGTGAAGGACAGGGGCTCCAACCTCATCTCTCCTGCAAGTGCTCAGATGCCTGGAGAGGCTTCCAAGTGCTGAGTGTGTGTCATCTCCGCATCAGGCGCAAGGCCCTGGCAGCGGGGAAGAGCAGAAAGACCTTCTTCATGGCTTCCTTAGTGGATGCCAGGGCCTAGAATGGAGCACTCACCAAGCTGAGCGCAGGAGAGGGCAGACGGCCTCTCAGCAGGCAGAGTCCTCGAAGGTGGGTGTGAGGTGCTCGCAACCAGAGATCAGTGGTGTGCCATATCAAAATGAAACAGTTGTGATGCAACATGGTGCATCTCACGTATTAGATACAGAAAGGATCGTCGATGACAGCACTTATCCAGCCCCAGAAAGCCAAGTGCAGGAAAGCAGAAGAACGCTGCGCCTCAGGTCCTGACCCTAGGCCAGCATAGTGCACAATCCACACACTAGGTACTCACCACAGCACGATTCAGTGAGTGCCATTCGTATGCCCAGTGGACAGAGGAAAGAGTCCCAGGGAGGTCCAAGGGGATGGCTGAGGGATTGCTCTCTCCAGGCTAAGTTGTGTGCCCCGACCACGTGGGCTGGGCTCCGACCCGTCCAGAGCCAGACTCTGGAAGGAGGGCGTCTGCAGGGGAAAGGCTGCTGCAGACAGATGAGGCAAGTGCAGGGCGCATTCCCCGCCTGTTACCCAGAGTCGGGGTCCAGCTGCAAAGGGAAGCAGAAAAAGCTCATAGAAGAAGAGAATATGCAACTAGATCATCAGGGTTTTTATTTAATGTATGCGTATATGTATTTATTTTCTGGCACTGGAGACTGAACCTAGTGCCTTCACACTGAGCTACAGCCTCTGGCTTTTTTTCTTTTTTAAATTTTTTTTTGACACAGGGTCTTTCTAAGTCACTAAGTTGCTCTGGCTGGGTTTGAACTTGACCTCTTCCTGCCTCAGCCGCCCAGAGTGCTAGGATAAAAGGAGAGTATCAGCAGGCCCATCTTAGTTTCTTTTTTTAAGTCCCTCCCCTCATTTGGTTAGAGAAGGAAGCAGATGACTGCATAAACAGTGGCAGCGACTTCAGAAAGCTGTTGTGACCACCATTCGAGCATTTCTGGCAACAGTGAATGTGGAAATGGAGGACAGGTGGGAATCTCAGAGCGGCTCAGGACCACGTGTAGGGGAGACAGGAGAAGCGCCCAGAGCTCTGGCTTGCACGCTTCCTCCTTCCCCTGGTGGGCCCGGCACTCTGCCGTCCCGCTGGGCTGTCAGAACAGCCAAGGTCAGCCCCGGTTTCTGACACTGTCTGGTCTTCACTAGGACCCTGGAATTTGCATGTGCAACACATCCATGATGCTGCTCATGCATTATTGGTAGCCTGTGAAGCAGCACTTATTACTAGTTTTGTGGTTAAAAAAAAATTGACAGCATGGACTTTTTTTATTTTTGATGCAGTTACTGGGATTGAACCCATGGCCTGCTCACTGTGCTACATTCCCAGGATCACCCCTTGCCAAGTGCCTTTTACTTTTTTTGAGACAGGCTCTCCCTAAGTCACTAAGGTGCCCAGGCTGACCTTAAATAATCTTCCTGTTTCAGCCTCCCAGAGTGCAAAATCAAGCTCTAAAATATAAACTTGTATAACATGCATCATATGTTAATATATGTGAACACTGTGCATATTGTCTCCCAGCATAAAGGGAGGAAAATAAATTAGGTGTTCAGAGGAGGAAAGAGGGAGTTGACTAGGCTAGTTGGTTGATCAGAGAAATAATAAATTTCATTGTAATTATGTTCAGGTTGAGGCCTGTAGAGGTTTGGAAATGCGTATGCACAAAAGTGGTTTAAAAAGCTTTCAAAGCTACTTCCACGTAGATGGTAAAGGAGGATGCGAGTAGGGATTGCCTTGCAGTGAAACTAAGAAGAGTGTCTAAAGATGGAAATCCAGGGATGTCATTTTTCAAGGGACAATCAGAAGCTCATAAAAAAAAAAAACCAGGACAATCAAAATTCACCACATATGCCTTTGCGGAAGCTTTGAGAAGGAAACACTCTGCTGGTAGTGCCAGCTCTTGTGTGAGGACATACTACTTGCCAGGTGCCACCCGGCCCCTGTCTAAGGGCAGAGTCTGCCAGCTCTTTGCAGAGGAAGAGAGGGAGTTTTCTCTTTGCTCTGGACTCTTGTTCCCTTTGCTTGGCTAGCAGAGGCTCAGGGGTTGTCCTGTTAGGAAGGGGCAGCCAGCTGGAGCTAGAAGCCAGTGCGGCTGTGTTTACCTGAACTCCTGGGTGCCCTGCCCTGGGGCTGTGCTGGGCTGCACTGGAGAAGAGGAATTATCTTGGGCCCCACAGAAAATATGCACTACCCCTACTGCAGACAAACCACAGAGCTTCATTTCTTTTATTTTTTTACTATAATGACAATGGGGCTGCAAATGGCCCTGGCGTGGGCAACCCTGCAAACCGGAACATCCAGGGCAGCAGCTCCTGCTGTGGACCTATCCTGGCAGTGTCCACCCCCCTCCTGCCCTGAGAACACTGTCCTGCACATCTGCTGGGGATGAAGATGGCAGGGAAGCAAGTTCTCACTGTGGGACTCATATTTCTTTGTTATAAGATCAAGAACATTTTCTTAAACTGGTGTTTAAGAATATTTTCTTAAACTTAATATTTCTTAAATATTACACCCTGTAATCCCAGCACTCAGGGGGCTGAGGCAAGGGGATTTCAAGGTCAGCCTGGACCATGTAGTGAAAGCCTGTCTCTAAAAAATGAAAACCTTTGTTTTATTGTTTTTATTGGTAATTATGATATCTTTTGTAGCCTGGTATCCTGTGATCATTTCTAACTGGCCTCACCCACCCTTCCTTTCTTCACTACCTCTTCCCTCCACCTTCTGCCTTCTTCCCGCCCATCCTTATTCCTTCCTCCCGCCTCTTTGTGTTAATTTCAGAAGCTTTTTGCCTTTAAAATGATGCATGTTGTATAATATCTTCACTTGGTGTTTGAATCCATTTTTTCTCTTGATACTATTGGTGAGTATACCAAAATGTTTAAATTTTATTGAATTCAGATCTATCCATCCCATAATTTATAGCTTGAGTGTTTTGTGTTAAGAAATAGTTACCTTGAGGATGCAAATGTATTCATTTTACATGTTACAATTTCCTTTTCAGGCTTGGGTCTTTTTTTTTTTCTCCTCTTTTATTTTAATGTGATAAATTACAATGGCTGCATTTTTAAGTCTTTAATCCAGCTGAAATTTGCTGTTTTGTGGTGTAAGATGGGGATCTAATTATGTTTCTCACCTTGGTAACTAATTGTTTCAGAACCATTTAACAACTGGTTAAGTGGTTCATCTTTTCTACTGATATCGCTGCCACCCTTGCCTGACAGGTCTCACATGGATGAAGACAGTAGCTAGGCAAGTTTCTCGCCATAGGATTCCCACACATGGGAAATATTAACCAGTCCAGCAGCTTCTGCCTCCACATTTCTAGGGTCTCTAATTACTTGTCCATACCTGTGCAAATACTATATTGTGTGGCTTAGACATCTTTTAATGTCTTGGTATCTAATGAGTTATTAGGTGTGTCTTCTTTCTAGTAGTATTTGGATTTTTGGCTTGTTTGTCCTTGTAAAGTTTAGACTTAGAATTTTAGAACCTAAAATTTCTGTGAACTTATAGGTTAAATTAAGAGAACTCACATTTCATTAAATATAACTCAATTTTTTTGCTTATTGAAATGTTTGCTTATTAAAATCTTACATTATTTTTCTAAAAGTGGTGTTCATGTTTATTAAATTTACTTCTAAGACATTGTAGTTTCTAAAAGTTCTATTTTAATACTAAATATGCACTTAAATTACAATTACTAACTGGCTTTTGGTGTAGAAGAATACAATTAATTCTTTGAACTAGATGCAGTCATAACAGTATTACTTCTTTTATTAATTCTATTTTTTTGTACTGGGAATAGAACTCAGGACCTTGCACTTGCCAGGCAGGCACTTGTGCTACTGAGTGGTATCCCCGGTCTCTCTTAATAATTCTAATAATGTGTGTGCAGAATCTGTTGGACTTTAGTAACTCTAAATTCCAAAATGAAGGCAAATAAAACAGAACTTAACACCAAGTCCAATGGAAATTTGAAATTCCTCTTTTGTCTGCCCTGTCATGTTTTTATTATTATTATTACTATTGGGAAAAATGGAGTTTTAAATTATAAAGCTGACTGATCAACCAAAAATTCATCTGATTTTGTTCAAGTTTTGATAAATGTTATGTCAAATGCTTTCCTGGCATTGTAATGTATGTCTCTCCTCCTCATTTTCATCACATCAAGAAAAATGCAGTCTCAGATTTTAGAGACACAGTTGTCTCTACAGCACTTTCTACTGTACTTTGCAGATTACTGAAGCATTTAATTATCTTTCTGGTTTTTCTCCCATTTGTTTTTGCATCTTGATGAGGGAGGGTGGCAGCATACAGGAGGCTTCCGGAGGGTGATCGGCCAAGGGAAGTAGATGACCAGACGCCTCCACGCCTGGGCTCTGACGCTCATGGAGGAGAAGATCGAGCATCCACCTGCCCCCTGGGTCCCAGCACAGGGTCCATGCTGCCTCTGCAGTTCTGCTCCTGCTGTCACAGTTATTGGTCACATGCTTACTATTCCAGCTCGACAAGGACCATGGATTTTAAAGTGTTAACTCCATCAGGCTAATAAAACACCTCAAGCACAGCCTGGGCTCCAGGAGCACCTGATAGTTTGTGTTTCTCCCGTCACAAAGGGGCCGGGGATGCTCCGGAGGACCAGCTTTGCCTCTAGGGCAAGGACAGTATCGCTGAGATTCCAAATGTGTGGTCTGTGTCCAGGCAACTAGGAAAGAACTTCTACTCGTTTTAAAATATTCAGTTCATGAATACATTTTCACATCGATCATAGTCTCACAACAGCTTTGAAATTTTTAAAAAATCTCTAATGCTTTATCAGCAGCTTCTCACCGGTTCTCTCAGCCATCAAGCATTATCATCACGTTTCTCCTAACGGTCTCAGATGCTTTCATTGACTGCAGTATTATTTATAACCCTGCGAAGCTGCAGTTCAGAGTTTGTGCCTCAGTTGTTTGCAGATTTTTCCCAGAACCCAGCTAACAAATATTCATGGAAACCAACAATATGCTCCGCAATTGTTTTTGGTGGGAAGTTTGCAAGTGGCCAATCCGAAAGCATTATTCAGTTCTCCTTGCTTCTGATTGGCTGCTCCCCTGTCACCGCAGACGGCCCAGCATTCCTCGTGTCCTAACCTACTTGCGGTACTGCAAGCAGCTGCTCCCAGTGGTCTGCTTTTGCTCTTCCTAAAGCGCTCAGGTCCCTAAGATGGCGCCAAAATGCCTCCCACCTTCAAAGGCTTTATTAATGCTGTATTTTATTAAACTACGTAACTGTGGGAGACAGGATAGTTACGGTTTAAGCTTTAAAAATAGGCATTTAGAGCCATTTTTCTGACCCTACCTGAAATTTAATGCTTTTCACAATTTGCCAGTGCTGTGAATTTTGGGAATCCACTGTACACACATGAAATTCTAAAGTAAGAGTTGGATCCTAGAGACCATCAGTGACATGCCGTACGCGGCAGTGATTTAAGATTCAGGTAAAATCTTTAGAATTTTTATTTTCTCAAAATGTCATTTTGAGTTGTGGCCTTCTAAGTTTTTATCCTACCTATAAAATTATGAGAAAATGTGCTGTCGTTGTGCTAACATGAGGATTAGGATACATGCTACCAACTAGCAGTGCTGAACTTTACCTGAGCCTGCAAGGCGCAGGAAACAGCCCAGGGCTACGAAGCGAGCTGCACCTCTTCTGTTCCTGGAGATGGCAGCCTTCTGGGTCTGAAGAGAACGTGGCGAAGATCCTTCCCCAGGACTCGCCCCCTGACTTAGCTGCGTTGTCCTCACTGAAGGTCCTCCCTGTCCCAGAGTCATCTCTGCCACCTTCCAGTCATTTGTCTTTTACAACACAGCTCTCACACTTCCTGGATTCTCGACAAATGTTAGTTCTTTACCTTCCGCCTCCTACAACATCCTTCCGATCCACACTGCGTAGAGTGGAGGTCTGCACGGCGTTCTTGAGGCTCCTCATTCGCAGACTGCCTGGCACTCCTCTCTTTGCCTCTGAAATCTTTGCGACTTGCGTGTTTCCACACTGGACATGAACGGCCCTGCTTTCTAACCACGTGAGAGAGCTCTACTCAAGGGATCAGCACAGTTTGCCCCAAAGGACTATTTCCTTTGCAAAATGGTATCTTCAAAGCTACAGCTCACGTGCAGAAAATTGCACAAATCATATATGTCAGCTCACTGGAATTTCAGTGAACACATCCCTAGAGCCACTATTGTGATCAATTCTTAAAATATATCCAGGACCTGAACACATTCAAACCATTTCCCAGTCACCACTTTATCCATTGGTCCCCAAGAGCAGCTACTGCCCTGACTTCATGACCATCCCTAGGTTTGTCCATTTTAATTTTTATGTAAATACATTCGCGTGCTGTGTCTGGACCCTTTCATCTGTTGTTCTTAGTTATAAAAACTTTGTATTTTTGTCTATATCATCCTTAATTGATATTTCATTTTATTTTAATTCTCAGCTCCTGTGAATGGTGCTATTAACTATATCCCTTTTGTTGCACAGATGTGTGTGTTTCTATGGCTGTGTATTTAGGAGTAGAATTGTTTTCATCAAAAGCAGCTTAATAACTAGCGAAGTTTTTCAGGCCGATTTACATGTCAGTCCATTTGCCATCCTCGTTGTTTTCTGTTTTCTGGAATGTTATTTCAGTGGAGTCGTTGAGCACATATTTCTTGAGGCGGTTTCTTTTCCCTCAATGTAATGTTTGAGATTAATCTAGGTTTTTGCATCAATAGTTTGTTTGTTCCTGTATATTGCTATATAGTATTTTGTGGCCTGAATCCATCCACTCACGGCATTCCAGTTGGATTATCTCCAGTTTTCGGTGATTGTGGAGAAAGCTAAATAGAGGTCAGTGTGCAAAGTTTTATATGGTCCTAAGTAAGATTTCTAGATCGCCAGTTCATACAGGTGGAATATGTTTGACTGCAGAGAAACCGCCATAGCGTTGTTCAGAGCGGCTGCACTGTTTTACCTTCCTGACAGTAACGAGAGAGAATTCCACCTACTGCACATTGTTGTATGTGCTGTGCTGACCCATGACTTGTGGGGTCTCACTTCAGATTGACTCTGAATCACTAGTGGCATTTCACATTTCTACCTACTTGCCTTTTACCCTTGTGGTAAAGTGTGTGTTCAAGCATTTGCCTGTCTTTAGTGGAGCTATTTGTTTCTTATGGTAAAAAGAGTTCTTGAAATATTCCATCTATGGGTGCTGTGTTGGGCATATACTTTTCAAATATTTTCTCCAAATTTGCAAATTTTTTTCTTTCTCCTAACACTATCCCTAGTACAGCATTTTTGAAAAGAAAATTGTTATAAATTCTAGTGTACCTTTTTTTCAAACGTATTACTTTTTGGTGTCATATCTAAGAACACTTTTCCTAACCCCAGGCCCAAATATTTTCTCCTATGGTTTCTTCTAACATTTTATAGTTTTATATTTTATCTTTGAATCTGTAATCTACTTTGTGTTTGTTTGCATAGAAAATGAGACACTTAAGTCAAGGCTTATTTTTATATAAATGTTCAATTTTTTATAATATCATTTGTTGAAAATACTAACATTCCTCCATTAAGTTATTTGTACATTTTTATTAAAAATCACTTACATTTATGTGAATCTATTTCTGGACTTTTTATTCCATTCTCTTCTTCCATATTTCTGTCCCTTAACCAATAAATGCCCCACTTTCTTGATTACTAAGATTTACAGTAAGTTTTAAAATTGAATAGTGTGATCTGTTCAAATTTATTTTTCCTTTCTGCATTGTTTGGCTATATTAGTTCCTTTGATTTTCTCCATAATTTGAAAATCAGATTGCTTTCATCTATAAAACAAACAACAGACTGAAAAAAAAAAAAACGTACAGAGTGGGAAAACAATTTTACCAGCTGTTCCTGGGAAAGAGGGCTGATTTCTCGAACATATAAAGAACTCAACAAATTAGACACCCCACAATAAAAGACCCAATCATAAAAGGGAAATTGGCATGACTATACATGTCTTTAAAAAAGCACAAGTGGCCAATAGGTACCTGAAAAAGTGTTTAGCATCTTTGGCCATTAGAGAAATGCAAATCAAAAGAATACTGAGATTCTATCTTACTCCAAAAAAGTTATCATCAAGAGCCCAACAAACAACAAAAGCTGCTGAGGCTTCAGGAATAAAGGAATCCTTGTACATCATTGGTGGGAATGTAAACCAGGACAACGACTACGGAAATCAGTATGGAGGTTCCTCAAAAATATTAAACACTGACATTTCGTTTGCCAGCTATGTCTCTTCTGGTATCTTCTGAAATAGTTAAAGACATCATATTACAGTGATCCAGGTACACCACATTAGCAGCACAGCTCATCACAGCTAAACCTTGTAAGACCCTATATTTCCATTAATAGATGAACAGATAAAGAAAGTGTGCCATTGGCACACAATGGAGTATCACTCAGCCATAAACAAGGGTAAATTTTAGTCATTTGTAGGAAAATGGATGCACCTTGAGTCCATCATACTAAGTGAAAGCTAATTATTGCATGGCTTCTCTTCTACGAGAAACACAAAGTATAAATAACTTAGGGGCAGGGATATAGCTCAGGGGCGTAAGTGTCTGCCTGGCAAGTGTAAACTTGCCGAAAGATAATAGAAAGCAGGGAGACAGACTTTGTGGAGATGGGGCAAGAGAGGATAGGAGAGAGGGCAGAGAAAGTAAAAAGGAGCAAGGTGACGTGTGTATTGCGTATTCCAAACAAACTCGTTAAGTAACATGTCCTTCTGGGATTTTGATGGGAAATGTATTAAGTCTATATATCAATCTGGGGAAAACTGGTACCTTTACTACCAATTTGTGTCTTTCAAATCCATGTTCCATGAACACAATGTATCTTTTAATCTACTGAAATCTTCTTAGATTTTATTTCTCCCCATTTATAAACATATAAAGATTGTACATCTATTGACACATTTGTATGTAAATATTTTTCAAATTTTAAACTCTTGTAAATCATATGTTAAAGCGTGTAACTTTGTAGTTGTTCATTGCTAGTGAACAGTCAATAGAAACATGATTTTGTGTGTGTTGATCATGTTACAAATGTGTTAATTCCAGCAAGTTTATTAAGAAGATGTCAGGATTTTCTATATACATCAGCATGTTGTTACAGTAGGAGACTTGTCTTTTTAATCTCTTACCTTTTGTTCTATTTTTCTGAGTTCTCTTATGATGTGGACGAGGGGCAGTGAGAATAGCCATCTTTGTCTTGTCTGGTCTTAGGGGGAAGTGCCCAGTCTTTAACCACCAAGGATAAGATTATTCATAGAGGATTTTTGTGGATGTCATGTACCAGGTTAAAATATTCACTTCTACCCCTGGTACGCTCAGATATTTTGTATGAATGGGTGTTGAATTTTGTCAAGTCTTTGTTCCATATCAATTGATATGATTGTGTGGAAAACTACATTGATTAACTTTTGGTTACTGAAACATTCTTGCATATATTTGCTATAAAGATCACAGAGACTATTAGAAGTTCTGAGTGGTGTGGCCTATGCCGAGAGGACTTACTTTGCTTCCTCCAGGAAGGTTGTGTTCATTCATTCTGAGGGTAACCTGGAGTTTGAACCCCAGTTTCAGCTTTATAAAGGCATGTGTGTTAGCATTCTCTCCCACCCATGGTGGGAATACAGTCTGTTAGGAGTGTCATTGAACACATTACCAGGCATGGACTCTGGTCATATTTTTCTTCAGTGCAGTGGAAAGGCAGAACGCCTTGCTCGCCTCGCCATGCCCACTAGTCAGCAGAACCGGAAATAGCAATGAGTCAGCAGAATCAGAAATAACAAGGAGGCTGGATTGGAGAATCAGGGACTTCACCACCCACCCTGCGGGTCCTCGTGTGCATAACCTCTCTCCCAGTGAAAGTTTCTAGTAGTTTCCAACAAAAATAATTTTATGACACAATCTAGTAAGTTGTAACTGGAAGAAAAAGCCTAGCTTTCACTCTATATTTTTACTCTTCTGGAAAGAATAACTATAATGTTAAATTTTAAAATGAAGTTATAGAAATTACAAATGCTTCTATGGAAGGAAAGTATCTTCTTGCATTATAACATTTTCCCCTAAAATCACTATTTTCTAGCCAAGAGTTGAGTTTTATCAAGTTTATGATACAGAAAGTTATTTAAGAGGCTATGTCAGTATTTTCTTCAATAAGTAGCACGAGTTTATGTTGAGAAATCCTGTGTTGGTCCCAGCTTCATCAGCATCATCTACAATGAACTAGGTAATATTTCCTGAGGGGTGCTACATGCCACAAACTATACAAGCTACACGGCAAGCACTTCATATAGTAAAAATCAACCAACACAAAAGATCAAATCCGTGTTTTATGTCTTCTATTTTGACATAAAATGGGTTGAAGAAGTCATCACACTGGCCTCTGTCTTTCCTGATTGGTGTATTCAGTCACATGGCTACACATACATTTTCCTCAGGACCTGGGCCTGGATGCGGGTCCATTCAGCAGCCTAGCAGTTGCTTTCCGTGTGGTGGAGCCAGCTTGACCCGCCCTGTCCGCTCACTGCCTTCCATGCCCTGGTGCTTCCGAGTAGCATCCGGAGACCGTTCGTGTCTGGTTCAGCCATGTGCAGCTTGGCACAGTCCCCAGGCATCCCGGGCAGGCCTTCCAAGCTGGGAGATACACAGCCTGAAACTCACTCACTACCTGCTCTGCTCCTTCCCCTTGCCTGGGAGAGTCTGCATTGCTGCCAGTGCATAAGATAGGCAATGGAAGGTACTGAGCAGATTCCAGTTCAGAGAACAAGACCTCAGACCTACACAGAGCCCCTGGGCCTGACCAGGTGGCCAGGCACATAACTGATGGTCTCCATGGTGAACAAGTGGGGACTGCTTCCAGGGTTCCTGTGATCTGCACTGCCCTTCACTTCTGCTGGCGCTGAGTCTGTAAACACACACAGCACTGAGTCAACCTCACCTCTATGATAAAAGAAACAAGACTTATTACTTGTCATATGCACTAGTTTATCTTCCCTTCCTTCAGATAGGAAGCTATAAACTAAACCTGTCCCCACCTTCCAACTCTTAAATAAATACAATGAAAATAAAATTATCTCCAATTCAAATCATGCTCTTTTGTTTTAGATAAGATCAAGGTATTTATGGCTGCCACTCAAAAAATAAAAAAAAAAGTGCCTTGGCTTCTAGAAATTTAGCCCACATTTTTCTCTGAAAATATCCTAGCATGAGAACACAATTCTAAGAAGCACATAAGTAGCCTATCTGAGTTTGTTCTTTTTCCTTTCTCTCCCCCTAGTTTTCCTAGACTCTTTGGAGAATTTTCTTCAATTTAATCTAATTACAGTTTAATAGAGTTCAATAGTCATCAGCACCACTTCGAACATTTCCCAATATTTTACAAAGAAACTTCCTACAAGTCCTGTTGAATGGTAAATAAAACATTTTGGATGGCAGCAAGACTGAATTACTCTGCTTAGAACTATTTGTATATTAAAAATAAGCGTTAAGAGTTTGGGGAGGAAAATTCAGAGGGTGTAACATTTTTCATGTGGCTACAATGAAGTGAGGGATTTGAAGGCAAAAGCAAATCTGGCAAATTATAAGTTAGGGCAGTAATTCAAGGAAGTCATAAAATAGAAGACTTTTATTGCACCGTGGAGACAGTTTGGTGCTATTAGTGGATTAAAAAGCATGTGGCACTGTGAGGCTGGAAAAGATGGAAGCTTGAAAGGCTTGGTGGGTTAAATATTAACAAAGAAAAGATGTTTACCGACAGTGTCTGCAAACACATTCTAATAAATAAGATCCTCAAACGCTCAAAAATAGAACTGCACAAAGCCACGAAACCCCATGCTGTTGATCTCACCACCAGACCCCGTCTCCTTCGGCAACGTGTGATTTCACTGTCATCAGAGTTTATGTGAGTCCTTTTGGAGAATATTGCCAGGATACTCAAAAGCTCATAAAAATAGGGGAAAACTGGTGACAATTTTTCACTTGTCTTTAAAAACTGGCTACATGCACTGCAAGCATGGAAGTGTGGTGGAAATGTGTGAACGTGAGCTTCAAACAGACCTGAGCTTAAGTTCTCAAGTTGAACACTTCAGCCTCTCTGAGCCTCGGATTCTCCCTCCACAGAACTGAGATCACACACACTTCTCAGTGCTTCTTAAAGTTTAATGTGCACATTAAACACCTAGAGCATCTCACTGAAATGCAAGTACAGCTCCGCCAGTCAGAGGTGGGGGCCCAACTCTGAGTTTGCAGCAAGCTCCTGGGTGCTGCTCACCCCACTAGTAGCAGGGCAAACTCTGAATGTGAGCCTTGGAAGGCCCAAAGCACCCAGAGTACACTTCACTGGGCTGCCACTCAGTTTGATAACACTGCTTCTTTCCACAGTGTGAACTCTTAGGGTGTTGAAAAGAGGGATTACCACCCCAAGAGGATGTGCAGGCAGACACACTGCAACGAGTGGGTATGGTAGGACCTTAGGAACAGGGACAGTTGGCCCATAAGAGTGATGCACTGGGCCTTCAATACATCTTAGTAAAGTTTCTTGATTTATTCAGCTGTCAGCTGATTATACAGCCCTCAGTTTGATGAAAAAAAAGGAAACCAAAAACCTTGACCATCAGTGCATTATATTAAAAACATCGGCACCTGTTTAAAATGTCTGCAAAGTCTGGTTTTGAAATAACCACATTTCAATGCGTTAAGAAGAGCTGAGTGAAAATCTTTGCAAGTCCTTCCTTCTACCTATAAATAAATTCTTTAGAAGACCTCACTCAAGAGCCTTGGCAAAGCTTGAAACAAATACCGTAGTGCTGAGGGTTAGCAAGAAAAATCACCTGGAATAGTCCCTTAAGGAAAATAAGCTGTCCCGATAACCCCTAGACAACTCCTTGAGCTCTGGCCGACTGCAAATGTTTGTATATCCTGCAGTAATGGTTTTGCCAAGACAGGACTGCTGAGTGCTAATTTTATGATTATTATCCAGTATAATTTGTATATTATTTTTAATAAATTATTTTTGATCTTATTAGTTCCATTAACATGTTGTAATTTTAAGGATAAGCAAGCACTACACAAAACATCCTTTGTAATTTTATTACATTTTTAGGGTACATATTTTACAACTGGGAAAGGATAATTAAAAGAAAAAAGTAAACATTAACTCCTTGAGTTTTGTGCAGGTACTCAAAATATGCTGAAGGAATGTTTTGAGGAATCCAGCTTTAAGAAACTAATAAAATCATAAAATACATACAACTTGTCCCAAAAGAACAAAGTGCTAAATATCTAAGCATGCAACAGGACCTAGAGATGAGGATTCAGAGGTTACACACTGGACTGTATATATATATATATATATATATATATATATGTATGTATTGGCTAAAATCAAACAAGAAATGATTTTCATAGGGTTTCCTCTCTGGAGATAGAAAATAAAACATTCCATGAAAAACTGTGACTCTCCTTATTAAAAAAAAATTGGGTCTCTAAAAGCATCTCTAAAAAAACACAGTTATATGTGACAAGACCCCATCCCCTCGCTAGCGGCATCTCTTCCCAAAAGGCTGACAAGGCCAGGGAGGGAGGCAAATGATTCAGATATCCCAGGCTCCTGACTCTACCTGGGAAGGAAACAATGTTATTACCATAGTCGTTGTGTTGAGGTAAACCTGACGAATCTGTAGGTCACATGGGCAGAAATAAACTACCATCTGCTTCTACCAGCAGGTGGATGGGAAAACATACAGCCTCTCTCACTAATTACCTACAACAGCATCTAACTCTAAATATTTTGCATGTAGAGACTTCCTTTCCATGTTTGTAAATACACATATATGACAAAGAAACACTTATTTTAAAGATCTTAATATCTTGTTTGTTCAGCAGTTAGTATTTAGAAGAGGGGCTACAGTGACAGCTCTGCAAACAGAAGTTGCCGGCTCGTCTGCAGAAGAGGTGCTGCGTACCTTGGCAGGCTTCCTCCTGCCTCGCGGCGTGGCTTGCCCACATTCCACAGAAATTGCCATGGCTTTCCCAAGCCACCACGGGTATCTATCACAATAACTAATCTGTTAAGCAGCAGAGGAGAGGAGTGGGGAGTAATCTGTTCACTCCTTGAGTCTTGGAAAATGTCAATTTAATGTCAAAATATTTTAATTTCCCTCTAGAGGCACCTGTAGCATAGAATCACATCAACAAAAAAGTATAAATGAAGTAAAAAAAAAAAAAAAAAAAAAAAAACCAACCAGGAATTCCAGGAGAAGAAACTATCCTTCAGCCACTATCCACCAGGTGAACATCACGCTTCTTCAGTTGGTGCCCCCCAGAGCCCTTGGTGACACTCACATCTGTCTTGTACTCCTCTCCTGGGAGGACTGGTTACCCTAGGCATCGGGCTGCCTCGTGCTGAAGTGAGGCTGTGGCCGAACTCCAGGCCCTGCCTTGGGGGCAGACATGGTACATGCTGGTTCAGGCCTCGTCTGTGGGAATCTCCAGGCATGACCTTCCCTGTGTTCTGCTCCTTTTCCTGCTGACCAGGGCTAGCAGTCACATAGTGGTCATGTAAGACAGATAGGGTCAGAAAACACCAACAGCCTGGCTGCTTCAAATGCCAGACTGTTCACCCACTCAGAGTTTCCGTGCTGATAGAAAGAAACAGGTCAATGCCTAGGGAGATGTCACAGAGTTGAGGACCCACTATCATAGCAGCTGGTGCTCTATAGAATGAACAACCATCCTGCAAAGCCTGAAAACCAACGTGTTGTGTTTCTGAACAGCAAAATGCTTATTTGAGCCATGACACCATCCATTTTATTTTCAACATGTGAAGAAATGCTCTGAAAATTTTCCCTTAAAATGTGTCAATGACCCACAAGGGAGATCAAAAATATGGTGAATGTTTACTTTTTTAAAAAAAATGTATTTAAAAGACATATTGCCATTCACACTCTCAAAACACTCAGCCTGGCTCCTACCACTCTTATCCTGTCACCCTTGTACTTTCTGAAGTGGCTCTGAAGGTCCTCTTTCATGGTGCTTTCTCAACATGGTCAAAATATGGTGAATGCGGTGCAACTTCTGGCTCTTCACTAACTTCGAAAGGGCTATGAAAGGGAAGCATTGTGAATCACTTCCAAGTACCAGGGCATACAAGACAGCACAACTAAAGATGCTCAGGAGAAAGGACTTCCACAAGTGCTGCGGAAAATGACGAGAACGATGGGACAGGTGTGTTCAAAGTCAGGAGGAGGACTTTGAGAGGGGTTAAAGGCAATATATCTTTTACTGTAATACATTTTTAAATTTAAGCATCATATGTTTCAATCACATCTCATCTATTCCTTGAACAGATGAGTATAATTATTACTAATAAATGAGATTTCAAAAGAGAAGTTTACTGATTATGGAAGCAAAAAATAAAGAAATCAGTGCTTAGACTATAGAAATAGGTGAACTAGATTTAGTCAAAATATAGAGGACTCCCACTTAAGTTTACATTTCAAATAAACAATAACAATATTTCCAGTGTGTGTATGTCCAAGACGGTATGGGAGGTAAAGGAAGACAAACTTTATTTTAAAATATTTTCATTATTTATCTGAATTAAGTTTAACTGTTTTAAATTTTACTTGGAAAGACTAATCAGAATGGATATAATCAAAAAAGAAAGTATTTTACTGAAAATGTCAGGTTGGTTTGGAAGGAATAGGAATAAGAATAAAGAGAAAACACTTAAATCTACGTGTAACTAACGTGAGGACAGAAGTAATGTCAATAAGCAGATAACAGACATTAATAAAAAAGAAAAACATTTGAATAAATGATGACGGAAACATCACATAATGAAACAGAAAAAAGATCTGAGACTGGATCATAGATCAATAAAGACATATAACAGTGTTCTTGAAAAGCACAGAAGAGAAAGATACTCTTAAGACCTAATTAATACCTAATTCTAAGAGTAAATTCTAAGAAAAATTCTAAAAGAAATTCTGTTATTTTACAATGAAGGAAAGAAAGTAGATTGTAGACAAATGAAAAAGAGCAAATTTCCTACAAATAATTGGGACAGGAAGACAATCCAACACAATCCTCAAGATTTATACAAAACCACTGGTTCAGCAACAGCTTTTCAGATATTTATTAGAAGGAGACTCTTTATCCAAGAATTCATTAACTTATTCAACAAACATCTAGTAAGGTTTCACAAAATGTTCTATGCTAGGCATCGATCTCCTTACAACCAACATTTAGGTGCAAAAGCTCTGGGAAAATCCAAGTATATTAAATATATTGAACACTTCTCAACTAGTATTTTTGCACTGTTGTGCAGAACGCTGTTGTTTCCACAAACACTGAATAGATCTGTTACCAAAACAGTGACCACTGTGTTGGAAAATGAAACATGTTGGCATTGCATGTTGTATGTTGACATGCATATTGTATATTAAAAAGTAAGAGTCTAAAAATAAATCTGATTAATTCAGCATTTCTTTTTAAACACACTTGACCACAGAATTCTTTTTTACAATACCAGACAACATCTCTAGGAACACCCAGTGGCCTGGGGGATACAGTTTAAGACAGTTATTATTTTTATTAAGATAATTTTAATAATTTTGTAACAGTTGCTTATAAATAGAAACAAAATTTATTGACTATAATATTTAACTATATGAATAAGGGAAAATATTTTTCCTTTTTGTCATTCACTTAAGCATCTTTCTTACTTCATAATTATTGGCTGTGGTTTTGCTAAGGCCACCGCAAGAAAATAGGACAGTGAAGCAACTAAAGTTAGTGCCTAAATTTATACCTCCTAGTACTTAGCTGCAGAAGTATTAAAATTACTATGGGGCACATGGGGATGGAGAGGCCCAGGATTTACTGTCGCTGAAGTCACCCCGGAGAAGCTGAGCACATCACAGAACACCACACTATAAAGGAGACAGCAATATGGGCACAATGTGCGGGCAAGCGTTTCAGGAAATAAAGACTCAGTAGGCTTTATGGTTCTGGGTAATGCTTGTCACTTAATACAGTTTATAAAAATTTGCGTGTTAAATTTTGTAGGGCGAAATAACACATCTTCCCATTTCTTCCTGTGATGTTGACATAGGATTCAAAAGGCTGCAGCTGTAGTCTGGGACCGCCCTCCCCCACCTTATTACAATAGTGTTGTTCTGAAATTTTCAGTTCAGCTATAAACAATCTACTTTATCAACAACATGCTTTTGCACTTTTTGAAATGGTGCTTTGAGGCAGATAAATGGAAATAAGTGTGGCAGAGTGCCAACAAAAATCCTGCAGACTTGTTTTCCGTGGCGAATGGACTCAGGCAGCACAGACTTTTATTTATTTATTTACTGTTGAGTCTAAAATCCATTTCTATCCTCACAATAGCTGCTTCATATTTGTTGGCTGTTTGTTCTAATCTTGTCTGACACTTTTAGGTAGTCATAGTTCGCACACTTTTAATCAATACTGAAAGAGGTTTTTTGGGGGAAATCTGGCATATTTTCAATTACTGTATGTGTCCACAGGATAGAGGGATTGGACTCTGAAGTTCAGGACATATTAAAAGGGCCATTTATTGCTCCGAGTTCAGTCCCTGGTAGTTATGTATCTCAGATTCTAAACTGAGGTCTCTTAGCTCTAAAAGATTTTAATGTGATAGATAGATAGGTATAGATAGATAGATGCTACTTATTATTTATCTTTCAGGATTCTTCACAAACTTAGATTTTAAAAGTTCTGCTAAAAGAAATAATATGAAAGACAAAAGTCATTGTGTGTTACGAAAGAAAAGAGACTGAAATTGAATTTCTCTGCTTCATATTAGTGGGATTATGAGAACTTCAGATTCCAGTTTAATTTTCTGTAAGTAAATTTTAATTTTATGCATACTAATTAAGCGCTTGCTATTTGATATTAGTTTGGCAATACTCGGTTACAAAATCTATCTTCAACCCTAGGATTTCAGTGCTACAGAACTCTCTGAGGACTTCTTCTCAGTAATTAATAATTTTACTGAGTTTGTGGTCAGGTCACAAATGTCCACCACCCAAAGTCCTTCACAAACTTAGCAAAATTTCATTCATTTTTCAATTGTAATTAAAATGATTTGTTTAATAAGCTAAGAAGATTGAAATTAAGGCAGCTCATGTGTGTTCAATGTTGAGAAATAGATTTTAAATAGGCACAATATAAATGCTTGCATGCAACAAGAGAATAAATAGCAACGAGTTCTGTCTTATCTGCATTTGTCTTTTTGTCACCTGAAATAAAAGAATATTCATGTCAAAATACTTATAAATTTAGCAATCTAATATTTATTGGTCATTTATTTGGTTATAAATCCAGTCCTAAAATTACTTGATATTTTATGGCACAGCTATATTCATTTGAAATTAAATATTGTGAAAAGTAAGCCTCTAAAATATTTTCAACGTCTCTTTCAACAAGAGATAAATGCTTTTCTCACCCTGAAGAATTTCTGGAAATTCAAATATTCTTATGTATTGATGTAATCGTTGTGGTAGGTTCATGCAGCCTCTTTTAATATATATTTTAAATTACAAGTTTAGAAATTAGTATAGAATGTATAGATTCAACGAATTGCATATTAATGAAGTTGACATATCAGCACATTTTACATTAGAACTCACGAATTGGGAAAGTAGATTCATAAAATACTCCTTTACAGAAAAATGAATACCACTGATGAATAATTCTAAACAGCATATTCACAACATTTCAGAAATAAAGTAAATTTGGACACATTGCTGTGACATCTATGCTCCCATCATACTTGGCTTCCAAATCAGAATTGGATTCGGGCTGTTGCATGTTGTACTTGAACACAAAGAGCAAGCAAAAGAATACTGGGGATGCACAAACCGGGAGCCGAGATTCTCGACTGTATTGGGAGCAGGATTAATATTAATTTCTACCCCCCCACACACGACAAAATGTTCACAAAGGAAAAAATAAAAGTTGTTTCATGGCTAATAAACATCAAAGTTATCTCCAGGCTCTCCCACACCTCTCTCAGTGACCACTGACTCTGAAGACAAACCGTCTCCCTGGTCACTAGGTCCACGCCACTTAGCTTTACAGCATCGCCAAGAGCTTGGCACTTCCTTTCTCATTTTCCACTCTCACTCTTGTGACCAAATCCAAGGAGTCTGAAGGAGTCTGCAGATGTTTAGCTGTAGGTGCTAGGGCAAAGCCTGACGGAACAAGCACGCAGTACTCACCACAGACCTTTGACCCCACCTCCCAGGCCTCCCAGTGTGTTAGGATGCACCCAGCACCAGCCTCGACCCCTGAACATGCTGGCTTGGAGACTGCCACTGAGCACAATCCACTCGTTATCTGAATGGCCTCCCTCAGACTCAGTCTGGGTAAAACTTGCTCAAGGCCCAGTTCCGTGTTTCCCTCGCAGTGGAGCCTCCCCAGTCATGGGCAGTGTAGAGTCTCAGCTGCTTCTTCACTTTGTTTTGAAAGCTTTGAGGATAAGGAACCATGTACATTCAGCTTTCTGCAGTATGGCAACAGCACTCACATCACAGACACTGTAGGGGGACACAGGAGACACAAGTTAAAGCAGACCTGAGATCAGTCTAACAAGAGCTCATGCCAGTGGTCTTCCACTGAAAGACAGAGGCCCAGTAGACTCTGATAGATGCTATGACAAGTTCGTGGGTACATTGCCCAGTGACATCAGGCACAACAGAAACAAACACAAGCTATCCTCTACCATCACTTTATCTAGAACTTACACTGCGTTAAAATCATTCTTTTCCATCATGAGAAAAGTGATATGACGTTGCGTGTCTCATACCTGTGGTACAAATGAAGGAACAAGACTTAGAGTGTGTAAGCCGCATGCCTGTCCACTTATCCTGTCGGAGGAACACTCAGGATTTGAGGGCAGATTCAGAGCTCAATCCACATCTCATCTTTCTGAGAGCCAAACATTTCACACAAAACACAGTTTGTTTTGGAGGTATGCTCTCATGTACTTCTTCAGTAGGAACTTCTTTGGCACATTTTTTTTTATCTGAATAACATTCAATCTTTACAGAGAAACTCTGGGCAGAATGAGATAATTAGCAGAAATCCAATATGGGGACACATGAGAAATATTCAGAGGGAATGTGTTCTCTCTCGTAGTTTGGCCATACTGTGCAAATAACTAGCAATGCAAACATCTGGTGTGTTTACTTAATCTCTTTCCACTTTAGCATCAGATTCTAAAATAGGAATTATCAGTTCCTACATTTTCAATGTTATGCTTTTTAACACTGGAAAACTGATCTCATATCCTGAAAAATACAGCCTGTACATGCCCATGAAGTGACTGCTTTTGCTAGAAGTTTCAGGCATGCTGGCACTGTTACATGCAATCACTTCTTTTTAAAAGTTGCACATTATTACCTTTAAATACAGGAACTTGTAGAAAGAAAACGTGGATCTGTGTCATCAAAATGCAATTAGATTTCTTTGTGAAGTCCATACGAAAAACTTTATTTGAAGAATACAAGAGGATGGAGAAGAGAGCCCTATGCTGACAGGAGCACAGATCTGGTGGGCAAACTGTGCAGCACGAAGTTCACTCCGCTGACAGTGTGACTTTGCAGCTGGGTGATGATAGTCGGCTAGGTGAGGGTCCCCTCTGCAGGCAAGACTCTCCCAGGGAGGCCCTGGCCTCGCCAGAGCCTGCACAGGCCTGCTCTGCATTGCACAGGGCCTTGTCTCCTGCTCTATAGGTCTGCACTTGGTACTTACTTTCTGTGCCTTCTCTCTGCTACACACACACACACACACACACACACACACACACACACATACACGCACACACACGCGCACACACATGCACACACACACACACATGCACACATGCACAGGCACACACATACATTCTAGGAGAAAGAGGAAAGCTGGCCTGAACGCGGTAGCCTGTAAATGAGCTCATTAATGCAGATGCAGAGCCCCTCACCAGCAAGGCCCCACAGAGCCACAGGATGGGGCCAGGACCCTTGCCGTCCGCATGGCACAGCCCTGGTCCAAGAGGGCTCAAGCATTCATACCAAGGGGCCGGGAACCCCTGGGCAGAGACTCATGGTGCACGCTCTGGATATGGAAAATGCATGAGGAAAAAGATTAACTGACAAAAAGTTAATTAGAACTGCTCTGGTTATGAGATAGAATTTAACAATCACTTTTAAAAATGCAGCACGACACAGTGTAGCACTGCAGCTGAATTAATCATGAATGAGGAGAGTGATGTTTAATTTTTGTGTGCATGAGGAAAACACTCAACAGATTTGACAATTACAGCAGGGGAGCAGTGCTGCGCGGCACAGTTCTCAGCGGGTTTTCCCAGTGGTGCTTTGGGGAGGGAGCTGAGCAGATGTGCTCCGATATTTACAAATGCACAATATTCGCACGCTCCTCAGCTGCCCACCCTGCCAATCTTGCAGGAAGCTGCCTTCATTCTGCAGGCCACAGAGGGAGTACGGTGGGCCAGAACCACGGCCCCTGCCACCTTGGGCTGTGCCCAGATAGTGAAAGCAAGAAAGCCAGGAGGTGCCAGGGAGAGTCCCTTCAAACACTCAGCTCCCAGCACTGTCCTGAGGCCTGCATGTGTAGTGATTAAGGTCAGGCTCTGCTGGAGACCCTGCTGTCAAGCAACCACATCAAGGAGCATTTCCACAGCCTTTGCCAGCTATGTTTAGGACGTTCACACCAGAAGCTCAGAGAGGCCTTGAAGGCCCACTAGACATGTGGCAGCCAGGTCCTACACAAAGGCTTGGACCTGGGGATTCCAAGCTGTAGGCCAGGTATTTGTGGACAGGAAGTAGTTCAGTTAATACTAGAATGTGGGCTTTTATTCCATTTGGAAATTCTATTGAGCTATGTTTCACATACCATACAATTTACCCAGGTAGAGCATAATAGCCAAGAATTGTTAGTAGATTCTCAGAGCTGTTCACCCATAATTATAATCAACTTTACAATTTTTTTTATCCCAAAATACCCTTGGAAACATAATGCCCTTTAGCTACCATCAGCCAATCCTCCCTTTACCCAAAGCAATTTACTTTCTCTATAGATTTACTTGTGCTGAAAATTTCTTATCAAATGAAAGCATATAATGTGGGCTTTTGTAACTGGCTTCTTTCACTTAGGGTAATGCTTCAAGGTTTGTTTCTGCTAGAACATGGGTCCTACTCAATCCCTCTTTATGGCTGAATAAATGTCCACTTGTGTACATACCATGTTTTACCCACCCATCCATCAGTACACATTGCCTGGTCTCTGCCTTTGGATCATTATGAATATGTCACTGGGAACATTGATATACAAGCATTATGTGGCCAGGTTTTTCCATTCCTCTTGAGAATATATATCAGAGTAGAATTGTTGAGTCAAAGATAACTGTGTATTTCTCTTTTTGAGGAGCTACCAGACTGAGGGTTGTGGCACACAGTTTTACATCAAAGCTAGCAGCAAGCAAAGTACTGGTGTCTCTAAGCCTTCTGAGCACTGAATCAAACCATTCTAGCACACGTATGTGGTCCTCACAGAGTATTTCCATTTTCCTTATCAGTGCAACACTGAGCATCCTTTCATGTATGCCATTTTTATGTTTTCTATGGAGAACTATCCATTCAAATCTTTTTCCCATTTTGTAATTACTATTTGTGATTTATTTTTAGTCTTTTCATTGAGTTGTAAGAACATATATATATTTTTTCTAGATACAGTCTCTTATCAAGGACTGATATTTCACAAATATTTACTCCTATGTTTTCTTCTAGGAGCTCTATAGCTTTAGTAATTACATTCTTTTACTAGTTATTTGAGTTTATTTTTGCATGATGTCCAAGAGAATGGCTTATATATATGTGACATACACCTACGTCAATGTCCAGTTGTCCCAACACCATTTTGAAAGAGCAAAGACATTTCAAACACAGCTGCTCCCTCATGTCCATGCCTCCTCTAGTTCCTGTCTTTGTTACTTCACAGCGGGATTTGGGGAGGGATGTGCAGTAGGACTTCAGCAGTATCCTGGTCATCAGCATGTGCCCATCCCAGTCCAACTGGCTTGTCTTTGCCACATGCCCTGTACCAAACCCTGTTACAGCTCTGAAATGCTCCAGAGTGCAAGCTTTGGACTCGTAGACCAAGGCTTATCCTGTGCTGTCACATGTATTAATCCCACCAGCTAGGGAAAGGCAGCCCACTTTTCTTGCTTCTATCTCTGTATCTATTAAGTGAAGGTAGAGAACAAAGTGAACTCTATCAATTTCTGTCCAGATTCCCTCAGAGTTTTGTGTGGGTTCCTTCCCCCAGATCCTAGGGCTTTTGCCTCAGTGAGCTGCCATCTGCATTCTCTCTCTTCTTATCCAAGGCAGAGGGGTCTGGGCCTCCCAAGAATACAGAGATCACAAGACGAGAAGAACCTGAGTCCTTGTATCCTTGCCAAAAGGGAAACCATCTGCCAACTAGGACCATCCCCACCCAACTGACCTCTGAACTCATGTCTAAGTAGATTTCAACCTAAGGTAGATTTGCAGTCATTCTCATATACCACTGTGCATAGCAGCACCATGGAGAAAGTTACAAATAGAGATTCTCTGATGGATCGGTTTGGATCAGCAAGTTGGGTAATTCCACAAACCCACCACACAAAATACAGCAGAGGTAAATACAGCTGTCCCCAATTTAGCTGTAGAAATTGCTTGCCTTTCTTCTGGATCAATGTCTCATGAGGACAGGTTTCCAATATTTTTATGATAATTTCTTCATCATCCAGATTTATGTTCCCAAAGACTTCGTCACTGAGGGTCCAACATCAGATGTCCTCTTCACTGGTTGTGCATGGTTTCTGTGGGCGGCATTTGAGCAGGAGTAGGAAGAGGGAAATCTGGCTTCTGATCAAGACCAGATGCAGAGGTGAAGAAACTAAAAGATACCTAAGGTCCACTCTGACTCCAAGTCACCACAGAGATATCACAAGCCAGGAAATTCATTTTACAGGACTGAAATGAGTTCACATTTTTGAAATACTAGCATAAGAGTTAAAATGCACTTAACACTATGATGAAACTAATGAATACTTACACGTGTTCCTTATTGCTGGCACAAAAGCCCGCACCAGGGCTGCTGCTGTAATTCTGACTCCAAGGTCAGAGCCTACATCTGCAGACTTGGGAAATGATTTGTGATGTCAGAGATGTGAGCCCACTGACAAAATGTTGACTTAGAATTCCAAAAATGTAGTGTCTTAAAGGGAAAATCTTTAGACTGCCTCTTTGTCTGCCAAAGAATACATGGCAGTGTGGAGGGATGTACTAACAATCCCAGGAGTCATTAGTGGAGCGTTAATCTGTGCACCAACTGGGAAAGAAATTTGCCTGCAGGTTGTTGTTAAGATGTCCCAAACAAACCATTGTCAAAATCAGTGTATCATCTGAATGTGTGTCACCACTGAAGCCTGAGGAATGCAACCTCAGGTTTTTTTAGCTACATGCATTTTTCCCTTAGTACTTGTGGAAACTTGGGAGAGTATTATGTTCTTAATTTACTGCAAGACTATGCATAGCATTTCCCATTTGTATTTTCAAGTCTTTGACTGCAAATCTGGCCACATTCAACTGAGCTGTTCTGTTTTCCTCAAATATGTTCTCCCTATTGTAGACATAAGATTAAGGAATAGTTCATCATCACATTTAGACCTGCTCTTGTATTTCTTTTGACTTCATTTTGATTGGTCCATCAGCATTATCTGTGTATTTAAGTGTGTGTGCAAATACTTGCATGTTTGAATATCCTGTTGGAGGTTGTGTGTGAAGTTGTGTTTATGTGTCAGTATGTGAGAGTGCACATATGTGTGTGTGTTCTTTAAAACTGATGGAAATTGCTAAGGGTGTAAAAGCAAATAAATATCATGAAAAGTTTTAATATTGGACACTAACTTTATGTAAAAATATAAAAAGTCTGCTACTTTTATACTTAGAATTTACTTTAAAATAGTTGAAGGTGAATTTTTTAAAAAATTGATTGCAAATTGACAAAGGATTACATTAATAATAATTTATACCTTTATTACCACAACAAACACTACTATATTACAAAAACGTTTTGTTTTAAAATTGACACATGGGGCTAAAAAATCTGTGTCTTTCTTCTGTCAACATTTATAGATCTTTTTCTGTCTTCATGATCATTATTGCAATGAATGCTAATTTGAAAGAAACAATTGAAACATTCTAAAAAACTTAGCTATTCTCACATTTGATTTGTTCTTTTTGTTACAATATTTGGATTTTGAAAAATTCCACAGGTTGTTTTAGTGGTGTTGGATGACAAATTTCTAAAAGATTTCCAGAAAACAAAAGTTATATCAGAATGAGAAAAAACAACTAGACAAACTCCAAAACACATTACTTGAAGCACTCACAGGAGCTGGCTTAGCAGTGCCTCTAAAGTGCCAAACCAACCTGGTAGAGAGAAAAAATCTTAAATGGTCTACTTGCTTTGGCTACATGTTGCTAGCTTTACTTTTTCACTGAAATATTTTGGCATCAGGGAGAAAAAAATAATACAGACATTGTGGGCTGAAAAGCATGGTCTACTTAATGGCACGGATTTTTACATTTTGAAGTGTTTTACTTTTCAGAGAAGAATACAATGGCATTTTCTTTCTAAGTTAGATATTCTCTAACATATTGAGATACAAGTTTCCTCTCTGAAACATGCTTCTTTAATAGTGAGACTTTGTCCTTTCTCTTAAGCATATGTTCTCTTTTCAAAGTTAAATGTCTTATGTACATCAAAAGAACAGAGGAACAGAAAACAAAGTACAAGCAATTATAGAGGAAAATAATAACTTTTCAAAATTTAGGAGGCTTCTTTTTAAGTAGACTTTAGGAAAGAACCAAAGGAATGGAGGGTTTAAGTGACATCAGACCTTTAATAAAATAAATGATTCATTTAAAAACACTGGAAATTAGAAATTGAAATATTAGGCATGGTATTTTATAGACATTATTTATATGCAATTATGACAAATGATATTTAGCTTGTTACACAGGTACAAGAAGAAAACTATAGAAGTGCTATTTGTTAAACAGAATAATTATACTTACTTTGTAAAATAATGATGTTTTAAATTAAGGTAATGAAGCGTGGCTATTGGTTTTGCTTTATACAAAAGGACAAATACATTGTTTTTCGTTATACCTCACCATACACTAATCATCAATAATGAAATAAATACCTACTTAAACTTTTCCATTCAATGCTCTGCCTTGACGCCATCTTGAATTCTTCTAAAGATTCATGAATCAAGCAACATAATGTGATTATTTGTCACTTTTAGAATTTTAGTTCAACCCCTGGACAGATCTTTTTCAATTCACCATCTTTTGTTTGTGTTGCAACACCCGGCATCTCTTGACACTTCAGCGGAATACCTGTTCCAATGTTTGTCTCTTCACCTCTCCCATACCCCAGTGTTCACACCTCCAAGAATTATCATGTTACAAGTAAACAAATATGTTCTATCTACCAGTTTGCAAAAGTGGGCAAAACAAGTTTTTTTTACCACCACTCAACATACACTGTAAATACATCTCATGCATGCTTATTAAGTTTTAATTGAAACATTCAATCTGAGGCTAAATTACTATTAAATTATACGGACATCATCATCTCTTTCGCATTTTGTTTGGCAAGCAAAGCTACAACTGCTTTTTGAAGATAAGAGGCGTTGATGGTTCAAAGTAATGACCAAGAGATTTCACCTGCTTGGAGAACAAAAACAGAAAAATAAAACCATGGAGAAAGGAAAATGTTTGTCATCTGATTTTAAGAGGACCAGATTCACCATAACGAAGCACTATGTCCCAAAGATTCCTGGGTTTTGATTTTGATTACTGTGTGTGTTGTATTTTTTAGCAAAGCTGAGGAGGAATCTGTCCTGGGATCAGACTCCAGGTGTGGAATACACAAATGTGACTTTCTCCCGACCCTGGAACTGCACTGGGGGGAGGTGATGAGAACATTCTCCATGGCCTTCAGTCAGTAACTCAAGCCGAGTTCATGGGCTCTGCATTTTCAGGAAAGACGGAGTGACCCTTCAGGCCAGAGTCGGGCTGTGTGGGCAGTTGGATCATCCACTGGCAAAAACACACTGGGAAAATTGAGAAATGAGATAAGCTGGAGCATTTGCCAGTCTACAAGGAAAATCCAACCCTAAAAATACATTTTCAGGTTTATTTAGGGAAAATTATTTCCATAAAGCCATCATCATGAGGTATTGTGGTATTTGTAGCAAGCAATTTAATACTATAGTTCAACTCCTAGAGCCGGTGAGGAGGCGGCAGAAAATTGTGTGCATGAAAACTGTAACATACAATGTTAGAGGAAAGGTCATGAATTACAGCCCTGCCTTCTGAACAGTTTAAATTTCCTAATCATTGTTCTAATCCAAGAAAAAGCACATATAGACACTTTTAAAACTGATCCATTTTTGCTGAATGCTTAATATATGGCTTATGTTATGCTACAGTCTCATGTACTCTAAACATATGAACTGAGATTTATCTGTAACAGCTAACTCGTGTCTGGATGTGTTTATGTACATGAAACAAAACAGGGTTACAGGGTAACCCTGAACAGTGTTACACCTGAAGAGGAGCTGGGTATGACCAGAACAGCATGTAAAAGTCTCCATGTGGAGATATCTTTTCCCCCAAATAAATGAAGCATCAGAGTTAATTCTTTAAGTTTTAGCCTTAATTTTTCTCTGGGAGACATATTAGTGAAAATAACTCATGTAGAATGGTGGTGGCATTCTTTGTTCTGACCGTGAGGGGCCTGCCCTCTGATGGGCACACAGACAACGCAGGCGCAAGCCAGCAGCCTGAGGTTGTGGGTGCACTCAGCTTATGGGTGCAGGGTGTGCCTGAGGAGGCTGTGGTGGGTGGCAGGATGTGCTTCCAGGAGCAGGTGCTGGGGCCGTGTGGCCCTCATCCTCCTGTTTTCATCTCAGAGGACTCCAGGCTTCTTCCGAGGATGTGCTCTTGAAAACCTGATCTATTGTGAAGAATCAATAACTGCCCATAGGAGCCACACGTCCTTGTTGAGAGTTTTCATTTCACTGAATGAATCTTGCATTAAACACACTGATCACAACTAGGTCCTCAGAGAATGAATTTCCCAGAAGTACTAGCAGTGAGCAGCACCCAGTACCCCCAAGCACAGCACCTCCCTCTCTGCAGGCCACAGAGGATACCAGCCAATGAACACATAGTAGGAACATGTGCCAAGCATGACCTGACCCCTGCGGCCACCAGGGGCAACCTAGAAGCTGAGTGGAGGAAAAGGAAGGATGATTACCCGCCATGTGGCTCCCACATGGGGAACCGCTGAACTCCTGTTCCTCCCCTCGCAGTGCTGGGCTTGATGTAGTATGTTCATTTCTGTACATATTCTTACATCTCAGGACGCTGTCTGGAAGAGCTGTCTAGGCAGAATGGAAAGGAGCCTTTGCGGTATGTCTTCTGATAGCTGAAAGAGAACATCAGTGCAAGAGCCCTGGTCGTCATACAGTGGAAGCTTCTAAGAGCCCTGTTTTCTGCAGTGGAGAATCTCAAAGTTTTCTGAAATTGTTCCTGGCACAGGGACCGTCTCCTTAAGCCTTTCAGCAAATCCATCCTTACTGTTCATGGTACTTGGAAATCCAAACAAGTTGGCCCTGATTTTAGAAAAAGTGCACCCTTACTGTCTCGGCAGACCAGAAGAGTAAGTGTGTTAAGCATTGGGAGGCGTGAGAAGAACTATGATTAAACCAAATCTGCAGTGCCGCACTGCGCATACAGCTGTTCTCTGCACACGGCGGGTCACATGCAGCCCTTGCTGCATTTCAGACTGACGCTGACCAACGTGACTGAAAAGTGAGGGAGCATCGTTTTGAACATGTCACCCAGTCTATGTCACTCAGTCACCCTGCAAACTTTTGTGAGCACGATACGTGGTGAGAAAGCAGTGCATAGACAGATACAATCAGTGATGATTTGATGACTGCACGCCTGTCATTTGCTGGCCATCTACAGAATGTCAGGCATTGACCTTTATCACCTACTTGAATCTGTAAATACTCATTAGAAGCATGTCATTATCATCAGAGAGACAGTTTTCAAGAATAAGGCTGAGATCAAAGTCGCACAGAAGATCTAGCATTCAAACTCACTCAGTTATCAAAATAAGGGTTCTTTCCACAAACAAAACATACCCAGTTTTCTGTTTTCACAGGGAGCCTCAGGGGGGGGCTCACCGATCAAAAGGGCTCCTTAGGACCTGGGTGTTAGGTCCAAGCATCAAACTCACCTTTGCAAATTTGCCAATTTGGAATTTTTTTTTATCATCATATGATTTGCATTACATGGTTTACAACTCAGAACTATGAGCCAGAGTTTTCTAGACCTAATATTAAGAAACCTAGATCAAATAAACTAAATGTTGGGTGTGCTAGGCAGCTTCCTTAGGTTTTACTAACAAATATGGCAGATTCTCTCAGAGCACATTCACAGACTGGGCTGGCCTTGACCTGTGGATGTATTTCATTCAACCAGCAAAATATTGAAAAGTTGAGAGATTTCACAGAAAAAACCTGGATTGCAAGTTCCTCGTAACCTGATCGGCACTTTGCTGGCAAGAGCCCTTACCTCTTGAGGAAGGACCTGTGCATCTGCCCTGTCCCAGCTGTCCACAGCCAGCCCTCCTGAGGGTGTCTGACTGACACACTTCAAGTTATCAGGTGGAGAGAGCAGTTTCAGGGCTGTGTTTCTATGATCCTGGACTGTCCATCTATCTTCTCTATAAAGATGTATGAAATATGTATTCCCCATGTATTCTCACGGGCATGGATATTTTATGAATAAATGAAAACTGTGCCATAAATGTAACACAGTATGACTGGTCTCCCTCCCAAAGCCATTACTGGGCTGTCCTCTTGAAGTGCTCAGCATGCAACCCTTTCCAGCCATACTCCCTGAACACCACTGTGCAGGTGTCAAGGGTGACAAGCACCAGGATGCTGCCACCTCTCCCTTATGGAAGAAGTCTCTCCTCCCTTAACAACCTGTTTTGTTCATATATTTACAATTTTGTCTTGATACACAGTGATTTCATTAAAATAAATGTGGAAACTACTGATATAAAAATGAATATTAGCATATAGACACACACACTCAGTCCCTCACTGGAAATATGAGCCATGAATTCCTTGGCTCCTAACCCGCCCTCAGCCTGTCCTGGGGATGGCAGTGCCAGCTATGAGGACAGAGAATAGGGCCTTCCCTGATGTCCCCAGCAGCTGAATGCACAGTGTCTAAGAGGTAGCTGTAAATGTTACCTTTCAGGAGGCATTTTACCCCATTATGTGAGAGGAAATCCAGAGGAAATTACCTGTACCATCCCACCCGGGAAGCCGTTAGCAGAATGGCACTGCTTATCAGAGTTGGCATTTCAAGAAGGGTACGAGAAGGGCTGCCCTGGGGTCCTGCAGGAAATGCAACCTTTCGTCTTTCCCTCTTTCCCTCTTTTCCTCTTCTCTTCAGAGTAGTGAGGATGCCTCCTGCAGGCCCTTCCAGCCACACCCTCTCTGGGATATTTGGGGGCTTTCAGCTTCCCCTGGACACTGAGGCTTTGCCCCCAAGTGCATGGTGCCAAGAACAGAACCTGGGCTGCTCCAGCTCACACTTGCTAAACAGATGAACCTAAAGTCAGCACTTCGGGCACAACACCAAGCAGGTTTCCTCCCAGACGACCAAGGCCTGCAAGTGCCTCCTCTTCGCCCTGGCACCTTGTTCCTATCTATGTTTGCTAGTTTAGCTGCACAAAGAAACACATTTTGGGGAGGAAAAAAAAGATAAATAGATTTTGCCAGGTTGGCTTTGAACCTATCTTTCACACTAGTGTGAAGTGCGCTGCCAGGATGTGCGATATGTAGTTAGGAGCAGCAGATGGAAAAGCATTTTTGAGGGGCTTTTTGATGGTTCTGAATCTATGCAGCATTTACACACCAAAGCATGCTTGTTCATCTGTTATATATTTAGGGATATTTAAACTGTGAACATTTGTCTTCTTTAAAGACTACAAAAGTATCTGGAGACTGACTGACTTACTAAATAGACACAGCAAACTGATCAATAACTAGTTTGACATCCCTTACCTCCTGGCCGCTCACTTTATCTAGCGCCTGGCCCCAAGTCTGCAGTTCCTGGCAAGAGCCCTCTGTGGGGCCAATGAGCATCCTATGTAGTGAGGAAAAATGTCACAGCACCAAGAGAAAAATACCCCCTGGGTGGAGGTTTGCGTGTGTGTGGACAGGGATCGAGCGCTTTTAAGGATGCTCATTAGAAATGGGGAGTGAGACGATATCTAACGGTGACCTGTAATGAAGCAAAAGGCAGGATTTCCCACAGCCAGAGATTTTCACTTAGAACTTCCTCCTAATATGCCTGAGTATAGTGGGAGGAAAAGCATTTTCTTAATTCATAGGTTACTCATGTTTTTTCATTTGCATGGCTCTTACCCAGTGGAAACCAGTGAAAATAAAACGAAACGCTTGAAACATAATTGTGGGATAGATGGATGATAGGCAGATGTAGATATTGATGGCGGATATAGATGATACAGGTGATAGATGACAGAAATAGATCGGTGATGGGTAATAGATGATTGACACACAGACACTTCACAGAGCCAGCCCCAAACTGGGTCCGACATCCACAGCGTGCAAATCAGTGACTGGCACTCTCTGAACCCTCCGCAACCATCTGTGTTGACTGTGCACCCTTCACCTAGCCTCAGATTGGGGCGCCCCAAACCGGCAATTTTAGAGGAAGAGACCATGGCAAGAAGAAGAGATAAGCAGCTATTTATGGCTAGCAGTCACTGTTTCCAAAGCAAGATGTGGCTGGGTGATGGAACTGTTGACTCCAACTTGTTCTGCGAGCTCTAAACCCCAGAGATTATTTAAGACCTTCCCAGAGCCAGCCTCAGAGCTTCATCAGACACCACACGCTTCGGAGCACTCTTGCGGCCAAGGCTGCGGGGCGGAAGGGCGCGGACACCACAGACAGCAAACCCACGTCTAACAAAATGTGGGCAAAGCAAACCACAGTTTTTCCAGGGGAAAAATATCAAGTTTTGACCTTCAAGGGAAAGTGCATTTCTCCACTGTTGCAGTCATTGCTTGGATTCACCATATTTTATATTCAGAGGCAAAACTTAATCAGCTCAACAATCAATTGGTTGAACCGTGAAACTGTCCAGTGTTTTACTTGCTCAGGGTTAGAAAACTGGGAATAATAAGGAACTGATCTCTCCCTGAACGCACAAACCCCAAAGGCTCGGTCGAGGCCCCAGCCTTCCGCACTAATGGGCCCAGGTAGCATCTACAGCCAGAGTCCCCAAAGAAGCAAACGCAGTGCCCCCTCAAACCCCCGAAACAGGAGGACTCAAAGCAAAGCAATATCCCCAGTACATATCAGCAGCTCCAGGATGCTAGTTTCCTTCTTTCTGCCCTTTCTCATAGAGTTAAACAAAAACATAAAAACCATGACATTTTTTAAATGTGAAACTCTCATAAATTTGAAAGAACATTCTCTGGACCCAAAAATAAAAAAATATCTTCTGACTAAAAATAATGTTTGTGAAACTGATTTGCATTTCAAATTTGGCAGTACACCTATGAAGGGTGTCTCTGGCGCAGAACGCTGGCAAGAGGTGACACGCACTTGAACTAAGGTGGTGGCAGGAGATTGGAGGCACGGTGGGAAGAGGCGTCCCAGGCCCTCTCACTGTCGACAGACAACCTGGCCCTCGCGGCGCCAGCCCTGCAGTGGTGGCGGTTCCAGCACTTGTCTTACTTTCCAGTTTGTGAAATAAAGAGAAAAGGATCCCATCCCATCTTCTTCTCGCATGGGTATAAGGGCTAACAGAGCCCAGACGTGCACAGTGGAGCGCTGTGTCCACGTGTGTCCACGTGTGCCCACGTATGTCCACGGGTCCACGTGTCCTGGGGCATGCTCATAGGTGTGCTGACGGTATGCACCCAGTGGCTTGAAGCCTGGATTCTGCTGTGTCTGTCCCGACCACGTTAAAACCCCTCCCTGGGAAAAAGGGTCTCTGTGGTGGAGATGGGACATTTGGTTCTCAGGGAAGACTGCAGTTTTCAGTTGTCCTAACAGGATGACCACCCTGGGAACTGAATGCCTGGTGCTGGCTATTGAGTCCAGAGCAGGACACCTAGCCTCACAGGTGTACTTCCTGCCACCTTTGCTTGGAAAACTGCTTGGGAAACAGCAGACCCTGGAAAGTTGGGTTTCTGTTGAAACACCTTGGCTGACTTTTGTTTTAATTGAGAGTCAGTAAAAGACGTATCTCCATAAGAAACATTTTGTGTCTCCATGAGTGTTGGGAACATTGCCCACTAGGTTATTTAATTATGTCTAGGTAAAACACCGCCAACACTTCCTTAGGATTACTGATCTGAAAAGCTCCTCCTAAGGGAACACTTGCATGCTTATTGTTTGGTTTTCATCAATAACTATATTTTCTGTGATTCCTAAGAGTCTCACAATTAAATTTGGTGCCAAGTATAATGTAATTTGTAGAAAGTTTAATACGATTCATGGAATTCTTTCCCATTTCTCCACCATGAATTTCCCATCATTATGTCGATCTGGCTGGAGAACCTCCTCATCAAGAACTGGTACAAAGCAGATGGTGAAGAGGTACTGGTCACATCACCACCACTGCACCCGTAAAGCTACTAACAAACCTGTATGTTCTCCATTGGGTATTAACTAGTACATGAGTATTTTTACTTTGATTTTTGGTTTTTTTGAGGTAGGGTCTCACTATGTAGTGCAAGCTGGCCTGGAACTCACTAATGTAGCTCAGGCCAGCTTCAAATTCATAGCAATCCTCCTACTCATCCTTCAGAGTGCTGGGATTACAGGCACGAACCACCACAGCCAGCCGAGATTTTAATAGAAACTGTATCAAAATTGTTTTAAAAGTACAGTACACATGATTTATCAGTATTGACCCCAATATATATATAGTTCAGCTTCAAGTATTAAATATATATCTGTTGGATTCCTATTATGTGATAGGACAAAGCCATATGGTGTTCATGATGACAAATATATTTAGTTCAATGAATAAATGAAAATATTGAGGAGATTTCATAGTCCTTTGACTATGTGAGGGAAATTTTACATTAGACAAGTGATATGAAATCAGTTAAAGAAATTTTGAAAATAGAAATAATCAAAATAAATTAATATTAAAATCACTTAAAACCCTGTCTAGCAGGGAGCCTTTATAACTCTCTTTGCTATGTATATGCTCATACTTTTAACTTGCAAATTTATTCCTATACATATTTTCATTTATATTTAGAATTGAATCACATAATTCACTATATTGTAAATAATATTTCATATCACAGAAGATAGAAGGACAGCATTTTTGATAAGTGTTTAGTATTTCACTGTATAGATAGATATACTTTCACTAATTAAACCAATCCAATCCTATTGGTCATTCAACTGTAGGTAATTTTTAAAGGTACAGGTTCATGATACTGAAAATTTTTTCTTAAATATTAGGTTTAGGGACCTATCAGCACCTACACAGTCTGAACCAGTGATGTGTGAGAGTGTAAAGAGGAGGGAAGTGGGTACTCTCTTGCCTGACAGAGAGTGTGTAAATCACTATGGCCTTCTGGGAGGACGACATCCAGGACTCCTTAAAACTAGGAATCCTGCTTCCAGAAAGTTCTTCTAAGAAGGTAAATGAATCGGTGGAATTTGTATTTGTACAAATCATTCTTTCCCAGCAATGTTAATAGAAGGTAAAACTCCTAGGTAAAGAGAATATTTTTATCCCTATATCTTTTCTACAGTACTTGAAAGTTTCAATCTATTATCACATTTATAAAATTAAATTCTATGGAATTCATTTTGCTGTAACATGATGATTTAACTTTATTTTGCTTCTTGATTATTAGAGACATTTTTAACACTTTTAAACAAATAATCCAATTTATCCACAATGATGTCAACAATCCTGTAACATTTTTTAAATGTTTCCTAAAGCACATATTTATGTTTCTATATTTTTCATTCTGAGCCACAGGGTTAGCACTGATAGTGATAACATCAGACAGCTCTATTATACTTTAGTAGTTTTGAAAGCATTTCTTCATCTGTTCACCAGCACTGGCAGCACCTACACTGTGCAGAAACTGCTCCAGGACACAGTGAGAGGGCCAGAGCAGAGCACGCTGGGTCTGCACCCAGGAAACCGGATGCATCAGGAGAATGCGGGAACCTGACACCCCAGAGAGGCTTTCTGCCTCCCAGTTAAGGCTTAGAATGTGCACCCTAGTTTTAAAATCAATTTTATCTGAGTTTTGATCAGGATCAAAACAATTTGTGGTCTAATCCAAGAAGACTTTGTATATCCATAACATCAGCATTTTACAGCCACTTGCAAGGTGTTTGATTTAACTGTGCCTCTGAAAATCCTCTTAGGAAATTGTTTCTTGTAGATGGAACTTGGGCATTTCTTAATAAGTTCATTACCAGGTAGTTAATGGTTTTTGCTCTATTTATTAATGCTTCCTCTTAATAATTTTTCCAAATGTTGATGCTTTTGGCAATCCTTTTGGATTGTCCAATCATTTAATTTTTCCCTACTAATATCCACACTGATATTTAAATTTTTAACTTATTTACCAACTAGTTCTTTCACAGCAGTGTCTTACAGAAAGGATAATAAGTGTTCTTGTCTCCTTCCTGGCAGTAGGCATGACTTCAGAGGCAGTTCACCTAGTGCCAGGCCCACAAACGACGCTGATGGCTGGCTTGCTATACTTACCTTGTTTGAAAATACAGAGATTATCAGTATGGTAAAAGGCTTTTAAATTAAATATAGATATTCTTCAGCATGATCAGATACTACAGGAGGTAAGGAAAGAATTGTGTTGTTTTCTAGATTTTGATCTGAGCAGTATGGTCATTTATATTAATAAATTCCCTACAAGGAATATGGAGCTAGCTTTGAATGAGAGACTTAATTCCACCTCTACTCACGTGCTGAAGGTTTTTATATTTATGTTTAATTTGCAGTTTTCTTATTTTTCTCTTTCTTCTTAAATCATTTATTGATCTTTTTTTCTGAAAATAGCATTTCTCTTATCAAGATTTTTGAACTTCGAATTGGGAAACTTTCTGCTTTGCCTCATTATGAAAGCTGCTAAGTGATACAAGTGGTTTTGTTTCTTGAAATTTTTAAAAAATTATCCAAACTCTGAGTCTAGGAACTTTTAAAAGAGTAGTTTCTTCATAATTTTTTTTGAGGCACGTTTTCGCTATACAGTCCAGACTGCCCTTGAACTCACTTCGTAGCCCAGGCTGGCCTTGAACTCATGGATCCTTCTGCCCTTGTCTTTATAATTTTGTTAATATTCTTATGGTTACTAATGCATTCAGGATTCATGACAATTCCAACACTATTTGCTCATCTGTGTAGTTATACTGGTTGTGTATTGTGTTAATATTTATCAAATTTTGCTAATGTGCTCTGAAAATCAACTTTATTTCTTCTCTATTTGTAATTGTACTTTTTAATTGAATTTGGAATATTCTGGCTTTTTCTTCCCTCGTTTTGCTTGTTTGTCTTGCTCTTGCTTTCCAGCTGCTCCAAATAGACTTGACTCATTAGAAAATAAATCTTTACTTTTGTTCTCTTTCTCAAGGAAGCCCTTAAGGTAACCATCTTCCTCAAAGAATAATTTTTGGTTACCTCTTAACTACTGTAGCCTACAGTATTGTAAGTTTTTTCTACATAATCTATTATAACTCTGAGTTTTTATTTATTTAGTTAGTTTTTTTTTGTTTTTTTTTTTTTTTTTGGTCTATTTGAGGCAGGGTCTTGCTATGCAGTTCAGGCTGGCCTTGAGCTCCCTTTGTAGCTCAGGCTGGTCTCGAACTTGCAACGATCGTCCTGCCTCAACCTCCCAAGTGCTGGGATTACAGGCATGTGCCACCACACCTGGCAGCCCTGAGTTATTTTTACTCAGGAATAATACAGCACACATACACTTGTGCATATTTATACATACGTATATGTGTGTGCACTTAAAGTATATAAAACATTTGTAGATACATATTTAATGCTCAAGTTAGAATATTTGTACACATCTGTTACTAATTGCCAGTTTTATTTAATTCTGGTTGGACAGTGTATCCTGATGTAACTTATTGAGGTTTTCCATTTTTACAAATATTCTGTGCATCCTTGCAAAAAAGTGTGTTTGCTGGGAATCCCACAGTCTTGGGTTTCGTCACTGTCAGCTTCTGGGCACAGCAGGACTGACAAGAACACTTTCTGCGGCCTGCTGTCCCATGTCAGTCCCCACGTGTCCTCCTCCACTGCCTCTCTCTGGACACCTCCCTTCCACCCTGGCTTCCTCTCCCATTTCCCTTTCCTGCCTGCTCTCGCTTTGCTCCTACCGATCCTCTACTAACACATGATTTAAAATACTCTTCCTTCCTCAGCCCTCGCCCACCTCCTGCTCTGTTTCCAGGGGCTGTGGGTGCAAACCCCACTGTCATCTTCTCAATGGTGAGTTCCCCATAGTTGCTAGAAGAACCCAGATTTTGTTGGTGCTGCATAGATAGAAACCTGCTTCAAAGCAGTGGGCTATGCAGAAGTTGAGCTCATCCTGGCAACCTTGAGATACATCTTGAGACCCACCGTCCCTGGATACCTTTCAGCTCCATGTGCCCAGGAGACTCAGACAAATACATCTATTATGCAGGATGTTACAGATGTCACAAAGCACTTGATAGAGTCTTCCAGAGAATATAGCTTTGGGAAAGCTCTAACTTTGCAAAAGAGATGCACCACTGCTTTTCCTAATCTTCCTTGTCTCTAAGGAGGAAGTGATGGTTTGCAGCTATGGGGAAAATGTCCAGAAGGCAGCAAGCCCTGGCACCAGTCAGTACTCAGTGTCCTTATTCTAGCCCAAATTCCCCGTGAGAAATGGACACCCTTATTTTAAAAATAATCATAGTTAGGCTGTTTTGTCTTTTGCAGCCGAGTGCTTTCTGAACTTATTCACTATAAATATCTCCTCTGTTGCTTTCTAATTGTCCTTCAGTTTCTCTGCATATGTTTTACTGGTCTACCTAGCCCGACATTACTAGTATTTGTACATTTGTATTGTATTTGTTTTGTAGCTGGTAGACATCAGCAGCCAGAACTCAGCACGGAAGTGGCACTGAATAATGCAGTTAGCGAAGCTAAAGTTTACTGAGCACGTCCTTTGTGCTGCAGTCTTTTAGGTGCTTTTTTGCACATATGCAGTATTTACCCACTGAAGCCACCGTGTCAAGCAGCAGTTATTACTATATTCTCATTCACACAGATGAGGAAGCTGAGGATCTATGTGTCCTCATACTTCAGTAGCAAAGTCAAAAATCTGAAGTCTGTGCTCTGAATGGTCATGCTACACTATTTCATATTTGGTAAATGATTTCAGTTTTCCAATTTGGCAATGATTTATCGCACTCACAAGCACTTGGCAAATGTACACATATCCTACTCCCACACAGACAATGCAACAAGAGCAAAACTCTTCACTTGATATGACAATCAGTTTAACAAATGGTGATTCACTTTCAGGATGTTCCTGCTTTGATAGTTGTAGTAAAGCCACAAAAAGATTAATTTCACTCAGAAAATTAATTTCAGCATTTTACCCAAAAGACTGGCTAAAGGAAGAACACGCCACAGTTATAACTAGTAGATGTGGCAAGTGGAAGCAATCATTTTACATGAAATAAGATTTGACCTGAATCTTCACCCTTCATTGGGCTGAAACCAAAACCGCACCTCATCTGAAGCCTGACAATGACCTTGGACTGGTTTCTCTTTTTATACAACTCTCCATGCCTTGGGTTTTTCCAGGATGAAAACTGAATGATCAAAATACCAAAGGGTAGTAAAGGCTTTCCAGAGCTATTATGGATAAAAGATAGGGTACATTTAAGGAAAACCTACTCTCTTTTAAAAATTATGATTTCTAGCCAGACTTAGTGGCACAGGCCTGTAATCCCAGCACTTGGGAGGCTGAGGCAGGACTACAGTGAGTTCAAGGCTAGCCTGCATTACAGAGCAAGACCCTGTCTCAAGAAAATTATTATTTCTAATGTTGTTGTAAAATACCATTATCTAAACAGGAGGATCAGATATCTACCTGACTAATAAAATGAGTTTTTTAATAACAAAAGAGTGGACCATCTCACGTTAAAGGTTACAGTAGAATGACTAAGGCAGAATCTTTCCAGACTTCACAAGCCCTGGAAAGGCAGGGCAGGCACTCAGCCCTCTTAGCCATGGAGAGCGGGGTCACGGTGCAGGGTGCCAGGGTGACACCAGTTACTAGGAATGATGTCTGGAGACACTGCCAGTGCTGCCAGCACACAGCGGCCAAAGCTCGTCTAGTTCTCACTGTGTGTTGGGCTCTCTGCAGCGCTTTATGTGCATTCATCTGTCCAGAGCTTACCACGACACGGGGGTGTTCCTACTGTCCTCATTTAGGACATGCGGAAATTGGAGCAGAGAGCTAAAGCTGCGTGCTGTGTTCACACTGTGCACAAGGGGCCGAGGCCATTTGAACACACTTGCCCGATCCATATGTGTGCAGTGAACCCCACACACTTCCAGGAACAACTGTCCTCATGCTATGTTTTGGAAAATAATGTGTAAATAATTCTTAAAACTAAAGGAATTAGCAAATAAAATATAATCAACATAAAAACCCAAATCAGCAAGTATAGCTGAAATAAAAATGTATAGTCCTAAAAAAATTTAGGCAAGCCATCTGTACACATACATGTAGATCTGTAAATATTCATATTTCCAGAGTTTGCTACAAAAACACCGGTTTTTTGGTTAAACTTCTTACTCTAAGATCACTGTAGATTTACCTTCCACTGTAAGAAATAGCAGAGATCTCATACATTCTCTCCTCACTTAAAACAAACAGGAGAACCTTGCAAAAGTACGGTGAGCTTTTGCTGCCAGGACAGGTATGTGCACACACACATTCAGAAGAGAAAACATTCTGTTCACTGCAGGACGCTTCACAGTCCTTTCATAGCCACGCCCACCTCTCCCCAGTTCCTCCCCCGCCTCCTTACTCTCAATCTCAAACTACTCCCCTGCTTTCTACCTCCAGGTTCTCTGTCAGAGGTACATTTTCTCATGTCTGTGAGTTTCCACAGATGCAAGGTGGCTGGCTGGTTTTACAGAATTCTGCACTTGCTTTGTGTTTGTTAGGTCCTTGGAGTTGCCTGCTGAATTTTCTTGTATCCAGGGATGGGGCAGGAAACAATGGGTGCAAACAATAAGAGAAACATGAGCACAATGCAGACCTGAGCAAAAGGAGGTCTTTCTCCTTCTTCTCCATCAGCCCCTTTCCCATGTGTAACTTCCGGCTCCAACAAGTTTGGTCATATATAAGTGTGAAACATTGTTTTAGAGTTTACATTCCAAGATCTTGCATTAATAATCTTTCACTGTAATAACTGACTCCTGCATGATGCATTGTCTTTTGGGAAACAAGGATGCATGACGGATTGCATGGGAATGTCAAATAGCTCACATATCCATAGAGAAATAGCTTGGATTACTAAAGAGTTCGCTGAACTCTTGGGTTTCATGTAGAATGTCCACATGCCCACACACAGTGCATAGGTAGAAAAACAAGAGCTAGGGTTGTTTATTGAAGGGAGTTCGACCGTGAGTGATTTACTAATTTACACTTCACTGCCTTTCCTGATATTTGTATGGTATATGTTACCCTATAATAGAAAACGGTTTCAAGCAGGAATACAATGAACAACTTTTTCTTTTCCCCTCACCAATAGCTATTTTTCTGGAGAAGATATGTAAATGAACAGGGTTCTGCATTTAGCTTTTAGCCGCATGTTGTGTGTCTGTGTTCCTGTGTTCTGACCTCACTGTATATTGTGTTCTAAAAGTTACTTGGAAAATATTCACTAGGGGAGAGTGGTGATTTTATTTGTCTTTCCAAAGCAAGACTACTTCTGATTTTATTAACAAGCCAGCTAAGCTAAATGATCATGCTTCTCAGAAGTTATTTTCTACACTTTGTAAACTATTCTTTCCAAAAGATTTTAATGAGTTAAATTTCACTGAAATTACTTAGGTTACATTACACACAAGATAAAATGTTGCACCACACACAAAAAATTCCTGACAAGAAAATGTAATCACCCTGAATTTGTTTATATTCAAGAATAAACTATCCATACTTTTCCCTCCTCTCCATTCCGCTTCAAGCAAGTCAGTTGTATACTCTTTTTCCCCAAGTTTCTTCTTTCTAGCTTTTGGTTTTTTGCTTTACACTAGATTGGCAATAATGTTTTTAAACAGTGAATGATATTTTCCTTTCCGCTCCCCTCCTCCCTGTTCTGGTTCATGGAAGCATGTTTGGCCTTTGGTGTTTGGAAAGAGAGTGAAAACATTGGACAGACAAAGCCTGACGCGATCAAGTGGTGCTCACAGTCCCCAGCCGGGACGATGCTGCTGGGACACCTGAGAAGCAGTGACAGGCACCTTCACTGGTGAGGGCTGGGGATCCCGGCCTGACCTATGCCCCAAAATCACTGGGTCCCTAAGCAAACTTACCCTCGGTGAGGACGTGGCCTCCTGTGACAGTGCAGGCCCCACATCCAGCCAGTCTGGGCACAGCCTGGGCCTCCTGTCTCGATCCGCCCTGCCAGCACAGTCTGAACATCTGCAGGGCATCACGGGGTGCAGTAAATGCTTCCTCCTGTCTTCGAGGCAGCTTCGTGTTTTTGTATTTTGGCCTGTGTAATGCAAAGACGGCCATTTGAGATATACACAGCCAACTCTTTGTTTAAATCTGTAAGTTGGCACTTGGCAAATTTGCTGATTTGTTAGCTCTTCTTTTTGCCTTGATATTTCAATGACGATTTTGGCAGGTTCACCAAGAGAAAGAAAAGTCACTTTTATTTGATCTAACTTTAGCTGCTAGCAAGTAGGTGATCAGGAACTGAGGTCTCAGTAACTTAATAGGCACATCTGATGGAGGTTCATCTGAGCCTTTCCCAATAAGTACTCTGTGAAATGAAGCAAACAGAAGAGTACCCATTAGATGGGGTTGACTTGGCTGCCTCAGCAAACAGGCAAAATCAGGCCTCACTAGAGATTATCAAATACAGTTTAACACCTGTTGAGAACTGCAGTAGTGCTCCTTCATAAAAGGAACAGGAGCACTATGACTGACACGGCCTACAATGCTGACAGGTTACACATTTGTGTTACCTTCCTATGCTTCTTAAAGAAATTTTTCAAGGTACTGGTGACCAGACAGAAAAGGGAGCACAGCGTAAAGTTCAAAGTCTCTTGCTTCAGAATCAAGCATAAACAGTACTACACAACTGCTCAGGATGATCTAGCCTGGTGGCTGTGCTTATCCCTGCCCAGAAGTCCCCGCCTGGGCTGCGAGGCCATGAGTGCTCATCCCGTGTGATTGCGGGCTGCAACCCCACACCAGCTGCAACCACTGCCATCCAGAGGCAGCTAACTCATTTAAAGTTCTTCAAAGTTAACTTAGGAAATGCATAGAATATAACAAAAGGAGAAGAGTTTGGGAGTGTGTGTGTGCGCGCGCACGTGCATGTGTGTGTGTGTGTGTACGCATGTGTGTTGGCATCCATTAAACATATCTTCTCATTCAAAGGTGCCCCCTCGCAAGGGGGATGTGTGGGCTAATTTCCATATTTCTGTTTACTTGTTGAGCTAACTATTAAGTTACATAATACTTGCCTGTAATGTAGCACTCCGTATTATGAATGACATAATTATCATAATTCTCGGTTTTAAAAGCCCTCCGTCTGAGAGCTTTTTTTTTTTCCTTTGTGAAAATTAAAATAGTTCCTTCACCACAAGCTCTATTGGGATGACTGACAATTGATGAAAACATACCAAGCTCCCACAAATAATTTTAATTTCCATCCAAAATAAAAATGTGTTAATTCCTCATGCCTATAACAAAAATATTTTCATAATGATACTGTTTACACAGATTTAATCAGTTGTGTCACCGGGGTACAGCAGAAACAGCAATGTGACCTGCTGAGAGTTAGCACCAGATTGCGATTTACAATCAAGGCAACAAGAATCACTCAAGTGCATAGCTCTCACCCCAATTACCAATTAATCAGACCCAAAGAGGTCTCCATAAAAGGCACCACATTCAGCTGTGCATCCATAAATGTAAAGGCCTCCTCTCTTTGTAAGATGACCGAGGAGTCAGATCCTTTCGTGGCCCCTGCAGAGGACACAGCTCCTTGGATCCAGACTCCTGGGTGCTTCCTTCATCCCTGCTCCCTCCTGAAATGTTCTGAATGTACAATTTCACACTATGGCAGCATCCCAGCGTCATTAAAATGCCAGCGTGCGGGCTTCTGTGTAGAAACAAGCACCTGGCTTGCTTCCTCGGGTTTCTGTAGCTGCACAAGTCTTTTCCCCCTGAACTGGCATCTATGGAAAGTAAGGGAGTGCAACAGGTAAACGTGTTTTAGGAGCTCATTGGGAGTGATGGGGAATAGCAGTCAGTACAATCCAGTTCAGTTCAACTTCTCACTAACTGCATCAGATGGAAAACGTATTTGATCCCCTTCACGTGGGGATCCGCTAATAGAAGCCTTACAAACTGCGCTGTTTTGACAAAAAACAATTCCAAATGAGTAGTCTAAAAGAAAACATACATTTCTGACATGTTTATTTCAACCACCTTTAGAATGACAAGTTCGATTCTCACTTTCCTCTCTTTCCTAGATACCTCCACTGTGCACAGGGGAAGTCAGCGGCAGCCCGGGACCAGGAGCAGACCTGCAAGAGGAAGAAGTGAAATGAGAATCAGGCTGCTGATTGCAGGTTCTTGATGCACAGCCTGAGAAAAGAAGAATGGAAGGGACTGGAGTCATGTCACACTAACCACACTGCTCTGCCGGGCCCCAGGCACAGCAGCAGACCCAGAGGTAGGCATGTTAGTACCGTGCCGTGTGCACCAGGAACAAGGGCTTGCAGAAGTGGCAGCTGTCTTATCAGAGACTTTGATAATCCAAGCCCTCCCCTTTACTTCTCAGGGACTTCTGGAAACTGTTCAGAAACAGAGTCTCCCCAAGCGCATGATGCTTTTGCAGAGAAAAGGTACATTGAATGGGGTTTTACATTCACCAAGGGTTCCATCCCATAATCAGAGCTTTGGCAACATAGGTGACAAAGTAAAAATCAACAGCTATATGTCTTTTAGGATTTGAAACAGTTTATCTGTGCTCCGGGTTCTCAATGCACATTGCCCACTGAGTGGAATTCCAGGCATTTCCGGCTTGGTGTTTTCAGTACCCTGTCTGCTGTGTGACCAGCAGCAGTCCTCCCTCCCTCCTTATCCACTAGATGATTGTTACATTTCGACAGTGTCTACCTATTGCAAAGCTACTGAAACTGTCCTTTAAAAGTCACCACTATGGTACACACCCATCTTCTACTGAAATACTAGTGATTGTGTTTCTTTTCTTGGCACACAGAGACACTCGTGATCCGAATCCATTCAAACACTGCGGCAGTCAAGAGTTTCTTGTTCCTTTTCTTTGATCACTCTCTTCAGGCAACAGACGAGGAGTTGGTGGCAGCCAACATTTCAGCAATAATTTCTTGTTCCTTGAGCATTTGCCGTGTCAAGAGCAAGGTGTCAGGCATCTCATGTGCATCCTTATTGTGCTGTCATAGCTCCACGAGCCGCTGTCACCCCCATGTTCACGTGAGAGATCTTGAAGTAAATGAACTCAGCCAGCGCCACCCCTCTCCCTCTCTCCAGGGGCAGGTAAGAAATCCACACTGGCTCTTACCCCTGCACGACCCTGTGGCCAAAGCAGGACGAGCACCTGGGTCCAGGTGTGCACAGTGCCCAGCTGTCTGCGCTCACAGCCTGAGGCCAACACACATGGCCAGCCAAGCTGCTCGGGCCCAGGGCCTTGGGATGTGGGCAGAGGGAGGGTCCAGGGCCGGGGATGGTGTAGGGCAGGGGAGGGTGCAGGGCCCAGGCGCAGCAGGGGTGACAGGGCAGAGGCACAGAGGGCGTGGCAGGCTGGGCAGTGGTCAGCAGTCAGCGGAGAAGCTGATGGGGCCAGGGAAGGGGCCCAGAGTGTGCAGACCTGGACCACAGCTGTGCCAGGCCCTGAAGAGTCAGCACAGGCACCACTTCCTGTGCAATTCACTTCTAAATCACAGTCTGAAGTAAAACCCTCATTGTTCCAAGGCAGCAATCACCAAACATGCAATCCCCAGGGGCTGGCCCTGCACTCACTGCGCTTGCCCAGTGAAGCCGGGGCCTGCGGAGGACACCGCGCACCCCACAACACACGAGGCCGGGAATCCATGCGGTGCTGTGCCTGCCGCCACTGCTCACCCTCTGTCCTTCTGCCGGCCCTGCCTTCTAGCTTACCCCAGAACAAGGGCCCAGGGCAGGCCCACCACTCCGAGAGGCCCTCTGGGGCGAGGGACCAACCTTATCCTAAAACGGTCCTTGCCTGAGACTCTTGTACCAGAATGAAACCCTGCAGGCAGTGTGTGTGAAGTTGTCTATGACCAACACCAGAACACCTAGTGAATGCCTTGCTCCCAGATGCAAAATCTTATGTCTTCCTGTAATTTGGAATCTTACCTTCCCTCCACAAAATTACCCTTAAGTATTAGAATTTTATAATGCATACATCATACCTTAATTATAGGTTGCTGTAGTCTTACTATGATAAACCACAATACATCAGTTAACTGTATTGTAACTGCCTTCTTTTCCAGGTTATTTGTTCTGCTTTTTACTATTGCTTCTGTGTAGTTCTAGAAACCTGCAACTCTTCCTCCTGCAATGATTTAAGATGATGGTGTTTTATACAGAAAATGTGTTACAGGATCTAAACCATATTACACCTCATCCTGTCAGCTAGTTGGAACAACCACTAGTGTCCCTGTCTCATAAAAGAGGATACCACGTCTCTGAGGTGAGGTCATTCTCCCAGAGCTGCAGGACTGTGGGCCTCTGAGACAACTGTCCATCCTGTCCAGCTTCAGGCTCCTGGCCTTTGGCCTGATTAAAACAGTATTTAAGGTAGTCAGAATATCCCCTTTGCATTCATCTTTCGTTTATTCATGGACTTTCCTAAAAACACTTAAGCATTTAAAGTGAGAAATGTGTGTATAGTGGCCCTGAACGTGAAATCTAAATTGAACCCCACCTTGCCTTCCTTTGCCTCAGGTTGAAAACTGATGTTGTTGACCAGGTTGTTTGGTACTAAGCCTGAGCTCTGAACTGTAGGCCAATGACTTGAACATGAAAATGATACACACAGTCATAAAAAACTATGGAATAGTGTTACTGGATTCTTCCAGAGAAGATAAGATACCTGTGGGCCAGACCTTAAGACGAAAAGACTAAACAAATACACCCACATACCTCCCCAGGGATGGACAGCAGGGATTGATATTCTAAATAGGTAGCTACCACCTTGAAGAGTCCTGACCTACCCTTACAGGAATAGCCCCGCTCTGCATGCCCGCTTGTTACGTGACTCGCTTTCCCATTTGATCCCAGTCCACTCAGTCTTACCTGGACAATTATACCTGTAATCTTATTGGCGGACCATAGTTTTGTCCATTTCCCCTACCTTGGACCCGCCTCACCTCATGGTTTTTCCCTATAAAAGTCCCTGACAAAGACAGAGTCGGGGGTAACCCACTTGGGCCCCCCTTCTGTCCCTCTCTTGGATAGAAGCTTTCTTTCTCTCAATAAATATTCTGCTCTTAAAAAAAAAAAAGAGAAGTTTCTGTCTTGTTATATTGAGAGATAAATCATGCATTTAAAAAGATTTTGCACCAACTCCTTTTTGACAGCTATCTGTAAAATCAAATAGGAGACCCTCTTCACTGCTTATTTTGTCAAATGCACAGCTATTCCCATAACACTGGTGGAGGGTGCGAGGGGCGGAGGAGTCTTTACCCCTCAACAACATAACAGGGAAATGAAAGGCACATCTGTAAATAAACGCATCATTAGATTCTCATCAATTTGTAAGCTTCACTTGATGTATGGCTAAAATAATTCCACAAGGGAAACCTAAGAAGTGTTTGGTGCCGAGCACATGCCAAAGAGAGGAAAGGAGGGGGTTGGTGGGGACCAAATTATCTTCATGAAGAATTCTGCAGATGCTAGAAACATCTTTTACAACGGTCCAGGATGAGAAACTATTTTAAGTACCCTGCACCCAGTGCACTGGTGAACACAGGCAAGCTCTGGACATATTAAAGAAGCACAGTAAAACAACTAATGATGCACTGGAGTGGTAACAGGTTGTCATTAGACCAGCATCTGCTCTCATCACAGTTCATTATTCAGTTGCTTTGTTTTCCGAGTAGGTGTCTGGTAAAATTTAGCAGAATCTTAATTAAAACACATTTCCAAACTCCTTGGATGCTCATCTCACCTAAGGAAATCAAGACAATTTCCACAATAAACATCAAGCTTCAGTTGAGCTCTCAAATGGAAGAAGGCACTCAGCCAGTAGAAGTTGTTAGGTATTAACTGTTGGGATGCCCAGAGCAGACAGAAGAGGGAAACTTACCTTCAGGAGCAACCTGCTTTCCCAGACCTTCAGCGGCAGCACACAGCCGCGCCTCCTGCCCACCGCCATGCCTCGCCCACCTCCGCAGTGCAACGCAGAAATGGGGAGATCCTTGATGTGCTCAGAACACAGGAAAGTCAATGCATCTGCACTTAGCCTTCACTCATTTAAAATCACATATGCATATGCAGTGTTTCTAGAAATACTTATTAAAAGGACCAGTGTCTATATGGGGATGCCCATGCTTCAAGCTAAATCCTTAAGGTCAATATAAACACAATCAATGTTCATGTGTTCAAATTAATATGTACCGTGTGTGTACAAATTAATATGCTGTCATCATTAAGGCCAATATGCAAATAATACAAGTGCCATTTATCTACTGCAGCATATGAACACAGTACTACCCATAAATAAATATTGAGATCATAAAATATTTTAATTTTTATTATATTTTCATTTCAGAGTATGAAAATCAGAATAATCAGTCTAGAATGATCACCACTTTTGACCTAATACTTAAGTACATGGAAAGTACACAGGTGAAGTGAATAGAGAAAAAAGTTTAAAAAAATTCTACAGGAAAAAGTACAGACATGTTATGGCACAGTTAGAGTCTGATCAACAGATGATCTAACTTGTGAGGTCTGTGATTTACTCTGAATCCTACTGCCCATGGCACTGTCTAGAGGATAACATACTAGGCCTTCAGTGAAAACACTCTTTGTAAGAAGAATTAACATTGCTCCCATTCTGCCTTCAAAAGGAGTGTGGGGCTACTGGACCCTGTAAAGCTAGAACATAGCAAAATCCCAGAAAAAATAAATAAACACAATACATGTTGATTACTTAGTTTCTCCTAACCTGCGCAGAAGCAGGGCAACCAGTGGTGTCCTCTGGAGCCCACTGAATGGGTGTGTCCATGTTACACTTCCCTCTGGGTTCTGTAAGGAACAGGGGCATGGAGAGGCCACAAAATTGTTCAGAATGAATCAGTTCCATCACTAATATACATACAGTTTGCACAGCCAGTGAACCATAGAAGAGAATTCGGCTCACCCTCCCCCCCAAGGGGCATATTCTGTGCTCCTTCCGTGTTGTTGTGTGACACTAAGTGCTTCACCTCTGCCCGTTCTGACTGCACTGTCTCATCTGGCTCTGGCTCAGGGTCTGTCTTCCCCGCGGCTTTGGTACTCGCTGAGTGCATGGTCTTAGTAGCTACTTCCGTGACCCAGAGGGCGGTGGAGTCCCTGCCCCTCTCAGATGTCCCTGTCCTGCCTGTGACTGTGGTGACAGCCCTGCTTTTGCTAGAGGCACCCATTAGATGTGCTAGAAGAGGCGGGCCCAAGATCCTGAACTGAGAGACACACAATTCTGGCTCTTTCTCAAGTACCATGGTAGGAGGTAGAAGATTCTGAAGTGGGCGACCTGCAGTTCCCTTGAAATGACTCAGTAGGTGTTCATCTCACCTGAGTCCACTTTCCACCACCAAAACCCTAGTCTCACACTCGCACCTTGCAGCCTCGGAGGTCAGGAGATAGAATCTGTGCTAGCAGCCATGCACAATCAAATATGTTAGTATGAAGAAAAGGGTAATAGATTTTAGGGGAAATGAGCATACCCAGGGGAAATAAACTGAAACAAAAAGTCCAAAGGAATTCACTGGCCTTGCATTGACACAGGCTTTTTGTGAAAGGATTTCAGGTAAGCAATGCCAGTATATTTCCTTTGAACAGCTCCTATGACTGTATAATTACTTTATAATCAATATCAACAAGCCTTGTTTCTATAGAACTCATCAAACAATTTCATTTTTTTCTTGGGCTCTAGAGACATAAAGTGACCCTGGGTGCCACTTAGTCCTGTGTGTCCACTTTACAGATGAAGAATGGGAGGTGGAAGGAGGCACAGGACAGGGGCCAGCATGGCGTCCTTGTGGGGGGACTCCTGGCCCGGGGCCTGCAGGCTGGAATCCTAGGCTGTCCTGTGCTACTACATTTTATTTCCTCAAGTAAGTAATTAAATCCTTATATAAGGATTGAAAGGCTCCTTTAAATTTAAAATCAAGGACTCTAAATTTAGTGACCTGCCAAGCTCACACAGCTAGTTTCTCCAGCCTCCTGTCCCATGGCTGTTATTTTCCACCACGGCATTCTGCGATCATGGGAACAAGAGGCCCTTGGCAGATATCTTTTGACTAAATGGCCGAATCATGGGTGGTTGGGGGAGCCAAATATTCTAAGACAGCCCTGGATCTTTCTGCTGTAATCCTGACTGCACGCTGACTGCCAACAGTGCTCATTTTAACCCTCTACATGTGTCCCAATTTAGGCAGTAAGTAATATGTCCCATATCATAATAGAGTTTTCCCTTCACTTGTCAATAAACAACTGCTTGAACTACAGCTAAACAGTACTTGTTTCGGGTTCAAGCCCATGTGGGCCACATAGAGATCGTAAGACTGTCCAGCTCAGTCCTGACGCTACGCCCCATGCAGGGAACTGAGATATGCCCCAAGGTTATGGAGTCACTGATTGCTATTAACCTTACAGTGGCTATCATTGTTTTATAACTGAAGTGGAAGCCTCCTTACCCCTCAGCAGCTCATGTGGGAAGAAAGGTAAACATTCGGGAACACTCACCCCCCAGCCCTGGATAGGACAGGAAAGAGATCATAGCTTAGTGAGCAGGGTAGCAAATACAGGCGGGTCATAGAACATTAAGTTCCAGTCAGTGAATGAGCAAAACTGGATCTGCATACACAGAATATGAACAGTGTAGACTCTCATGGAAAAACAGTGAGACGTCCACAAAGCCCACTCTGAAGAGTGTTTGGAGTTGAGCTCACAAAAGAGTAGACAGGCAGACAAGGGACTGGTAGCAGAGGACACTGTGCAAAATAGTGTGGCATCTGGAATATGCCACCCAGCTGAGGGATCTAGAGAGAGTGTCCAAGGCAAAAAGTGACCCTACTGGGGAGCAGAGAGAGTCCACCTCAGCTTCAGCCAAAGTAAGTGGGGTTCATCCATGTTTCATGTGTGTTTCATTTGGACACAAGTTTTGCTGTTAGAAACATTCTCCTGTTGGACTGGACTGATCTCTGAAGTCTCTTCCTTTCTTTCAAAATTAATCTTGTATTATTTTAATCCAGGTAGTTGGAATAACACCTGGTGGAGTGCAGTCGGACTTGAAAGCTAGTCTCCCTTAAATAGACGCAAACAAGAAAGAGTGAATTTCTGCTGGGGGACCTCAAACAGAAACAGCAACTCACTGGCTGCTGTAGTTCTGTCCGCCACCCATCCTACACTGCTCACACGACCTGTGATTGCTGGTCTCAACCCTGTGATTGCTGGAACAAGACCGAGCAATCAAGGGGCACACTGTAGGAGAAATCCTGACCTTGTACAGAAATGCACGCCATTGCTCCTGCAGTCTGATCCAACATGCGGTGTCAGGATCCTGCACATCTCAGCACTATAAAGTCCTTGAAATAAAACAAAAACAGCCTGGAATATTGAGCGAGACAAATGTAGAATTCATTCTGTGGTAAAGGTCAAGAGGTGCTGGTGACAGTGGAGACTTTGCGGTGGCACAGATTGGTTAAACCTGGACAAATCATGCTTTCGCCCAAACACTGTTCATCCCGATCCTGTTGTAGACAAGCTCTTCTTAGAACAGCCTAGTTTGTAAATTACACAAAAATCAACTGTGTCCTAGACTCCAAGTAAGGGTGTCGGATCTGGAGGCCAGTTCTATAAGTACCTATATAACTTATTGTGATGTCAATATTCAGTTTTTAGCACATTTTCATTAATTTGTAGGTTTAATTTTGTACCATTCCTTTATTTAGTGTTTTAGTTCAGAGTTGGCAATCAATGAAGTTCAATGCTTTTTAAAGAGCTTAGAATTTTCACCTGTCATATTGGATTTTCTTTCTTTTCCTCTCTTCTTCCCTCTCTTTCTCCAGCTCTGTCCCTCCTTCCCTCCCTTCCTCCTTCCTTCAGTCCCTCCCTTCCTCTCTTCCTAATATGGACTAGCACTTAATATATGCAAATGCCTGCTAGAGACGTGGGCTGTAGAGTGAGTGAACAGTGTTGCTGACCATAAACCCTCAATCTGTTCATTGAAAAAGAAACTAACATAATTATTTCTACTTTTGTAGGAAATAGTAGAATACTCTCTAGATTTAAAAACTTAAAAATCACCAAATCTTCCTCTGAGTTTTTGAGACCTGTCTAAGTTCAACCAAACAACATTTTTTCTAAAGAAGCTTTTAATACAAACTTCAACTTGCCACCAGGCTGTTGAAGTTAGGATCTAGAGGTGTAGACATGTTAGCTCTCTGTAGTTTCCTCACCGTCTGGGTCCTCCCCAGTCTTCCCTATCCCCAAAGGTGCTCATGGGCAACAGTGAGCTTCCTCCATAGACACAGAATGGACTATTTGACTCAAAATTGCAAACTTGAAGTTTTCCAGTTCTGGTCATACAATGTGTCAGTCTACAAAAGTTGATGTATATGCTATATTTTTATGCATTAGTCAAAATTAATTTAAACCTTCAGAATAAGTTGTTAAGTTGTCGCTTGAAAGGAAAAGAGAAAAGCAGAGGAAGAAAGGGGCTACACAATGGAACTTAAAAATCCCACCACAACAGATGGCTTGTGCCATTTTGAATTTAGCCTTCTGAGGAAGAAACCCTTGTAGAGGCTATTAAAGCCTCTGCTTGCATGAGAAAATGCTATTTCAATATTGATGGCTGTACCTATGTGACCTCCACTGAAAGCAAAGTCACAGAGACTCACCCTTCATTCAGGAGGCATTAAAGGATGTGGATGGAAGATGGAACCTTCTAGGTGTCACATGCATTTCTGAGACATGAGTAAAATCAGAGCAGAATAACAAAACTGCACCACTCAATGCAAGATTCGCCTCAAGGAGTAAAAATAAAATAGGCACATTACTCCTCAAAGACACATATTTTATTTAGTTGTTAAGAGTAGAGTGTTGGAATTTTTGAAGAACTGTTGCTATTTAATAGAGGTGAAAGTTTTAATGTGAATACTGCCTGTGTGAGCGCGTGTGTGTAAAGTTGGCGTGACACATTCTGCTCAAATTAGACTTCTAAATAACTAGTAACAGCTGTGGTGCTTAGAAATCGCTTGGGTTGAAACGATGATGTCATGTGCTTATATAAGTGTAAAAGGTGTATTTATCAGGGGGGAGCACACAATTCACCCTTTATCTGGAGGAGGCAGGTGCAGATGTCTCCATCCAAAGGCTCTGAAGATGACACCTAAAAACAGGTTCTATTTCAACACTTCTACACTTTTGTCCTCATTTAAAAATATGTAAGACCATGTAGATAGCAGAGATAGGAACAGACAAAGAAAATTACTTTATGGCAGCATGAATAATTAGTGGACAGAGCTGTAATTCTTCATTTGCTTGTCTGTTGAGTAACATCTCTGTTAGTTACATAGATGACTTGGGTCCTCCACCCAAGGCTTACCAGAAAAGTCCTCAGAAAACAGCCAAATTTGTAGAATTGAATTTTTACTTTTCTAAAGACACATGAACAGCAGATGCTAGTAAATAAAAATTACTTTGAGGAACAATTGTAATTAATTTAATTGGTTGTGTTCTCTATAGGTAAATTTTGCCTAAAATTTGAAGGAAAAGTAATACACAAAGAGCATGGTGAATTATTTTTCTTTTAGCCATCCCACTGCAATAATTTAATAAAGTAAAGTGGTTCGGTAAAGAAAAAGAAGCAAACTTTTAAATTCAGGCTAGAACATAGAAAGATTCTCCCCTGTAAGCAGTGATCGGTCTGACAGTAGAAGTCAGTCCAGGTCTGAGGACTCTCTCTGTCCCCCTAGAGACAGAAAGACTGCAGTTGGCAACACTGTGTGCTTACTTTGATATTGTCTTGTAAAGTATCGGGTTAATTAGAAACGCATTATTCATTTGTGTAAAAAAAAACCATGCATGCTCTTGATTAAAGAAAAGCTCAAAAGAAGTGAATTATTTTTGTTTTGAAACTGGAAATATGGCTTTTAAAAAACGTCTTCCTTTCCAAAGTCTCATAAAAAGAGAACAGCTTTTCATTCAGAAGCACAAAAGACAAGTGTTCATCCGAGGGATCCATACTGTTCTCTCTTGCACCTCTCATCTCTGAAACCAGGGAGTCTGGAGCTAACATACTTTCTTCACAAAATCCCTAGCGCCCTCCTTCCTGCTATTAAGTATGTAAAAGCAAGTGGTTTCAGAGTGAGTCTGTCTCTTCTAATCCTGTGTAGGCTAAATGAAATCCAAGTTCTCAAAATGGCTTGTCATCTTAGAGGAAGAAAGAAGACGTGCTTAAGAGGACACTTGGAGGAAGAAGTGTTTCCAAAAGAAGTTATGGCGACACAATATGGTAAGCAAAAAATGTTTGCTGTGTCCTACACTCAGCTGGAACATCTCCTGTTTGGAGATATTTCACAAAGTGATTTCACAGGCAAATGGTTTAATGCATGGCCAGCCAATTTAGCCTTTATTTTAAATATATTCTTTATGCATATAGATATTTTGAGATTTGCCTTCTGGAATGATTACTGAAACCACATTGAAAAGTCATTATGCAGAAACATGGGTGTACAAATAGTTCATAGCTTGGGGGAACTATAAATAGAACCGACTGAATCTTGTTAAAGAGTTCATGTCCTGGTTATTTAAAAGAACTATTTTGGTGGCATTGATTAGCTATACCACTGCTAATTTGCATTTCAGGAAAATAAAGTACAAAAAACAATCATACTCAATTTTTAGAAAGGAATAATTGGTGAAAAATACACTGAATGAGAAAAGGAAGGTGGTCTAACTCTAACAAAAGGGCAAGTTTTCTTTTCCTGTTATGTCGTGCTGCTTTAATTCTGAGGAAATGTAAAGCTAGTTCCTATCATTTTTAAGTTTCTATGCCCCAGAGACCAATGGCAATCAGAAAATGTAGGAATATCTCATTAGAGTCCAACATTTTCACCAATAATCATTTGAAACAAAGTAATTACTGCCCTAAACTGCTCTGATATTATGCGGCAGGGCCAATTAAAAGTGGTGATAACATTAGTCCTTGTCAGAGGTGTAACAGAAAATATGACTTGAAAAGGGGTAACAGAAAATTTGATTAAATAAAGTAGCATACTACTCTTGAAAATCTCCATGTCCTCATCTTGAGAAATTGCCTTTAAATAGTACTGTTCCCACTCGATTATCACTTCTGACTGAGATCCTTAAGTGACTAAGCAATCCCAACATGTCCGCTTAACTGCAAGCTGCTCTTACATCCCAATTTTAAAAGATGTGGACAATGCTCTGATAACCTGGTAGACCCCTAAGCAGAGCTGTGACATGATTTATGCTGCCTACAGACACAGCTAGTCATATATGTGCATATATATGAAATGCACTGCTACATATGGGGCTCCACCCAATGCCAGCGTGGTACAAGGTCCTAATTAGATCCCAAGCCCTGAGTGCGTGTTTAGAGCATAATCTCCGCAGCCTCATGCCTCGAGCTTGAAAGTTCACCACCTCACAAGTGTTTGTGGCTCATTTTTTAAATGTAGTTAGAATATTTGTGTTCTTAAGTACCTTAATTATTTATTGCAAGGAACTATTTGAAGTTTGAAAGTTGTTCACTGATAACAGGTTTCATACTTTTTCTGTATATTATTACTACATTTAAATCACTACGAGGCCCTACATTAAATATCACAACAAAAGTGAGGAATAAAATATTGCATGACAAACTCAACCTCCCACATAGAAAATATTTCTTACCATCTTACTTTTCATAGGAAAATAAAATACAAACACTTTCATTCAAAATGCAGGAGAGGCAGTTTGGGCTGCTACCTATGCTATGGGCACAGGAGTGTTTTACTGACCTCCATGGGGTCCTTTCCCTGAATATACTGACATAATATTCTCTATTCCTCCATCTCCTTGGCTTCTCAGGAGCACAATGTGAACATAACTAAATTTAATTCCTCAACAACAATGTCACTTCTGATATTTAAATGTGCAGACCTCTTAGAAAATGATGCTTTCCTGATGCTTTTAGCCTGACTTAATTATCACACAATGTTTACCTGTACCAAATCCTCACATAATATCCCTTCAATACCTACAGTTTTTATGTTTTCTGTATCAGTAAAAAATTAAATTTTTTAAAGAAAGAGTTCAAAGGAGATTATTGCAGTGTTTAACCAGGACCAGCAGCTTTGCTCTAGGCCTGGGATGCAGTGTGCATATCTATGCCAGGGGATGCAGTGAGAAGGCAGCCCCTGAGCAGAGCAAAGACGTTTTAGAACATACGCCCATGAAACAGTCACTTGCCATCACTTACTTACGTGAACCCAAAAGATAGCATTTTGGGCTTCTATCCAAAAAGTAAGATCTGGTGGGGAATTGCGATAGCTTCAAAGCTAGGAGAATTCACTGAACACATTTCACACTAAACTGTTAGGGTTTAACTCAGAGCTGTCTTATTCATTCTTATTAACAGACGTTAATCACGTTAGTTATTGTTTCCATGAAATACAAGGAGTGCTTGGTCATACAGTGCACAGTGAAGGTGGGTGCATGTGGGGAGATGGAACAATTCAAGGAAAATGCTAAGCTTTAATGATACAGCCATCTGGACCTGGACAAGGCTCTCTCTTCTTTAATTAATCAATCAACAAAGTATTCGGTCCATTAGCAAATAATTACAAGCAACTGTCTTTTTTCACCATGTTAGGCTCAGGGAGGTAGTAACACAGCAGTTGTTACTTGTTCATTCTAAGACACATTTTAAGAGTAACCCAGCATCTTCTCTGGCTCTCCTGGGACCAACAGCCATAATATATTGTCAATATTAATTGGTTGAGTCAAGCTTGTGACCCACGATAGATCAACCTGAGTTTGATTCTAAGATTCTTTAAAAATGAGCGAAGGGACAGAGAACAGCTATGGTCACCTGTGAGGATGTGAGGATGGGTAAAACAATTCTGTGGTTTTGCTTCCCACAAATGAGAGACTGAAGCCAAGGTCTAGAGATATGTACATATCCTGGGGTCCCTCCTGCAACTCTTCTGTCTAGTAGAGTGCAAGTCGTCTTCCTATTCCTGCCACCAGGGAGAATTATGATTAATGTTTATAGCTGCTTACTTGAGCTCAACACCTTTGAAGACACTTTGATGAATCAGTGGGTTTAGACACAGTCCAGAAAGGCACAGTATGAAACACACAGGCAGTGCCACCCAGTCCCCTGAGTGCCCCTTATGTCTGACACTAGGACCTGAAGGCAGAGGTATCTATGACACATTCAAGGCCAAAATTTGGAATGCATATTGGGAGAAACTAAAACCATGGAAAACAAGGGAATTCTAGGCATATTAACAAATAACATACTGATAATAAACTGTTTCCATTTCTTTTAACCTTAACCTTTTTTGCCAGCTATTTTCATGTATAGGCTAATAGTCCGTTAACAGTTCCTGAAGGAAGAGCCAGCTGAGCTAATGGGAATTAGCTTTTCTCCTTTTCTTTCCCACTCCTCCTGACCTCCAGCACACACAATGCTTGCTTGAAAAGGAAGATTTGGTATTTTAATATTAACATCCAACTGGATAGGAATGAAATACAGAGGTAGCCTAGGACAGACATCTTCCTGAGAAGCTGAGGCTTCAGTGCAGGTTTGAGGGAGATGTCTCTACTCCTAAGCCTGGAGGCAGCCTCCCAGAGGCCCTATCAGAGGCTGGGGAGCTGCAGAGAATTCCTAAACGCCTCTGAGTCCTCCTTCCCCAAGTTCTCCTGTGCTTAGGCAGAGAAGCTTGGAGATGGCTGGGGAACCAGATAGCAGCTGGGGTTGGGATGAGGTAGATGAGAATGCCTTAGACTGAGGCCAGGAGCATAACAGCAACGGTACACGCTAAAGCAAATGCCAGCCCAGCACACCCAAGGTCAGCAAGAAAAAGACCAAGGTCAGTCAGCAAGAACTCAAGGTCCCCACTCAAAATTCACCCCATCCACCTCTCCAGGACCCCACTAGGGATCCTATGTAAACTTGATCCAAGTCCCTAAAGTTACGTCACCCATGGGGTGGGAGGGGAGAGAGGCATTAAAAGTAAAAGCGTGCACAAGACCAAGTTTAACTTCTGAATTTATTACATTTGAAATAGACCACGACTGAGATATCTTGGGTAGGAAGGATGACTTTTTTTATCTTAAGGAGCAAATATAGGTATTCATGAAGCAGTTGAGTTCAGTGGAAATTATAGAAGTCCTTTCCATGTGTTATAACACATACTCATGGTTAATACGCGGGCGAGGGCCCAGTACTCATACACGCCAAGCCATATAGGGTGCTGCTGGCCAGCTGTGTACACCCCCAGAGACTGCATAGCTTCTGAATCTGGATACTGGGTTCCAGAAGGCAGGAAACATAATGGAAAACCACTGTCTATTTATGTAATATAAGTTCTTATTACAAAACTGACCTTTGATGGTGAGACATGACTGTCCACTGAAAAGTAAACAATTTGGAACATGTGACCACTGTAAATTTATAGCATGCAAGCCTACACTCTCGTGGTCCTGGCCTTTCCATGAGTGTGCTCATGAGTACGTTGCTGCACAGATCTGACACTCCTTCTGTGAATTTGTAAAACAGGGAAAGGAAAGCTTCCTGACACACCCCATAGGACTCTTGTGAAACATTTCAAACTTTAGGATGCCATAAAGTTTAAAACAGCACTCAGCAGCTCCTGATGAAGCACATTCAGGGTGTGGCCATGACTACCTAATTACACAGAGCTTACCTAGGAGTGATGAGGATACCATGTAGACACACAGTGATTGCAAATTTCTGGTGGCTCCACACAGAAGACAGCTTTGTTTGTGGTAGCTGTCTAAGGCAGGCGGGCAGGCCATGTCGTCAAAGTCCTCACCAAAAATGTTATGTCACCTTGTGGCACTGCTGTATCAACAACTGGCATCAGAATTCACTGCATCTCTGGAGGAGAGAGCAAACAGGGAATGCACACCACCCTTTGTGTCCTTTTGCCTCAAGTCAAGGTGACACACTCTATTTCCATTCAAAGCACACTAGCCAGTGTTTACTAGATGACTAAGCTAAGTGAATGGGTGAAGTCACTGCAGGTCTCCAAATAGGGAAAAGAGAAGTAGATGTGGAAAAGGTTCATACTCTTAATAAAGAGACATCATGGGCTTATATACTTTATTGGCACAGCACATATTTAACATACACGAGGTCCTGGGTTCAATTCATCCTAACACTAAAAAAAGAGGAAAAAAAAGGAACCATGAATGATATTAATCTATTTATAAAGCCTTATTTCATTGTGATGACAAAAGAAAAAATGATACAATATTCCAACCCAAGTGCAGTGCATTTAGTGAGACTGTAACGTTAGGTGAAAGACATCTGACACACAGCTCAAATATTGCATGGATTCTCTTATATGAGACACCCAGATTATAGATAAAGAGCAAAATAAAAAATAGATAATAGAAAGGAGATAGCTCTCTCCCAAATGGGAAGGGGACCGAGAGATGGAGGGATCAGGGGATAGGAAAGGAGTGAAACTGTGCACGTAAAAGTAACTCCGCACAGGGAGTGTGGTCATTGTGTGCTGTGGACATGTGCTAATGAAAATAGTAAGGAAAGATTGAATGAGGAAAAGAACACATCAAGATTTAACTAGCATAAAAAGTTTCGTATTAGAAAACATAAGTACATATTACTCCACTGCTCAATCCTACCAACATTTAAAGAACTAATATCCATCCTCCTTGAATTCTTCCAAAACACTGAAAGTGAAATGATTCTCCCAAATTCATTCTGTGATGCCAGCATTATTCTCATACTGAAATCAGACAATGATACAACAAGAAAGCTACATGCCAATATCTTTGATGAACACAGATGCAAAAGTCCTCAAGAGAATACTAGAAATCACATCCAGCAGCTCTAAAGTGAATATTCACTGTGGTCAAGTGGGATTCATCCTGGGGATGGGAGAATGGCTCAACATACACCAAGTAAACACGATGTACTACAGAGCAGAAGACAGAAACCATGATCATATTTCAGTAGATTCAGGAAGCCATTTGTTAAAATTCGACATCCGTTGTAACAATAGCTCTGAGTAAATTAGGTATAGAAGGAACATACTTCAATATAATAATGAACCCATTTTAATTACTTTTATTCAGCATAGTACCAGAAGTTATAGCCAGAGGTATCAGCCAAGAGAAAAAAATTAAAGTGACCTAAACTGGAAATAAAAGAGTCAAGTTGTCACTCTCTGTGGAATATATCATTTTATATATAGAAAACTCCAAACACATAACCAAAAAAAGAACTATTAAAATGAATACATTTAGTAGTTACAGCATATAATAAGGCAATTATTTTTAATGGCAGAATAGTATTTCCCTGTGTATGTGTGCCATATATTCTTTGGACTCAGTACATCACTATATCTAAAAAAGAAATCTAGAAAGCAATAACACTTCCAACAGCTACAAAAAGAGACAGACCTAGGAATAAATTTCACCAGAAAGATGAAAAGTCTCTACAATGAAAACTATAAAACATTAACAAAAAATTAACTAATCAATCCAATTATTTAAATGTAAGATAACCAAAACTTGCATAATTTTATAAGATATAACAGAAAATACAAAAACAACATTATCAAATTTATTCATGTTCATACATTGGAAGAATCCATATCACTAAAATTCTCATATTATCCAAACTGATCTACATATTCATTGCAATCGCTATCAAAATACCAATTTTTTTTTGCAGAAGTAGAAAAAAGTCATGTTTGTAAGGCACTATAAAAACCCATCAACAGCCAAAGAAATCTTGAGTAAAAAGAAGAAAGCAGGAAGCATCACACCACTAGAGCTCAAAATACACTACAAAGTTGTAGTATTTAAAACATAGTTTGGTATCAGTACAGACATATGTAGACCAGTGGACTAGAACAGGAAGCACAGAGCGAAGCCCATACATCTACAGCCAACCGACCTTTGCAAGGTGCAAGAACACATTTGGGGAAAAGACAACCATTTCAATCAATGATGGTGGGAAAATCTGAGTATCTACATGCAAGAGAATGAAACGAGACCCCTCTCACAGTATGGAAAAGTCAATTAAAAATGAGTTAAAGACCTAAGTGTAAGAAAAAAACCTATGAAATTACTAGAAGAAAACAGGAAAAACACTTTAAGTCACTGGAATGGGCAATGATTTCCTTCAGTAAAGACCACAAAGCATAGAAAACAAGCCCTCACACCAAAACAAAAAATTTGATTACAACAAACTAGAAAGCTGCATGCAAAGGAAATGGTCAACATAGTGGGGAGCAACCTACCAAAAGTGATAAAATGTTTACAAACTAGATACCTGATAGGGGGCTAGTATCCAGAATATATAAGGAACTCAAGAAACTCAATAGCCAAAATAAATAAATGAATGACTTAATTCATACATGAGCAACAGAACTAGATATTTCTCAAAACATGACAATACATATGGCCAAAAGGTCTGCACAAATACTCAGCATCACTAATCATCAGGAAAAAGCAAACCAAAACCACAGTGGGATATCAACTTACTCCAGTAAGAATGGCTATTATAAAAAAGACCCAGGACAACAGGGCTTATGGGGGGGGGGGGGTAAAGGGAGCACAATGCTGGTGGGAGTGTAAATTAGTATAGCCATAAAAGGAAACAGCTTGGAGGGTTGTCACAAAATTGAATGAAGAACCACCATATGATCCATCAATGCCCCCGATGAAGACAGCAGCACGCATGATCACTGCAGCACCTTCACACTGGCCAAGAAACGGAAGCAACCTCTGGATCAACAACAAAGAATATATGGCACAGATACAGCGGGAAATACTATTCAACCGTTAAAAACAATGGAACCACGTCAACTGTAACAGCACGGATACAACTGGAAACCACTGAACGAAATGAGCCGGGCTCAGGGTGACAAGTACCGCCTTATTTCTCTCAAGATGGAACCTCAGAACGCTGATCATACAGAAGACAAGAGTAGGATGGTGATTGCCAGAGGCTGGGGACAGAATGGAGGAGGAAACCTGGAACGGTGGGTGCCGCGGTAGAGTTAGGTAAGACTGAGAGGTGCTGCTGAGCTCTGCCTGTGAATGCAGACAACAGCAATGTTAAAACGCCAGAACTTTGAACGTTTTCATCATACAAACGACGATATAGATACATTTCATGAGACAGACGTATTTGATTCGATTGAAACCTTACACCAGGTATACAGGTACTGAAACCTCGCATTGCGTTCCATAAACTTGAGCAATTTTTATGTATCAGCGAACAGTTTTTATTTGGTGGTAGTGATTACTTTTGGAGGAAAATGGGAAATTATTGAAACGAGAGAGGAAGCAGGATTCTCAAAGTCTTCAGAACGTTCTGTGTCCCCTTGGGTGGTGATCATACAATTATTTTACTTTTTGATAATTCATCAAATTTTTCAATATAACTTTTATGTTTTTATATGTGAATTATGTATTTTAAAAACTCATGCATTTAATTAATGTAAAATATAATAATATGAAATATTGTAAAACTTTTAGGGTAACAAAAATTTCTTTAGTAAGTTATATATGCAACACATATACCAAAAAGAAGTATTGACAGATTTGATATTTTGCAAATTAGAAATCTCAGTTTATCAAAAGAGCATTAATAAAGTAAGATTATGTAATAAAATGAGTAAAGACATTGGCAGTAATATAATTAAGCTGGTCCTTGTATTTTAAAACTTATAAATAGTTTGTTCTAACTCAAAGCCAAACAGCCAATAGAAAAATAAGCAAATTTTGGCATTTCACAAAAGAGGAAATCCAAATGTCCAGTACACAGATGACAAGATGCTCAGTATCATCAGTTTCCTGGGAAATTCGAGGCAAAATCCCCAGTGCCACCCTGAAATCCCACCCCACGGCCACTGGAAGACTGGACTCTAACATCTGAGCCCCAGGGTCAGTGTCCCCAAGCAGCCTCTGCTTCAGGCTCCAGTGTGGTGTGGCACAGCTGCCACCAATTCTGCCTTTATTTAAAATGCTGACATTTTGGTCCTTATGAATCTTTTTCATGACTTTTTAATTTTAAAATATATCTTATTAAAATATATTTATCTTGATTTGTTAATTTATCATTTATCTTGGTTTATTAATTTTGAGTGAGGGCTGGGGATATAACTCAGTGGAATAAGCGCCTGACTAGCAAGCACAGGGTCCTGAGTTCGATCCCCAGTACCGCCAAGAAAAAAAAAAAAATTTGAGTGCACTGCTAACTTTTGTACCCAAGGTAGGGCTCTATTTACCCCACCACACCCCAGCCTTGCTGACAGAAGTAGTTTAGTGATTCAAGATTTAAAGAAAGGAATATCATTTCCGCAATAACAGAAATGCTCTGAAGAAAAATAAAATTAGAAGGAAATGTCTTGCAAATACTACACACTGTGGAAGACCTTAACAAAAGAGGAGTATAATAATTTTAGAAATAAACACCAGTAGAGAAGATATTTATTAATGGACAGAGATGAAAATAGTATGGTGCAATGAAAGACACTAATTAAAAAAATAAAACATCTTCATTTAGGAGCAACAAATTAAAGGACAATGCATCTGAAAATCAAGTGTAGACAAAGAAAAAAGGCTTAAACCAATATAGTGAATTCAAAGAAGTGAAAACAATTGAAAATATAGACTATAATTGTGGAGAAAATATTTAGCCTGTGTCTACAGAGATTAAACACTTTTTTCTTTCTTAGTTAATATAGTGAATTATATTGGATGAGTCTCAAATATTAAATTCACTTCAAAATCCTGGGATAAACTGTATGTCATGATGAATTATTCCCATATATTTTAAAATTTTATTTACTAAAATCTTGCATATTTTTCATCTATTATCTGAGAGATTTTGATCTGTGGATTTCTAAATGTATCTTTGTCTAGCCTTTGTAACAGGCTAATGCTGACCTGTTATAAGGAGATAGAAAGTATTGACTCCTTTTCAGTTTTATTGATGAATTTGTGTAAATTGACATTTCTTCCTTAAATATTTGGTGGAGTTTACCAGTGAAGTCATCTGAGCTAGCACTCTCTTTGTGGGAAGGATACCAGCTACAAATTGAATTTCACAGAAGTGTTCACATCATCTGTTTGCTTTTGAGTGAGCTTTGGAAGTTTGTGGCTTGCATGGAATTTATTTCACCTTAGTTAATTAATGGCATAGTGTTATTCATAATATTCCCATACTGTCTTTTAATATCTGCAGGCTACAGTGCTCTCACTTCCCTATTTGAGATGGTGCTTAGTGGGATTGATTTAAAGCACTAGATGTTTTGTTTTCTATAGCTTTTCTGTTTTGTTTCATTTCTTTCTGCTCAGATATGTATTAATTCTTGTCTCCTGCTTACATTAATTTATATTCTATAGTTTTTAAAATGGAAACTAACTAAGGTCACTGATTTGAGACATTACTTATTTTTACATATACAGTATATGCTCTAATTTTTCTTTTATTACTGCTTTAGTGCATTTACCAACTTTGATATGCTGTATTTTTTTTCACTGAGTGCAGAAAATGTTCCAATCTCTCTTATACAGTAATTCTGTCTTTGACCAATAACTATGTTAAAATGGGCTGGTTTTCAAGTATTTGGGAATTTTTAAAGGATCTTTCCATTACTGATCTTTAATTTTAGTGTTCTCAGGAAACATGCACTATATGACTTGACTCATTTTAAATTTAATTAGATTTGTTGTATTGCCCAGAACATGATCAATTTCAATAAATAGTTTGTGTATTCTGAGCTGGGTATGGTAGCACATGCCTGTAATCCCAGGACCAGGGAAGTGGCAGGATGATTGCTGAGAGTTTGAGGCCAGCTTGGGCTACACAACGAGTTCAATGTAATTAGTAGCTTGCTTGTGTAAAAGTGAGCAGTATTTGCCCGATCCTTTGGCATCCCTCAGATGTCTGCATTTTGTATTCTGGTGGTGGTGGATATACTGTTTTTTGGTGATAAATAGACCTATAAATGGTACAGATCACTTCTGCTATCTGCTTCATGACTTTGTCTATGCATGTGTATTATATCCAATCAATAGTAGAGAAATGATTATCAAAATTTCCAAAATATTTGTAGATTTGACTATTCCTACTTGAAATTCTACTTGTCTTCTTTAGATATTTTGATGTTCCATTATGGGTGTACAGATGTAACATTATCATGATGGATCATGAAATCATTACAAAGTGATATTCTTTATCACTGTAGTACTCTTTTCCCTGAGATACATATTTTTTCTGAAATTAACATGGTCTTTCCAGTTTGCTTTAAACTAATGTTAGGATGATGTTCATTCCCACCTTGTACTTCAGGCTTCTCGTGTCACTTTTAAAGGTCATATTGTTCAGGAGCTCTGCTTATCCCTATGCCTTTAAGGTTTCTACCTATTTTCTCCTCCAGTAGATTTAATGTTTCTGTTTTAATATTTAAATCATTGATCCATTTTGACTTTAGTTTAGTGCATGGTGATAGACATGGGTCTAGTTTTAGTCTTCAGCATGTAGAAATCCAGTTTTTCCAGCAGCATTTATTAAAGAGGCTATCTTTCTTCCAGTGAACATGTTTGGCCCCTTTGTCAGAGATAAAGTGGCTGAGTGTGTTTGTAGTTGTGTCTGCACCTTCTACTCTTCCATTGATCTTCAGGTCTGTTTTTTGCCAGTACCATGCTGATGTTATCACAGTAGCTTTGTAGTATACTTTGAAGTCAGAAATTGTGATGTCTCCTACCTTTCCTTTGTTGCCCAGGATTGCTTTTGCTATTCTAGGTCTCTTCTAGTTCCAGATGGATTTTAGGAATGTTTTCTCTAGATCTGTGATGTATCCTAATGGTGTTTTAATTGGGATTGCATTGAATCTGTATAACAGTTTTGGGAGTATTGCCATTTTCACAATGTTCGTTCTTCCTATCCATGAGCAAAGAATATCTTTTAATTTCCTGACATTTCTTTTTTCAGAATGCTGTAATCTTCACTGTATACATCTATTATTTCCTTTGTTAGATTGATTCCAAAGTATTTCATTTTTTGAATGCTATTATGAAGGGTGTGGTTTCCCTAATTTCTCTCTTAGTGAGTTTGTTGTTTGTGTTCAGGAATGCTGTTGATTTTTAAGCATTGACTTTGTATCCAGCTATGCTACTGAATTTGGTTATTAAATCTGTAAGTCCTTTGGTGGAGTTTTGGAGTCTTCTATGTAGAGTGTCTGTCATCTGAAAATAATGATAATTTCACTTTGTCCTTTCCTATCCCTATTCCTTTTGTTTCTCTCTCTTGTCTAATTTCTCTGGCTAATGTTTCCAGAATAATATTGAACAGGAGTGGTGACAATGGACATCTTTTTCTTATTTCTGATTTTAAAGTGAAAGCTTTCAATTTTTGCCCATTTAGTTGACTGTTGGTTTGTCTGATGGCTTTTATTGGAGTGAAGTAGGGACCATATATTCCAATTTTCTGTATGGTTTTTATCATGAATGAGTGTCATACATTATCAAAAACTTTTTCTGCATCTATTGAGATGATCATGTGTTATTTATCTTTGACTCTGCTTACATGGGTGTTTTACACTTACTAATTTGCATATATTAAACCATCCTTGCATTCCTGGGATGAATCCAACATGGCCATGATATATAATCTTTTTAATGATTTGCTGCATTGTATCTGCTAGTATTTTATTAAGGATTTTCGTATATGTTTTCATTAGGGAGATTGGCCTGTAGTTCACTTTTTTGGTTGGGTCTTTCTCTGGTTTTGGTATCAGGATAATACTTATCTCCAGGAATGAGTGAGAGAGAATTGCTTCCCTTAAGAAGGGGAATAACTGGGTCAAATGGGGTCTGTAGTCCTAGTTTCTTGAGGAATCTCAACACTGATTTCCACAGTAGTTGTACCAGTCCACACTCCCACCAACAGTGGAGAAGTGTTCCTTTTTCCACACAGCCTTACCAGCATTTGCTATTGGTTGATTTCTTGATGATAGGCATTCTTTCTGGAGTGAGGTGGAATCTCAGTGTTGTTTTTGCATTTCTCAAGTGACCAATGATGTTGAACATTTTTCATATATTTATTTGCTATTTGTATTTCTTCATCTGACAAGTATGTATTCATCCCATATGCCCATTTTTGGATTAGGTGTTTCAATTCAGGAGGCCTGATTTTTTAAAATTCTTTATATATTTTAGATAGAAGTTCTTTGTCTGAGGGACAGTTGGCTAAAAATTTTCCCAATTCGTGTGTTTTCTTTTCATTCCTAGTGATTTCTTTTGATGTGCAAAAACTTTTCAATAAGATGAGATCCCAGTTATTGATTCTTTGAAGTATTTTCCATGTAGTTTGGTTTCTATTTCATTTTTAATTTTTTTCTCTTTAAAATAAAAAAATAAAGATCATATTGTTTATTTGATACTTTTGAGATCTAATGGTAATAAACTGGAGGGAACTTAGCAAGGTGTTTTTCAGTTACTTCTCTTGAGAGATAAAGACATTCCTTTCCTCCCAGGTCTAGGTAGGTCCCTTGTAACACCAGAGTCTGATGACCTACTTCAGTGAAAGGTCTCCTAGGGTTTATGCTCTACTTAAGGGAGAAAAAGTGAGATGGAGGTAAGAGTGACCTCCCTCTTTTTGTTTTCTCAAACACCAAGGGCTATGTTGTGGGGTAACACTCCCTCACCTGTCCCATGAAGTAGCAGGCACACAAGCATAGTGAATAGCACCCTGATGACAGGGATTGGTTCAAGGATGATCATGTGACCTCAACAGAGCCAATAAGATACCAGGAAATTGCCAGTAAACAAGTTGTTCCCTCCCACTAGGCTTGGGAAGAGCTATAAGCTGGAGCCTCCATGGATGTGAATACACAGGGGGTCAAGGTTTGAAATCAGAGTCTGCATTGTACAGAAAACATGAGTCCATACAGAAACAGAGGAGCCAGGTTTTGAGACAGACTTTGAATCCTTTCCTTTAACAGTGTCTAGGCCACCTCATATCTAGACTATCCAGTGGCATGCATTTTCTATCGCGGACATCTGATAGAATCCTATGCTTTGCTTAAGAAGCTTGCAAGCTTATCAAAACAAAATTATGCTGAACAGAAAGAAAGGATGTAAAAAATAAGAGAAGCATGACAAAACTGCAGTGGTAAGCAAAAAGTTAACAGAAATTTGAAACCTAAGTCAATGAGTATATGACAAGGATCATTTAAGTTTTCTCAAAGGCTGAATCCTGCCCTGGCGAGAAACTGCTAAGTGAATGAGACAATAGGGAGAAATCGCTTGACTGCCTTAAGTAGTCTTTCCATACAGATGCAATCTTTCCATGGATAAAACTGGAAAATAAACAGAATATTGATTCGCAAAATGTCAGTACACTTGGACATTGATAACAAGAATTTGAGAACAAATTATTAAAATATTGTTTATGAGAGCTTGAAAAAGAAACTAGTTACCACCTGAAGCCAGACTAACATCATGGAAAATAAATTTGGTCAGAATAATATTAATTCTTTAAATGGACAAGCTGAAGGTATGAGGTCCAGTGATTAGTATGGGATAGACATTATACAACTGAATAACATGACCCACTGATCACTGAACAAAAACAAAGAATAATCACCTATTACCTAGGAGTCATTGGTCTTATCTAGGATTTACATGTCAACATTTACTCATTTAAAAATGTAATTATAGGGGCTGGGGATATAGCTCAGTGGAATAAGCGCTTGCCTAGCAAGTGCAGGGTCCTGAGTTCGATCCCCAGTACTGCAAAAAATAAATAAATAAATAAATAAATAAATAAAAATAAAAATGTAATTATAGCCTAGATCAAGCATGGGGCTTCTTTGGCACTCTTTCTAGTGGGGCAGAAAGACAAAGGGAAATGAGTTTGTGTGTTCTAGACACTAGGCCAGGGCTGTACAGACATCAGCTCTAGAAATACCTCACACAAACACAGTTCATGGATACCATTATTCTCCCTGCACATCTGAATCAGGACTGTAGGAACCTGTAAGTGACTTCTACTCATGTCCCAAAGCTGGAACTCAGTCAGAATTTACACACAAGTTCAACAATCACATTTGTGCTCTTAATTTTATGTTCTTGTTAAAATAGAGATTAGAGTTATAGATAAAATAAAATACATGCACACAAATCCAAAAGGAGGGAAGAGTGATTCATGGAGTGCTCAGGGGAGACAGTGCCGAAATATAATGTGTTAAAATGACTTAGTGATTTGGGTTGATTTCAAGCTCCACAAAAATCAAGAGAATTTTGTAACTGCCAAAAAATCAGTGCTACTCTGAATTGACCAAACCACATCTGCAACTTTATGTATAATTTTTGAAGCCATGGTTTAAGATGTAATTTAATATTCTTGAGCATGTTCAGATTCATTTAACTAAAACGCCATCATGAGAAGAAGAAAAGACATAGAAGAGAGATGTACTCTTAAAGGGGAAATACACAGGAAGGCAGATACGTTCCTCAAAGCTGGGAAAGGCCACTAAGGAAAAGAGAGATTCAAGTCACTCTGCATTGACTGGTGTTGTGATTACAGTGTACTGATTTCAGCCCAAGAGATCGCGCACAGGATCTATTTCATTTCACAGAAAGAAAATGAGGCCATAAGAAATACTTTGCTCATAGTGATATTAGGTCCTGGTAAAGCTGAAACTAAACCTTGGATCTCAAAAATTCCAGGTGGGGAAGGGGATTCCAACTACGGTAGACTAGTAAATGGGAACCGCAGTACCCATATCTATATCTGCCATTTTGAAATTCTAGGTAAATAGATCAGAGTTAAGAAAAAATAACTAAAAGTTACCAGTGAAAACTGTGTTAATTACGAGAGCTTGTTCCTGGGTGACCAATCACCATATCCTATTATTCTCCGATTTTAAGGGAACAGGATCCTTCCAGGGTGTCTTAAGTAAGTGTTCCTCTGCAGCTGATAGAGGCTCTAGGTGTCTTCCGCCTGTGGCCCTGGGCACCACCGCACATCGACGTGTGTCTTCCTCAGACCAGGAGCGCTAAGACTGTCCTCCCCTGCAACCTCCAGGAAGTCAGCCCCAGGCCCCTCTGTGCCGCTCTCGATGCTCCCTGCGCCGAACATCAGCTGTGGAGCACGGATGCAGCCAGAATTATCACCAGCTGTTTCCCAAGCTGCTTTGGCAGTGAGTGAGTCATAGAATAAACTCCCCAGTCATATTATCCAGTGATGTTACTGGAACTAAAGATCTGTCTCCAGCAATGCACATGGTGTAAAGATACATGAGCCTGGCCTTCACCTTCCAATGCCCAGGCAGAGGGCTCTCCCACCTCCCTCCCCAGGGCTCCATCCCCACACGTGCCAGGGTCCCCAGCAGCTAACAAACCTCCATTCAGAGTCTCCCAGGAATATTGGTTCTTTTTGTTAACTTCAGCCAACTGGAATAGGTTTTGACATTAGATACTGCAGGAGTGGAAAGCAGTCAGTTAAAATCAAACCAGTTGGATTTTCTGTAGCTCGTTTACCATACGAAAACTTACTTTGAATTTCATCGAAGTAGTAAGTGGTATGTCAGATTGCAAAGTCATTTCCTGGAGTTGGCTCTGTGTACACAGCTTGGAAAAGATAGCAGGGCGGGACAGCAGTACATTTGATGGCCGAGGTTCTAATTGTGGTCAAATGAAAGAAGAAACTGTATTTCTTTTAATGTCCTGTGTGTATACCTCCACACCGCTTACCAACTATCATGTCACTGTTTGTACATGGTTAGGAAAATGTTCTCAATGCTGTGATAATCAATACATAAAATGACCACCGCTGACTGTACATTATTAGAATTTATTTGAAAATGTAAGTCACCAGCTGAGCATGGTGGCACATACCTATATTACTAGCATCTGGAAAGCCAAGGATCACAGTTTTGAGCCCAGTTTGTGTGAGTGGGTGACTTAGGGAAATGCTATCTCCAAATCAAAATTAAAAAGGGGCAGCCTCACTATGAAGATGTTGGGTTCAATACCCAGTATGGAAGAAGAGAGGAGGAGAAAGGAAAGGGGGGGAGAGAGGAAAGAGGAGAGAAGAGGTGATATGAACTGAAAGGAACAAGCATGTTGGACGGACACAGGCGCATCCTTCAGAAGTGAGAAAGGGGCTGGGAGACAAGAGCAGAGGAGGGGAGGGGAGGAAGCGAGAAAGTCTAAGTTGTCTCTTGCAACAAAGGACACTTGGAAATAAAAGCATGTTTAGTGAAAGTTCACATAGAAAAGACGTCCATGAAGTTAAATGCAAATGCTGAAACAAAAGTTTATTAAGAAGTCAGAGCTGAGAGAAATGTTAGTAACTCTTAAATTATTTTCCTTTGAGGGTTTTTCCAAAAGTACTCAAGATATCTCACATGTTTTAGTGCATGACTGTTTTCTTGCCAAATCTAACTTGAAATATTATATTCTAAATATACATGTCACATAATCATGAATATCCTTTCCTTACTTGAATGAGGTCTGGCCAAACATTTTCCTGGCAGTTGTTATGTCTATAAGAATATACTAGGATACTACAGTGCTAGCCAAAAAATTAGTAGGCTAACTGCCATTAAGAATATGAAAATGCTTATCTGATCAAAATTAACAGGTTTCATGAAATTGTCTCTCTAATATGGACATTATTGGACATCAGTCTTTCAAATACATTTACTGGCAGAAGAAAGAAAAAGAGTTGATTTGGCAAAGTAGCCTTATGTGAAGATCATTTACCCTTTATTTTATCTAATGAGGAAGAGGAAATTTAAACATGCAAAAATAAAGAGGAAAACTACATTCATATGCACTAGAAACAAATTAGGGTTTCATTAAGCAAAAGTACTTGCTGTCCCTGTGCTCATTTATTTAAGAATGATGTGGATGCCTCGCATCGGAAGGCTTTTTTCCTCTCTTGCTTGCCTCGGAGCCTTTGCTAGGCACACCTTCCCTGTAAAGTGTGATACACCCTCGCCTTGCTTCCGGTGGTGACAGAAAGAACTTAATCTAATTATGTATGATGTTAGCTGTGAGTTTTTGTAGCTAGCATTTATCAGATTGAGGAATTCCATTCTATTCTTAGTTACTTGAGGTTTTTTCCATCATGAATGGATATTGAATTCTATCAAAAAATTTTTCTGCATCAATTGAAATGATCACTTTTTTCTTTTTGTCTATTAGTGTAGTGAATTGTGTTGACTGATTTTAAATGTTACTCCAGCCTGTGTGTCTGGTATAAACCCTGCCTGGTCAAGGTGTATATTATGTTCATGTATTGTTTGATTTGATTTTGCTTTCTGCACTTAGGTTCACAGGGTTTTGTTTTACATTTTGTTCTTGTACTCACAGTGTGTTTCTCTGGTTTGGGAACCAGGCTAAGGCTGGCCTTGTAGAACAAGTTGAAAAGAGTTTCCCCTTTGTGCCACTTACATATGGCTGCCTAATGGATTTCACACAAGCACAGCCCAGCTGGATCTTGTGCTTACAAAGCTGTGCTGCAAGGCAGCTGCCTACGCTGCAGCCAGCAGTCAGCATCCCTCTGCTGCTTGTGCCGCTTCCTCTGCATCATTCATGTTCAGTTCCTGAGGCTCCTCCTTCCTTCCACGGTGTAGAAACCCTTCCTGGCTGGAATTCGTGCTGAAACAGACCTCTGGCCTGTTGTGACCTGTGGGGGGTCGTGTGCCAGCCACTGATTCAATTCTCTTTGCCCCACAACTGCAGCACTGTCAGGCTCAGAAATCCACTCAGTACCCCAGGGGTTAGAAAACCTTTCCGTTTTGGCAAGAGCAACTTAAATGATTCCCAGCCTTGTGCGGGAACCACAGATGTTCTATTATTGTCCCAACCCAGGGACCCAGCACCCAAAAGGGGCAGCTTAAAGGAGGAGGCTTATTTTGGCTCACGGTTTTGGCTCAGGGGCAGCTGGCACCCAGGCAGAGTTGGGGAGGCAAAGGCAGAGGAAAAGGTACCCAGGCTGCAGCAGCCAGGAGGTGCTGCAGAGGGGAACAGCCCTTGTGGCTTCCACGTCCAGCTGACAGCACCTCAGCCATGAGTTTGTCCACACAGGAGTCCACCAAGGTGCACAGCACCACGTGGGTCATCTTCCTCACACAGGAGGCTTTGGGGGACATTGTCCAAATCAGCAGGGAGCCGTGTCTGTCCCTCCGGTGCAGGAGGGATCTTGTCCAGCCTTCTGTGGTGGCTTTGCCTGTCCGCACGCAGTTTAAGACTGCACCCCAGGTCCCAGTGTCTCTCCTCACAGATCTCTCCTCTGCAGCACCTTACTATGCTGTGCACTGTGGCCACTCCCAGCCTTCCCTCAGTTTATAGGGACAATGAAACCTGAGTGTCCTCTTGCCTAGGTGGTAACACCGCTCCTATGGCAAGCCAGAACAACTGCAGCTAGCGCTATGTCCTTTGGGTCACTCTCCACAGTTCCTATTTTCCAATATCAAAGTCTAGGGTTTTTTCCATATAGTTTATCTAGTTTTTTTTCCACTTCAGACAGGTGGCTAAATCATGCTCCTGCTATTCCTCCCTCAAAGATGGACAGTCTTTAACATAACCAGCAAGGTTCCCCGAAGAAAGCCAAAATGTATAGATAGGGCTAAGGAGAAACAGAAAATATGTCCTGGTGGCTCCTTTTACTTAAAATTTTATTCTAGAAAAACAGATTCTAAAAAATTATTTTTTAGCCCATAAACTTACAGAAAAAACTTTCACCTAATTTCCCTTCCTGTATTTTAAATCATACCTCATAAGCATTTATTTTAAAAAAATCTGCCCCTTAATATAAAACATAAGGGCCAAAGATATAGCTCAGTAGTGTAGGGCCTGCCTGGCAAGTACAAGGTCCTGAGTTCAACTCCAAGTACCCTGAAAACATAAATAAATAAACCAAAATATTTTTGGAAAACCCAGCATAATAGAAGTATAGGAGATTAAAAATTAAATAATCTTTAAAACCCTAGTAGTTTTTTGAAACTGCTCGATCACATAATGTGTTAACTTTAAAATAATGCACCAGGGTATGCCAAGCTTCCCTCAGAGCTGAGTGTGATGTGTCAAGTAGCATTATGAGAAATTACACAGAAAATGCACTTAACTGTGAATGTGTCAAAGCCAGCTATCACACGGTAATAACTATACTCGTTTACCTAAGAAAAATATTAGTTTTAATAATAATCTTGCCTCGAAATTCAAATGAGAAGTAGACATAACAAAGGTCCTCGAGTACATTAACATTTACAAGAAGCTTAGATGTCCAGCTTTTAATGTTGAACAAGTTTTACAAATAATAAGTTGCAAGAATCTTTCAGTAGCCAATTAAAGATTATTTACATGATATTAGACAATGAATGAAGTAATTAAATAATTGTTCTTATTTTAATTTCATACTTTCCCAAATTTAAATTCTTAACTTTGATAAGCTCTAGCTGATTTTGTTTTAAAATATGCTATCCTTTATTGGATTGATAGCTAGGTAGACATTAACCTATACCCTGCCTTCAGTGAAACAAAGTTCAGGATAGTATTTCCAAGTGCAATGAAGAAGTACAGAGATTCTTCAATGTTTTCTAAAACCTGTACTTGTGAGAATCAGAACAAATGTATTTCAAGACTTCTTGTTAATGCTGAATGATATGGGAGTAAGAGAGAGAAACTGGCCATATAAAGATGAAAACATATCTTTCACGTGCTGTAATACCTTGACCAACTTAGGGAAGAAGATCAGGCCTTTCTGGCATGGGAAGAGGTGGTCTCTGTAAAAATAAGCCAATATTTTCTTTAAAAATAAACTGGAAGATGGCCACAATGGTGCACAGTTGAGGCTCCGGCAGAATTGCTGTGAGTGTGAGGCCAGCATAGGATACACAGTGAATTCAAGGTCAGCCTGAACTACATAGGAAGATCCTGCCAAGAATCAAAACAAACAAACAAACAAACAAGATGAACCTGAAAAGAGCTTAACAATTAACTTTGAAAGTATGGAAGAGAAAGTACTGTGACATAGGAAATTTTGGTATTATCCTAACTTGCAGTCATTTTATGATACTTAGCCGTTAAATAATCAATGTGACAATAACTGAAGTTTTGGGGCCAGTAAAATTTGTTCTATTTACCTTTCAGGAAAAGAACTACTTAGGCTTTATTTGCTAATAGAAAGCCCTTCACATCTTTCTCTGTAACTGGGCTATTGTAAGAGAACCATTGCTTAGCTAATTTCCTCTTACCTGTTGACTTCTCCCAACACATGAATCTCACCTAGACCTGGTCTTTGACCGTAACCCCCCAGTCACACTTCCCATCCCTGCATCAGGTTGGGGGTGACTGTAGCAGTGTGGACTGTGAGAGCACTGACTCAGTCTTGAGTCCGTGGCTCCAGTGTGAATTTTCTGAGGAGACATATGCACACAAGTACCCATTCACAACATGCACCCCAGAGCCTAAATATGTTTTCTGACTGATTTTAAGCAAAAGAAACATTAAATATTAGTGACACTAATGGAGGACTTGAAAATAACTTTTACCACAGTGTTTTGCATTTTTCTCATATGAATCACTATGAAATGATTTTTTCATGTGTTTTAATTCACTTGCTGTGTTGGACTCCTGTGCATTACTTCGGACACTCTTGGGTTCAACATTCTCATCCCAGCTGCTCTATGACAATCCATTCTAACTTCTTGTATCCCACTCACCCTGTGACCCTGTGACCCTCAGTCAGGACTGTTAACTTGACTGGGCTTGAGGCACACCTAGTGGATTAGTACGGCACTAGGTGCCTTCTGGGCGTGTCTGGACAGCTGATGCAGATGTGACCCTAGATATAGTGTCTAGTCCCTGAGCCTGTGCTCCCTGGTACTGTCCCCTTGCTAAGCGTGTCAGCACCATGAATCAAGAAGCTTTGCCCTACTAGGCCCTTCTGCTAAGATAGTCCCGCTTTGGAGCCAGCCACTCACTAACTGGACCCTCTGAAACCATGAGCTTCTCTTCCTGTGATTTGCAGCTGCTGAGTATTTTATACCAGGAACAGAAAAGGTGATGGATACATCCAGCACCAAGTGATTACTGGGACATCCATGGCAGCACTTGGATGACCTCTGTAACTTAGAAGGAAGTCCATGGAACACCCCTTGACCAATCAAGGAGGAAAATCACTATAAAAATGCATCTTCTTCTCTTCTTGAAGATGGGAGCTTTTGAGATGTATTGTATGAGGCTTCAAATTAGTATTTAATCAGTTGATTTGTGAGTTACTGTAGTGCCTGTACAACTGGCCCAAAACAGGGGGCAAAGGAGCAGAATAACATCTGGAAATATCCGATAGATGCCATCAGTCCCATTGTTACCTGGGCTCCTAAACAAATCATTTTGCCTCCTAAAGGAGACAGTGGGGCTCTTTCCAGGATTATCAAGATAGATACCTCCTGATTAGAAAAATACAAGACAGTGATGAAGAAGGGGGAGGAAGAGAAGAAAAGACACTGCAGCAACACAGCCACCACCTCCTCTACCACCAGAACCTGGGGAACACGGAATGCAAATTCCTCTCAGTGGGAGCGAGGACATCCTCACACCGAACACCGTCTGAACTTGATCCCAATTTCCCTACAAGCACAGCACTACTCTTACTAGTACTTACTTTTGAGGGAGTCTAGGTTCAGATGGGCTTCTTTGAAACTGTCTGTATTCCTACTACATGGCAAGGACTGAGCACAAGAAGCTCTAACAGAAGGCTGAGGAGGGCAACTGGAGACTTCGTCAGCACCCAGGTCCTGTCCACACAGGAAAGCACAGATGTGGTCAAAATGCTCTACTTACGGAGCAGCTTGATTCTTTTAGGTTGAAGAAAAGCTTTTGAAATCCTCTGCATCCTTTTTCCCAGATTCTCTGTTATGAGCTGAATAGTTGTGGACCTTCAAAGAGATGACTGAATTAACCTGAGCCCATAAGGGACTATCATCTAAGCACTAAAGTCCTCATGAGGAGACATGGACAGGAGTGTGGCCATGTGAGTCCTAAGAAGAATGGTAGCAACTGCAAACCAAGGAGAGAGGCCTCGAGTGGACCAAGCCTGCGGACACCACCAGCCTATGGAACTACGAGTACGAGAAAATGGTTCTGCTGAGTAAGCACTCCTCCCACTCCCGCTGTAGTGTCTCGTTCCAGCAGTCATAGCACGTTACAGAAGTCCCACATCCTGCCCACTAGGGGAAGACCCCTGAGTCCCAGGAGCATGGCAGGCCCTGTGCTGCCTACGGCTTCACATGCGCAGTTCACAGGGGCAGACAAACCCTCCCTTTGTTTTTCACACATCCAGATGCTACGCTCTTTCCTTGAAATGGGGAGATCCTGCACTGCTGGTGCAAATGACATTTTTATAGGCCTCCTAAGGAGCAGATTTGATAGTGATTATTAAGAGTATTACAACATAACCCTTCATATAATGCAACTCCACTTACCGAAATTTATCCTAAGAAAAATATCAAAGATACATGCAAAGATTAAGCTATGTAAGTACTCCTTAAAACACTGTTTTCATAAGTACAAAACTGGAAATAACTTAAATGACCAGCAGGGGATGAAGTTGTCTAGTCATTAAAATGCTACTGCTGCCGTAGGTCAGTGAATAAAATATACAGCGTTAGGCTAAATAGCAAGTAGTGAGACAATTTGTCTTGCTGTTAATAGATCTATTAATAACCTGGCTCTCTAGTCATACAGGAATAGGTCTAGAAAATACACAGCAAGCTACTGGCCACTTGTATGGGTAGTATATATACATATTTCTGAAAAGTAAATACCATTAAAATTGTCAGTGAAGATTATAATTTCTTTGGTTATGAGGCTTTGTTGTTTGTGACATTTTGAATATTATAATTTTTCTACAGTACACACTCACTGCTTCTTTAAACAGTAGTTTTTCTTCCCCAAAACATATATAAAGATTTCCCATCTTTCAAGCCCAACCTAATGGGTTAATACTGTTTGTTTTTGTTTTGCAGTACTGGAGATCCAACACAAGCCTGTGTACATGATAGACAAGAACTCTACCCCTGGGCTACCTCCCTGCTATTTTAATTTTTTTCATTAATATATCTTTAAAAAAATTATTTAAAGTCGAACATCAGATACTCTTCTAGGTACTTGAGCTATACCAGGAGGTAAACAACTACCCCCCATAAATAAAGTTTGTACCCTAACAAAGGAAGAGTAATAACAAACATAACGAATAACATGTAATGCAGCACAGAGCGATATGTGCAGTGGATAAAATAAAAAGCCAAATAGAGTAAAGGAGCTGGAATTGCCAGGACCTGAATGCAGGCTGTGTGCTTCCATGCAGGGCTCAGAGTCATGCTCATGGAGAAGATATGAAGGAAAGGACATAAAGGCAGACACATAAAGAAGGGTGTCCCAAGCACACAGAACAATCTCAAGATGAGGACTTGTCCAGGTTGAGCAGCACCAGGAGGATATTGTGATTGGGGAGCACCACTGGGGAGAAGCCAGAGGGGACCAGGGCATGGAGCTGGCAGAGGCAGAAGGCCAGGCTGGCCTTTGCAGGCCACTGCAGTAGTTGGCTTAGCAAGATCTCACACTCCCAAGGCGATCCGACTCCTGTAATGAGACTGAATTGCAGGCCAAGGTGGAAACAGAGAAGCCCACAATGAGCACAGCACCATGTTCCGGGAGGGAGGCGATCATGAAACAGCTCAGGGGACAGAGACAGAATTACAGAAGTCATAAAGAATGGGTTAGGTTCCAAATTATTTGCAAACATAGATTAAATTTGAAGAAAAATGGACAGTGAATATCCACATATCCACCACTAGTTTCTAAAATTAAAACTGGGTGTGCTTGCCTTATTCAATTTTCATCCATCTATCCGTGCTTCTGCCCACCTGCCAATCCAAATACTTTCATGGTTTTTGAAGTATACTTCCCTACCAATATTTCTGTGTGCATATCACTAAGTGTAGTAATAGTTATAGTAGTTTTTCTTTTGGTGCTAAATTTATATAGAATGAAATATACAAGTCTTAAATGTACCACTTGACAGATCCTGACATATGCATGTTTGTGTGACTCACTCCATACAGAGACACAGAAAATCATTGTCGTCTCAGGGAGTCCTCTCATGTCCTCACTGAGGTGTTCCCACTCTGCACCTGAAGCAGCCATCATTTTAATATTTCTGCTAAGTATTATATTAGTTTTACCTTTGTTAAAATTTCATATGAGTGAGATAAGTAGCATGTACTATTTTTGTGAGAATGCGGTAAAGTTTTTGAGATTTATCTATATATTAGTTGCACATAGCCGCAGTTCTTCCTTTTTGGTGTTAAGTAATAGTCTATTGTATAGATATACTATAATTTGTTGCTGTCCTTGCCCAGCAATGGAAAACTGACCAGTATGCAAATTGGAAATATTGTGAATAAAGCACTGTGAACACTTTATACAGGTGTTTTGTTAGATTTTCTTTTCACTTCTCTTTGGCAAATGCATAAGATCAGCACTGCAGCTCAAGATACGTTTAGTTTTACAAGAAATTTCCAGATGTGTTCCTCAAACTGCTCCTACCATTTTACATTCTTGCTAATATCATGCAGGATTTCTAGATGCTTCAAATCCTTGCTCGTATTTGGTGTCATTACATTTTTAGTCATTCCAGTGGGCGCATAATTGCTTCTCTTTGCTTGCATTTCATTGCTTTTGAGGTTCTCTTTATTAAGTCTTCCCGAAGTACAGTACTTGGTGCTCTGTCATTCTTTGTACCTGCATTGTTAGGATTTAAGGCAAGTACCTCATCTGATCACTTCTCACCCAGTGCCTCAGTCACTTAATTTTTAGTAATAATCTCTTTTCCCAGTAAGATTGTTTGCATCTGTAAAGAGAGGCCGTTTCTCTGCTGTGTACCCACTAATGACACAACACTGGGCTCCAAGGGGACATTGTGGAAAGGTGAACAAAATTAAAACTCAATTTGGGATAAACACACCATGGCATGTCTGACCAATGGAAAGGGGTGCTGCAGTGGCTGTGCAGACACGGACAGATCTTGAATAGACATTGCCATGCAAAAGAAACGAGTCGTGACAGTCTACAGACTTTGGGATTCCATTTACACAACAGTGTAGGAAACCAGCCACAATTATGGAGACACTAAGCAGACCTTTGGCTTCAAGGCTGGAGGAGGTGAACAGGAAGCAAGGTTCAAATGGGAAAGCACAGGGACTGCGTAGGGCTGCGGGGCTGCATGTGTGAGATCCTCTGCTGGCGGATTCATGATACTGTGCATGTGCCAGAAGCCATAGAATTTTACAGATTTAATGAGTGAAATTTTTTTTTACAATTTAGAAAATCAGAGTAACTCAGAGATGGATCTAAATTTGTTCTTCTGCGTGTGCACAGCCAGTTTCTCAGCACCATTTGTTAAAGAGGCTGTCTTTCCTCCTGCGTTGTCATTGGCCCCTTTGTCAAAAAGCAGGTGGTTGAAGGTGTGTGGCATGCTCACCGTGTCCTCTATTCTACCCACTGGCCAACGTGTCCGCTTCGGAGCCAGCACCACACTGTTTCTGCTGCTGTCCCTCTGCAGGAACCTGCAGTCTGAGGTGGTGGTGCCTCCAGGCTTGCTCTCGCTGCTCAGAATCCCCTTGGCTATTCTGGGTCTCTTCTTATTTCACATAAATTTTGGAATTGTACTATGTCATTTGTGCAAAAAGTTGACTGGTTTGATTTGGATTGCATTAAATTTATATATCATTTTTGCTAATATGGCCATTTGGACAATGTTGGTTCTGTTTACTCAGGAATGGGAAATGTCTTTGTATTTCCTTTTTCTTGTGTCATTTTTTTCCTTTTTGCCATTGTTAATTTCTAGTCTTACTTTTTAAAATTTTTATCTTTCCTAGCACATTGGCTGCACATGACTGCGTCACCACGGAGAGCCACGCGTACATTATCTTGGTTCCTTTTCCGTCCCCCTCCCCTTACCTCCCTCCTCCTCCCATCTCTCACTCCCTCCCCACTGACAAAAGCTCTGTCTCCCCATTTCCATTCCCATTTCCTGATGGCCTCTTCCGTCTTTTTCCCGGCATAATGTAGCGCTCATTACAGAGATGTTTCGGTGCCTTGGTTCGGTTCATACCAACATATTTAATATTTTTGAAGCTGTTGTGAATGAAATTGTGGAAAAGTAACTTTTTGCAGGCGTGACTGGAGCCTGCAAATGCAAGACAAAGGCTATGGCACAAAAGCGCTGGGTTCTATTCGATCAAATTGTTTCTCCTGGGGATGTGGGTTAATAATTCTGGTTACACACACTGCAGGGCATAATGGGTGGCGGACTCCGGGCTTTTCACTTCTGGAGCAGGAAATTACAGACAAGCAAGTGTGTGCCTGTAGAGGGCGCACTAGAGTGACCCCTGTTAGAACAGGTTAGCTTCGCACATTAACCTGAGCTCCAGCTTATCTCAGTACAGATACGCACAGACAGACATATTTACATGTGCTTGTGCACGTGCACACACAGTGCCTTGCTTCGTCAGCTGACTGGTCACAGGAGCAGGGACAAACAACAAGGAGGGTACCTCGCACAGGCATCCTGGTCTCCACTACTATACGCAGCAAAACGAACCAGGACTCCCTGGGCACATGGCTAATCTTATGAGTTTGGCAAAAGAATATACAAGATGACCATGAAGCATATTGCAATAAAAAAAGTGAGAAGTAAGTCCTTACACACACACACACACACACACACACACACACACACACACACGCACACACACACACACACACACCGATTAAATACGTCAAGGGGATCAAAGGCAACTAATATGTCTCCCAGTCAAATACAATAATTTCAGGGACAAAGTTAATAAAATTTCTTTAAATTCCAAAGAATAAGGTGACTATCCCTGAATCCATGTTGCCACACATTAATAACTGAATAGTCAAGACGCGGAGGAGAAGAGACAGATCTCAGACAGGATTTCAAAACTGACATAAAGATACTTTGCCCTCCAAGAGGGGGAACATAAGCCCTTCCTTCTTAAACACTGGCTGCGCATCATGACTTCTCTCCCTCCAGGGAGTATGGTTCAGAAAGGAGCCCGAGGAAGAATAATTTCCCAGAAAAGAAACCTGACAAACGGTACGTCAGCATCCACATCGGCAATGGTCAAGTCACAGACAGTGAGCACCCTTGACAGGGCGTCATGAGAATAGGATAATATGAGCAGTAAAATGAACCAGGACTCCCTGCGTATTTATGATCTTTCCTTCCAAACTCCATAGCCCTCATCGGACTGCAAGAAAAACATCAGCGATTCTACAGAACGCCCACGCACCACTGCAAAACGTTAATCATCGCATCCAGGGAGAGTCTGAGAACCTGTCACAGACAAGAGCACGCTGAGGGGACATGGTGACCAAATGCAGTGTGGGGTCTTGGATAAGATCCTGGGACAGGAAAGGGGCAGCAGATGAAACCAAAGACTCTGGTTAGGGTCAGGCATCAGCACTGGCTCCTTGACAGTGACATATGTACCGCCCTGACTCCACACAGTGATAGTAATAAAGGAGAAGGGGTTTAGGGAGATGGGCACTCCATGCTGTCTTTGTAACTTTCCTGTAAATGCAAAGCTGCTCTAAACTTAAAAGTTTATCAGGAGTGAGTGGATTAAATCTGCATGCACCAGTAGAGAGAAACTTACAAATATAGCAGTGAATGAGGCGCTCAGAGAGAAATGGCAGGGTCATATTACTGCTGTTCAGTTCACTGTGAAAATGGATGCCCACCGGTATTGGAAATCCAGAGCGCTCATCTAGAGAAAGCCCGGGGGCATGGTAGGTAACTCGGAGACACTAAGAGCACACTGCATTTTGACCTCAGTGATGACACTAGTGTGTCACTTTTTTTATTCATGGGCAGTATACATAAACCATTCACTTGTATGTATTTATATTTAATAAGCCAATAAAATGCTTTCTTAAATTTAATTTTGCATATCTTATGGTCTTCAGGATTTCCATGGAATTGTCATAATCTTTTTTTCAGAAGTGTGATTGCTAACTTTGAGGGAAAATGTTTTTCATGCCTATTAATGTCTCCTTAGCTATTTTTGCAACATTCCATTTTAAAAAGATAAAAGTTCTCTTTCTTACTGAGCAATATGGATAGACTTATTTTCAGGGGAAATAACACCAACTTATGGGTCAGAATAGACCAGGATAATATTCTTTACTTTTTAAGAGGACGTGAAATTCTAAATGTTCAGTGTGGTACAATTTCTGGAAAATTGCATCTAGTATTATCAAAGCAGCACATAAGATGCAAATCTGATTTCCAATGACCAAAGTAATATTTGGCTAATGAAGAGTTATGAGAACATAATGATTTCCAATGATTTCATGTAACTTAATACTTTAGCCATTCTTGTATAGTCATACAATATTTGGCAGGATTTTGATAATTTTTCAAGAAGGCTATCTATATACAAAAAGTATCAGCTGTTTACATTTAAAACAGATTCTCTACCACACTTCTGAGAAGCAGATTTATGAATAAAACCACTAATGGAAAACAGTATGGATTATCTGTGGACAAACCAGCCATGCTACTTGTACACACGTTCCTGCCACATTAACCAAGTGCCTGTGTAAGCAGCGTTGGCCCTTCCAGAAGTGGTGAGTAAAATGAACTGAACATCAATAGCCAGCACGAAGTAAGAGGGACTCCTGGCACATAAACATTGACCTCTGCCTCGGGTCTGTGATATCCACAAACATGTCATTTTGAAATGCCTCTGTGCTGCTGGCCTGTCATCAATAGAAGTCCAAGAAACAGACCTGGTTGTGCGTGTTCTCTGTTTATCGTGCACGCTCTCCCTGCCCAAGCCTTAACAAAGGAGCGGGCGCACTGTTTAGTCTCTCACCGAGATGAGACGCAAGCTCGGCAGCCCCAGGCGAGTTTCCCCAGCACATTCTGTTTAGCCCACTGCCGAAATTACAGAGTGTGGTTTCAAACACATCTATGCATGTTCATCTTTATTCAGATATATGTAATCTCCAGCCAGAGAAAACTGAGGAACATGCATTGAACAGAAAGTTCTCAGTGTTTTCACAGGAAAAAAAAAAATAATGTTTGCAATTCTGTGTTTGCTCTAATTGAATTGTATCTGACTGGTTGCCTAATACTGATAACCCAGTTTCCCAACCAAAAAACATGAAAACTTTGATTTAGAGTAATCTTGTATGTGAGGAAAATGCATACCAGATTAACAACTTCAATAATTCTACCCCAACTGAAAATACACAACCAAAAGACTCAAGACTTAAAATTACACTGTCAGTCAAAAAATGTTTTAATGTCACTTCCCATAATTTTGGTTACAAATAGCATATGGTTTGAGATCCTTCACTGAAACCTTTATGCTTAGATTCAAAAGAATACTAACATTTTGTTCCCTTCCCAACTAGTCATCAGAGTTCCTTCTTTAGACCCCAAACCATGAGGTACACCAGAATCGCCCATTACTGTAAATATAAAATGCTCATCTTTTTTGTGTGTCTCAAAGAGATGTGGAAAACATAAAGCTATTAAAAATAAGAAGAGTAAGAGTTTCTTGGCTCTTCTTTGAAGTACTAAGTAACTATTGTTTATGGAATTTACAAAAGAACCTTTAATTTTCCTTAATACAATTTGAATTTGTATGTCATGATAACATCTCTCTTAGCTCTAGTGTCACTGGGGACAAAGCATGCCTGGAATTAAGTGACTTTTTCTGAGCAGAGGAAAGAGGTGAACATTTTTGCTATCCTGGTGCAGATGCTTCTCCTTTTCCGAAAGCTCTGTGCCTCCAACTCTCACCTGCGTGGGGCAGCACAGTGTCCACATCTTCTGAGCAGGCCCCTCCTGTGTATCCAGGCTTTTGGGCTGGAGAGAACAAAGTTCCCTGGGTAAAACACATTTGGGAAACACCACATGTTATTTGTAGTTTTTGGAGAGTCAAAATGTAAATTAACATAATACTGGCATCCAGAAATATTTCAAAAAGGAATCTGTTTAGTATTCTTGATACCATTGTTTCCTCAATTTAGAGGGCCACAAGGTCTGCAGGGGTGTGTGCGCATGCATGTGCCCATGTGTGTGCACTTTTCTGCCCCTGAATTGCTTATCAGGGGCTCCTGGAGAGGCACGGGGTTGCTCTATTTCCAGGTGACAGGGCTTCTCTGGGCCAGACTGAGCTGGCTGGGCTCCTTCCTAGCTGCTGTTCCAGCTCTGTCTCCCACCAGGCTTTTCCTCTGTCCATATTTCTGTAACTATGGGATATATCACTCGAAAAGATTCCTCCTGTGTTCCACACTGATTTACAATACAGTCGAGCCACTGAGAGGCACACATTCTGTGATACTGATATTTTAGCTATAAAAAGGTGCATCAGTTTAGCAATTAGCAAACATTCTCTCATGTTTAAAAGGTACTTTTCTAAGTCAAGTGCTTTGTATACTTATTATAATAAATACGTCAAAGGCCCAGGTCTTGGGGATGACCAAAAGGTACTATGTATAGTGTGTTAATCTCTCCTCCTGCATTCTGTGTGTTGAAGTAGTCTCAATACAACATGTCCCAAATCTCAGTTATTGAAGATCACACGACATTGTTTCTGACATAACAGATCAGTGTAAGTGTTTGGGGGCACAGCCTTTCATCCACGGATGCAGGGGCTCAACTTCATCCCCTTCCTTCATGCCGCTGCATTTAGATTTACGTCTCATAGCCCTTGCCGAATCCTTACCTCCAACCTGGATGGAAAGAGAGAGTGGATGACCCTAAGGTGATGCTCTGGGGCCACGCCCGTGAGTGAAGCCTCTGTCCTGCCTGCCTGTGTTCAGCTGGTCAGAGTCAGGCCTACACCCTGGCCTATTTATGAGGGAGGTCAGGAGATGCTGGCTGTCCAGTTGTATTCCTAGAAGAAGGGCAAACAGAACAACTGAATAGTTTCTGATACAGGCACTGTGCTGGCATCTGTAAATTATATATATTTCTAAATCTGAATAACTTCTTATATTTTGCTTTCATATAATAGCACCTTTATATTGCATGCTGAACTTCAAATGAAATAATTTCAGAATCCAGTCTTTAAAAATAATGTTAAGGGGAAAAAATCAAACACACAATCTTAAACATTGCATGGTTTCTCTTATATGAGAAATCAAAATTATAAATAAAGAGAAAAACAAAAGACAGGTAACAGGAAGCAGGGAGATTGATCTTCAGAAAGAAAGAACATCAAGAGATGCAGAGGGGCAGGGAAGGGCCTGAAAACGGAACTGAGACGTGTTGTGCACATACACAACTCCATACCAGGATGTGAACATTGTGTACAAATATGGACTGATAAAAAAATCTTTTCAAAGAAGAAAATGTCTGTTAATCAAAGCCCACCTTTTTACCACATGCATTTTCAACTTGGAATGATGAGATTTCTTTGTTAAGTTCATTTCCAGAAGAAGATGAATATTGCTTATGCATCCGTGGTGGTGTCTCTGGGAACAAATATGAACTGGCGGGGGCTTCCCTCCCACAGGTCCCTTCCTGACTTCTGTGTAATAGGGGCACAGTTTTCTAAACCACCTGCTCAGACTGGTGGTTCAGTGTCTCAGGGCAGCCTCTGGTTACCTCAGGACCTTCACTGGGCGTCTGGCTGGGCTGCCTGTCACTGACAGTAGTGGCTGTTCCCTTGGCCTGATGTTGTCAAGATGGCCTCCTGGAGTAATGCTTGTATATGAAGCTGTGCCCCACAGCAGGTGACAGAGGAGCTACTTCCCAGCAGTCTAAGCTGCATGGCTTCTGTACCTTGGTTCCTAGGATTTAGCTTGGTTAAAGCTGGGAAAAGGACAGTTAACTAGGAAAGGCAAACTGTGGCTAGAAACAGATTTTTTGGTTCTACAGTAGTGAAGAACTTCCTATCCTCAGACAAGAGACAATTATGATAAGGTGCTTGGAATTAGTCTCTTCAGGCTCCGTGCTCTAAAAGCGCTAAGTTACCACATCGGTGCTCAAATTCATACTTTGAATATCTGCAGTTAACTTCATGAATAGATGCGATGTTCCTGGTGGTCAGTTAATCCCTGCAACTCCTAAATGAACATACCCTGACAGTCTTTACAACTTCTTCCTTACAGAAAATCGCTCTCTGTGATTTTTGCAACATGCATGTCTCCTTTAAGATTATGAAGATATAACCTACCTTAACATTTTTCTTAAAGGAGTTGCATCTATTCAACTTTCACAGAAGGTGACCTTCCAAGCAAGAGGATGACAGTTGCAGAAAAGAAAAAAACCCTGAAACATTCAATTCTTAAAATGATACTTGGCAAGGTTGAATGTGTGCAACAAAAAAAAATCTATCTGGACATGTCTCTGAACCAGCCCTTCACAGAAAAGGTTCTTAGATTTACGAAGGGCTCCAGGACCTGACCAAAACCCAGATACAGCTTTCCTGCCTTAGGGGGTGGTGTGAAAGGCTGACATTATTCACATTATCAGAGCTGAAGGAAATGGTAAAAGGTGGCTTCAAATAATTTCAATAGTTGAAATGAGGACTCCTGCTCTTTCCAAGGATAGTAATATCTAACACCTCTCTTGCACTTCATGGCTACAAAAGTTGCCAAGGGAGATTTTCTCAGTGCCATTATATCATGCTGTCTGCTCTGCAAAGAACTGGAATCATCAGTCTGATTCATCTCATGCCAGTTGCTGATGCTACAATCCCACAGAAAATGACTAAAATTTAACACATTTTTACACAAAGATTTACCACTGAGCAACATTCATCATCTCTTCAATGCATATTTTTTAGGTCCTTTACAGAAAACAGTCCTCAGCGTCTCACAATAAAGGCCAGAAAGAGAGTATTCTTTACAATGTCCAAGTCTGTGAGATTGTTGGCTCACAGGAAAGAAGGCGTTACATGGAGAGGGAGAAAATGAGGTGCAGCATTTTCATTTCATCACAAGTTAAATAGAAGAGGCTGTTTCCATTGGAAACTGTGACAAACGTTAACCTGAATTTCCTGTGTTACTTCTAAGTTGCTTGGAATTGGCTTTATATGCATACATATCTGAGGTGTAGACTATATTAGGCACAAATTATGAAGCAGATCCAAAAAGTGTGGCTTGGGCATCTTTTTATAAAACCAAACCTCTGCAAGCTAGAGAATGTGAAACTAAAATCTTTCTTCATCTTTGATCTTTTATCGACAAAGTAACTATAAAATATCTTACATAAAACCAAAATCATCTTCCTCCTGATGGAATTGGGAAACTATATAGGTAAGATGGAGGTATATAAATCTGTGTGGAAATATTACAATTTAGACCAACCTTCCTCTTCCAAATACGTATTTCCATCTGCTGTGACACAGAAGCTCTCTTCCGAATGACCTCATCCTGTCACAGTTCTGGTGTTCTTCCTTCCATATCCTAACCTTGGTACCATTCCACTCCTCTGCTCATCTCCTTTGCTGCCCACTCTGAAACACATCTTCAACAGCTACTCCAGTTTGGAGTGATACTTTTTTCTTTGACACTTGACAAATGCATGATTATCTGACTTTAGAGAAGTTACTTGACTTCCTTCTGTAGAGATGAAGGTAATACCATTATTTCAAGTTTGTTATAAGAGTTAAATGAGGTACAGTGGTTCAAGAAAAGAAGTCTAGTATATTCAGCACATTTTAGTTGCTGAATAAATGCTGAAAAACTTAGTTTTCTTTGTGTCATCACTCTGATTTGCTCAGTGGAAAAAAAACTTGTTTCTTGAGAGAGAGAATAAGAACCATTTGCTTTATAAACCATTTGTTTTATAAAATCTTACTTCTCATTTTTAATTTATAGCACACAGATGACCAGCAGATATCCACAGATACAGAGGTGTGATGATTTAACCTTTTCCTTGTGTAAGCTTGGTCTCTCACTGCTGAACTGCAGCAATAAGTTTCCATGGTGTCCATTTCCTGGAGCTCAGCTGCCTCTCAGAAGCACTGAAGGATTAGCGTCCACAGTCACAGCCAAGTGCAGCAGGCACAGCTGCCCCTGGGCAATTCTACTGCAGATACCTGGCCAGCATAACTTAGAATGACAGGATCATTGCAGTAGATGTCCTTAGCTGCTTAAGGTCCTACCACTGTGGATGTCACCTTTCAGCTCTCAGTGGAAATATCTATAGATATTTCAAACCTAAAAGAATCAATAAGTCAAGCTTCTAATCTCTTTATCTCTAAATCATCATAAGGCCTTTATACTTAATAAGTCCCAAATGTCAAAAACACTTCCTTCTTTTTCAGATGCATCATCTTCTCCACAGATAACCATGTCCCCATTTACTCTTCATCTAATTTACCTGCTATTTGGATCAATACATGACAAGGAAACTGTAGGCAAGGAGAAATAGGAGGAGTTAAAACTGATGAGAAAAGGTGAAGGATTCTTGGAGCAGTGTCTTTCAGGGAGAGAACTATTGGGATCTTCTGAACTAATGGCTTTGAAAGGGTCAGGGATAGTGAGAAGGAGGCAGAAGCGTAGGCTATGCGAATGAAGGGAAGTGTTGGTGGCCAGCATTTGTAGACCGATATCCAACTCTTGCAGTAACTGTCAGTGGCATACCTTAAACACAAAACCACAAGAGTTGCACATGACCAAGGTGGTTTACACAAGCTAGTCACACTGCCAAAGTTACCTATCCAGCTGATGTACCCAAGACCATATCACCCTCAGATAAAGGTTAGTAGCAAGGCACCTCACCAGGGCCTCCAGGTGAATCTATCTTGCTGGTGTGGCCCTGAATACTCTCACTCACCCTTTCAGAAAGGACGCACTTCTCCTCAGAACACTTTAAACCCCACTTGCAAAATTGTCTTAGTTTCTCCCACAAACCATTTGGCATAAGCTTCTGAAAAATTGGTCCCTTTGCTTATCTGTTTCTGTATGTGAACTACACAGAATAGTCACAATGTGCCATTTGCTAATTACTAAATAACCCAAGCTCACACAATTCACACAGCCCTCTTTTGCCCTATCTGGAAATGTAAAAGCAGTTGCTGCAGATTACATTGATGATGGGACACAACTACAATGGTCAAGTCCCTTTCCAGACAAGACCACCTCAACCCCTTCCTTCATGCAAATATATCTGACCCGAGTTTATATTCCCAAAAATAAGAGATCGACAACTAAATTTAGAAGGAGTTCAACTTGATATGATGATGAATATGTATTTTTTAAGTAAGATAAACCTAAATTTGAATTCCAATGCCATCATTCACTGATTCATGTGATGGAGCCTCAGATACTTCTTGTCCAAACAGAAGTGAAGTTATCTCCTAGGGTTATTACAGTATCAAACAAGTTAACAGGGGGCTGGGGATATAGCTCAGTGGAATAAGCGTCTGCCTAGCAAGCGCAGGGTCCTGAGTTCGATCCCCAGTACTGCCAAAAAAAAAAAAAAGTGATAAAGTTAACACACCTGAAGTACTTCTCAGGATACATAATGTAAGCAAAACTAGCACTACGCACTAGCTCCCTATCCATAGTTCTTTGTATGAGTCTTATATAGTGGAATCCATTTTTCAACAAAAATCTATATGCTCAGCTGGAAATTTAAGAGACAAGTTGAAAAATTATTATGTAAGACTATTTTCACTTTTGACAACAGGTAACCTCATTTGTTTAAAGCAAGCCTAACTTAACACTGTGGAGCTCATGCTTAGAACTTGCCCAAAAAGGCAAGATACTCCAGAAGGTTCCTGCCTCCTACTGCACGTGTTTCTTCTGGTCTCCAGTTTTGGAACAAGAAAACGACACAGACACTAAGTTGATTTTGGTTTCCACTCTCCCAAGTGGCAAAAGCACTGTACTAACTACTTAGATGCCACAAATGAAAACTCCCTACCTTAACTCTTTCTCTAGATTGCAAAACTGTCACCCAGAGAGATAAAACCTATAAAAGTAGCAAGAGTCGGGAAAAGAGTAGAAGCTCTTAATGGTGGAAATGGAGGGACAGGAGTCCAACTCACAAATGGGTGTTAACAAGGCGGAGCCCGTGATAGCAGCTGGATGTCTGGGGTCACATTCAACACAGCAAGAGGAATGGGGTCTCAGAGGAAAGCTCAGCCCTGAGCTGTTTGTCCATTAGGCTCTGTATTTCAGCACAAATGTAGTGGCACAGAGCAGGCCCTGACTCCTTACCTAAACACGTGTGAAGCACATGACACGGAGTGCCTGACATGCTGGAAATTTGCCTACTGAAGATATGATTTAGCCATGTTCACTGAACTTTCCACAGCCTTAAATCATAGCAAGAGAGGCATAAATAGAATTGCTAATGGCATTTCTGACTTAAGAAATGATACCAATGAGAGTTCTCTTGTTGGACAGTTTTCTCTGCGTGTTCGTTCATCCTAATGAGCCCTCTGACAGAAAAATGCCCTGTAAACCTTGTTTTTCTTTGTTTGACAACTATAAATTAGGCACAAGCATTGCTAATATAGTGGAGAAAAAATTTTCAAACAGCTGAATCCTGCCTAGTCTGCATTCATATGCCAGGCATGCAGCTGTTTCACTTTTTAAATTCCAACTCTAATACCAGCCTCAAATAAAACAAAAAAAGAAAGGAAGAAAAGATGGTTGATTGGATATTTCTTCAAATGAAAGTCCAGAGCTCAAAGGCAAAATATCTGAAGACAATGTACAAGAAGGGCTTTTTTTCAAGTTATATAAAAGCTGTTTTATGAAATTAAGCTGGAAATACTGTAAGTGGGAAATGACCACAGAATAAATAGGAACCTTTTAGAAAAAAAACCAAACATGTGTTATTTATTTTCATAGTAAACAGAAGTGGCAGATTCAATCAGCAAGAAACATTGGATAGTTATGACCATTTTAATCATGTAAAAAATTCATAAGATTTGTTTATGGTGCATTAAACAGCACCTTCAGGTTAGTACTAAGGAAAATGGATCAGTTCTATTTACCAGTAGGTTAGAACTAAGAAAGGGCCAGTTCTCTCATGTGGCTAGCACTGCAAAGGGGTAGAGAACATTTTAGCATCTCCGCTGCTACTTCCTTGTACTCTTCATAAACATATGGAAATAGTTATACCCAATTGCATAAAAAATATTTAAAACTATAAAACAGTTCCAAATCATGTACTGTGCCATATTTCATGTGGAGAGAGATTGCCTTTAGTTCCGTTTTGAAAGGCCTAAAAAGTGCAAAGCAATAGTACTTTAAGTATTTATATCTACTTAGATTCTCTAATGTTTAAAGTCATGTTGAAAAATGTTAATTTTAGATGTTAATTATAGAGTTGGAATAAAGCATTGGTTATGAAATAGCTAGTTGAGGTTAAATCCCTACATAATGATCAGTTTTTTGGTACTCCCTGTTATTTAAAATACTACCAAAGAAATACATTACAAAAAATACACTAGCATGTGGCATATCTCTTCACTCGGAATTTTTATGAATGATAAAACTAACTAAACTGAAGGAAATAAAATAATAGTCTGATCCCAACTTTCCTTTTATTCTATAATATGCAACATGTATACATCTTGCATTTTATCTAGAATCAATGATTGAAGATACCATCCTCAAGTAAGTTAAATATATCAAGCAGTTCTTGAAGGATAGAGCCTCGGTTTTACACAACTCATAATTTTGCTTCCTTCTTGCCTTGAAAATTATTACAGAATTTTTAAGAGAGGAATATTCAAACAAAAATAACACATTAGGGACTATAAAGATTTGAGAAATGCTGAAGGACTCTTTGTAAATAAATATTTTCTGTAATGAGGAACCAGTTCATTCCAAGATGCCAACATACAGAATTCCACAGACACCAATATCCCCTTGCAAACTAGAAAGAACAGGATCAAATTATAGTCAAAATTTCTCCCTACATAAATTGTAATGCTATCAAAGGCCTTTGCTCTTCTCTGAAAGGTCTCAGACATTCATTTACATAAATTTATACTTACTCTACAATTTTTAGAACAATTTGTGAAGAAAAGACTGACTCAGTACTGAAAAGCTGGCACAACAAAATAGTGCATGCAGTCCTGTTTCCATCCTGGGGCCCTTTTATCTGTCGGCCTTTCCCTTTCTTTCTCCCTATGTTGCCCATGCTACCTGCTACACCGCTTGGGTTCTGGTAATGCCCCCTGGGCTTTTCGGCTGCTCTTCTCCCCACTGGAAATACCTTGATCCATGTGCCAAGCCATTAAAAACTCTTCTACCCATTGTCCCATATAAAGCTCCTAACCTTATGGATGTTTACATTAAGGAGCTCACAAATAAGGAAGGCATACTCTCACAGTCTCCCATGGATATTTTTATTTCATTGAAATGGACGTGTACATCTCAATGCCTAATCTGAAAGCAACCCACTACTTTATCCGCACAAAGCCCTACTACCCTGCTAACAGGACAGAATGTGTGATTAATACTAAAGCACACTATTATTTTATGAGTCACTAAGAAAGGAAAGAGTGCTGCCAGTTTAGCCATGACATGATGCCTTAATGATAATCTTGTGCATCACATGAATTGAGAACACCAGCCCCTCATTGCTTTGAAATTATTTCATCTACTCCAAGGAACTTGGCATTCTAGCCCATCTTCAGCTGCAGTGCTCAGAGTGTGATAGTGAGTTCTTCGCAAGCATTTCAGGAATAAATGATAACACGTCTTCATCTACTCGTGGATCTCTTTTTAGGTCCCATAAAACCTTAGGTTGTTAATTTACAAGTTATGAAATCCTGATAATTCCTACAATGCTATTTTATTAATATCAAATTTACTTTTCACTCAAGCATATAGAGAGCTGGAAAGAGACATTTTCACCCATATGATGTAGCAGAGCCAAACAAATTCACAAGTTTTCTTCAAACTATTGAAAGCTGAGATTTCAAGGCAGCCAACCGGTCCGAGATTTAAGAAAGGACAGGTGCCTGCAGGAAGTGCTAAGGCAGTGTGGCTTCCCTGGGGCAGACACAACCAAACTCCTCTAAAAATTCAATTAGGGTGCTTGCAAACCAGCAGAGGCCAAGTCTACCCTGCAGGGAGGGTGAAGCTTTTAGCAGATGAGGACATAAGAGAATCCAACAACCTTCTGTAGGGATTTTCTCCAAGAAGCAAGAACAGTCACAGAAAAGACTAAAGATCCTTAGAAAAGTGTTCCTTACGCAGATCAGCCACCACAAAAGGGACACAGAACCCACCTTGAATGTCCCTACTCCTCCCTGACCCCCCCCCCCCACCATGCAACAAAGCTTTAAATCACAGGGCTAGTGCAAAGACACCAGGACCCTTAGCAGACTTGTGAAAACCCACGGTAGCCTGGAGAAGGGTAAAACAACAAATCCTGTCTCAAAAAGAAGGGCAGGATTGCATGCAAAGTTGAAGACACAGGAAAGTGGAACCACAAATGTCTTCACAGTCTAGGACCTGGAGACATAACACTATGCACCAGCCTAAGAGAAAGATTCATTGTGCAAAGGAGAGAATAGCTCAAGGCCACTCTCTATAACAACCTAAGGAGCATCAGGTCACAAACGACCTTGGGTTGTGGCTGGGAGCAGCACAGCAGAGGAAAGAAAGCATGGAAAGGAGCTCTCTGAGCCATAGCTCAAAGGAATAATCTCTGGAGATGACAGAGGAGCACTCAATAAGGAGAAAACTCCTAGGGAGCAAACCTAACATAAAGAATTGCTGGAGGAGATTGAAGACTGTGGGGCCCTAAAAGTAGCCATAGCAACTGCAGACCTAAACCCAGCTAAGCCCTTCCTCACATTAATTCCAGCCCCCCCACCTCACAGATCTAGCAGGAGAGGGATGCCAAGTCCTAGGCATATAAACTGCACCATGCCAGGCTTTCCTATCCAAGACGCCTAATTTTCAGTAATGAAACTGTAAGACATTACAAAAGAGGTAGAAAAGCACATCCCAATATGAAAATCAGTCATGAGAAGCAGACCCGGCTATGATAGTGTAGATTAGTGATGGCAAGCCTTTTAGAAGTTTATTTCAATGATAACAAGCAATCTACTGTGGCACATGTGCCACAGGTTCGCCACCACTGGCATAGATGGTAAAATTACCAGACAGACAATGTGAAGTACCTATAATGAATGTGTAAGCTCTCTAATGAAAGAGCCAGACAACATGCATGATCAGTCAAGGTATTTCAGAAGATACAGGGAAACGATAAGTTACAGATTCGACCTCACGTGTTTTCTTATAGAAATTTGAATTACTTAAGCCATTTGAAATTAGAAATACAATAACAGAAATGAAAACTGCTTATCACAGACTCATCACAAGCTCTGGTATATCCAAGGAAAGGTCCATGGACTTCAGGATAATTTGATAATAGCTCAATAAAAATCACACAAACTGAAACGGAAAGGGAAAAAGTGAGGCAAGGTAAAAAAAAAAAAAATTAAAAATTTTAAGAACAGCATTCAAAATCTGCCAACAACATCAGTACATCAACTGAACCAATACATCCACTCTTTTAAATGTCTAGGTCTGATCCCAGGAAGAGAAGAATGAGAGTGAAAAAAGTAGGCAAAATAAATATTTAGGAGATGATGGCCCCAGTGTTTGCATTCCTGATAGATACCAAGGCCCAGGTCTAAGGAGCTGAGAGGACACTAATCAGATAAATACAAATTACACAGACATTTTACATTCCCAATGCTTAAAACCAAATAATTAAGAGAAAATCTGGAAAGGTAAGAATTACAGCAGATTCCTCATCAGATACCATGCCAACTAGAAGATAATGGCTGACACCTTTAAATGTTAGAAAAATTAAGACCCGTCAACCCAGAATTCCATATCAAAACGTATTTCCAAAAAAAAAAAAAAAGTAAAGATAGATAAATACCAAGGAAATTCAATGCCAGAAGACTTACCTTATTAGAAATATAAAAGGAATTTCTTTAGAAATAATTACTGTGTGTTCATAGCACATAAACAACTAGAATATAGGAGGAAGAACTGGTGAGTAGACTGCTGAGGGGGTCCTTACATGGCACACTGCAGAGCGCAGTGCTGGAAGACAGAGTCTGACTGATTAAATATGTTTATTGCCGGTGTGATGACCACACCTATAATCCCAGCACTTGGGAGGCTGCGGCAGAGGATTGCCACAGGTTCAAGGCCAGCCTGGGCTGCATAGTGACTTCACAGGTCAGCCTTGAGCTATGCAGTAAAACCCTGTCTCAAAAAATCAAAAATAAATAAATAAGTTTACTGTAGATGCCAAGAAAACAACTGATTTTAAGAACTATACATAGTAAATCAGTAAAGGAGATTAAATAAATCACAAATTATTATGCTTAGCTTTGCTTAATCTGAAGAAGAGAAGAGTAGAGGAAGAAGAAAGGAAAGGAGAGATAAGAAAGAATAGATGGAGAAAAGAGAAAATGAAAGATGATTCATTTAATACAGCAATCTCATTATACTAACAATCACATCATACACAAATGGACTCAGCTCCCAGTTTAAAGACCACTACCACTGCCATATTAAATAAAAATGTGGAACCCAACTACATGCTGTCTACAAGAAACCTACTTTAAATATAAACATACGGACAAAAGAATAGAAATAAAGTATGAATTGTGCAAATACTAAGCAGCAGAAAGTTGCAGTGCTGTATTAATATCAAACAAAGTAGATTTCAGAACAAAGATTATAGTATTATCAGAGAGAAAGAAGGACATGACAGATGACAAAGTGGTCAGTTCTCTGAGACTAAGAACCCCACGTGAGTATGCACCTAAAACAGAGCTTCAAAATATACGAAAGAGAAAGCTGGTAAAATGAACAGAAAAATGAGTAAATCTAAGGTGAGGATGACTGCTGTGTGTAGTGGTACATGTCTGTGAGCCCAGAACTCCAGAGGCTGAGGCAGGAGGATTGCCATGAGTTCAAGGCCAACCTGGGCTACATAGTGAGTTCAAGGCCACCCTGAACTATACGGTGAGATCCTATCTCAAAAAAAGTCAAGAATATTTTCTAGGTCAAAGCAAATAGAGAATCATAAGTTCCTAGGGCATCTTAACCTATGTACTCCCTTGATCTGGTTGAGACTTATAGAACACTCCACCCAGCAGCACCAAAATAATCATGAGAAAAGCCTGATTCTAGCAATCAAAAGTTTAATAAATTTAAAAGTATAGAAGCCATATAGATAATAGTATGTTACTAAAATATGTTGTAATTAAACAAAGTAGGAATAGGGAAAACATGAAAAATTCCAATATTTAAATGTTAAACTACATACTTCTAAATAACTGATGCTCAAAAATTAAATTTCAAAGATTTGAAAATGTATTCTACATCAATATTCATGGGATGGTTAATACATTACTAGGAGAAATGTTTAGGATTATGTGTCATATTGAAAGAGAACAAAAGCTTCAAGTCAGCATCTATTTTTTTTTAAAAAACTAGAAACAGAAGACCAAATTAAGGTAAAAGTTGAAGCTTATGAAAGTGAAAATAGAAAACCAATGGAGAAAAATCAATGAAAGAAAAACGCTAGTTCCTTGAAACAAGTAATGTCAAATGTATCCCAGCTTCCGTGCGGAGATAAATACCTAACTTTATAACTCACAGTAAAACACAAAAGAAATCTTTGAAACACATTGTAAGTGGTGATTGAATTCAACTCTACCCACAATGCACACAACTGAACTGAAAGAGGAAACAAGGATCAATCCAGGAGTACTTCAAGTAAGAACATGGCAAGGAGGGAGTTTTAAATGGCCGTGATTAATATGTTTAAAAAACATTTAAAATGTGGCTATAGATGAAAATATAGAGAATTTTAACAGGATGACTGGACAAGAAAGTGAGAATTCTAGAAGTGAACCATCTACTCTCTGACGCTCAGAGCTCGTAGATCTGTCTCCCACAAGATGAGACACTGCGCAAGATGGATGAGTTGCCTCAAAGCAAGTAGAAAATATCCAAACTGAAGTACACAGAAGAAAGAATGTTTTTTTTTCTTTAAAATAACATAATTTTATTCCTGGGCATGTACCCAAAAATGAGTGTCCATGCTCTTCCAAAATTTGTGCACTAACAGCTTTGTTCAAAATAACCTCAAACTAGGAACCAGTCAAATGTCTATTAACAAGAAAATCTGTAAATAAACCATTATATGAGCACTACAGGATACAGAGCATTGTGAAAGAGAACAAACCACTATACACAAAAAATTATGAATATCAGAAATATTTTGTGCAACTAAAGAAGACAGACACATGCAAAGTACACAGCACGATGGCGCAGTTCAGTGGCAGCTGCCTTTTCAAAGAGGACTGATCGAGAGAGTTTTCAAGTCCTAGAAATTTCCTGCTTGTTTTCTTTTTTCTTTCTTTCTTTCTTTCTTTCTTTCTTTCTTTCTTTCTTTCTTTCTTTCTTTCTTTCTTTCTTTCTTTCTTTCTTTCTTTCTTTCTTTCCTTCTTCCTTCCTTCCTTTCACTCTTTCTTTTCTTCCTTCTTTCTCTCTCTCTTCCTTCTTTCTCTTCCTTCTTTCCTCTTTCTTTTCTTCTAGTTATCATTTATCATGTCTTATCTATCTGTGTGTTCTATATATCTTGGTTACATATGCAAAACTCATCAATATGTTTCACGTTTGTGGAATTAATGTACGTTAAAAGTATATTTTTAGAAAATATATTGTTAGGATACTTTATTTTATTCCTGATTTCACAGGGTCCAGTCAAGAAACAGAAACTACACTAGTATTTTAGATCTGGAAAACTTAATGGAATTGGTAAATAGATGGAAAGTTGATAACTTTATGATTGAAAGAGTGAAAGGGGGCTGTACGGTGTCTCAGAAGGAGCTATTAGGAGCAGCCACCAGCCTAGGGCCTGCGGGAGAACAGAGAAGGACTGATTACTAAAATCTCAGAGGAAGGACCGGGGTGGCACTCAGACTTCTGGGCACTCAGCTGGGCTGGTGCCTCTGCCCTGGGACGCGATAAAGCCAGGCCTGCCAGTGTCTGAACTACAGACTAGACTTAGATGTTACCAGAGTAGGAAGCTTCCTCCAGAGCCATGAGTGATCAGTTAGACTGAACTTCGCTAAGAACAGAATAAGTTACATGAAAGCAGGCCTCTGCCCTGCCCCAGCCACTACCTCAGTAACTGGCACAGCGTGCATCCTCAGGAAACACTGCCAACATGTGTGTGTTCTCTTTGTATAAAACACAGACATTTTGCTACTGACTGGCTATTTTTCTTACAGAGTAGACTGTTAAAGTAGCCCAATCATGCATCCCACTTTTGACATGAGATCAGTTACTTATCTTTGCTGCTGTTGGAGAATTAGTAAGGCCCCCTGGGACAGGTTGAAAGACCCCACCCCTTTCAGAGGTAGGAAAGGCAGGCTCTGTGTGACTATGAGCAGCAAGCAGGTTCCAAGCAGCTCTGGGCTGCAGAGCTGACACCTGCTCTGAGCAGGCGACACTGCCCCTCCTAGTGAGGGTGTCATGGCCACCTCAGTTCCCCCATTAGCCCACAAGACCAAACCCCTAGCAACAAGCCCAGCATCCACTTAACCAAGTGCCAACCTCCAGGGAGTCTATTCCCATCTATTCCCGTCCTAGGGCAGTAGATGATCGAGTCGGAGCAGGGAATGCAGGGACAGTGAGGAGGGGAGACAGGCAGAGACCAGGGCAAGGCAGATGTGGCTGACAGCTATAGAAACGACCACCTGGGGAATGGAAATCACCCTTTGTGCAACCTTTGCAGGCATAGAACAGTGATTCTTGGAGATCCCTTGCCTACACTGGAAATCCCTGAAACTCCATAAACCTTAGCCCACGCTAGGAACAAGCTCACCCAGCCACAAAGGCTAAGAACCCAGTGGGCTTAAAACCCCTATAAATATAATAAAACTGCTGTGAAATGGGCAGAGAAAGGACACTCTCCCAAGGAGCTCACTTTTGAGCTCTCCCTGTCCCGCCCCCCTTTGCAATATTATACATACACCCCTGCTTCTCATAGCACAGTCTTTTCATGTCCTGAGTTCCGCACCCTGCACTGGATGAGCTGGAGGATCTTTCGGCTTAGTCAGCCTCACCCACCTTTGCATTCCTTGCCAGGGTAGGAGCAAGGACCCGAGGAATAGGAGGGAAATCCCTGGTCTCCAGACCCCTGTTTGACGTTCCACAGTGATACTGTACTAAGGGATAGGGTGAGACACAGTGAATCTCCCAAGCGTGTGGTTCCTAGTGCTTCATCAGTCAAGCACTCATTTGCCAATGAAGAAATTACATTCCAGGAAAGCTCTGCGGTTTCGCCGTCATCCCAAAATGTGAAGTCCCATTTGCTGCCCCCTATCACTTTCAATTCTGTTGCTTAATGAATCTACAGCTGATGTTAGCCTTTAAAAACATCCAAAAGCGGAACAAACAATTGGTAGTGGCCAGAGAATTCTTTCTGAATACCTATATTATGACATTATGCTTGCCTCCTAGAAATGGCCTGCTACCATCATCTCGGTTTACAGGGCTCTCTGCCATGGGAACTCCTGAGGGAAGGTCTGTCTGACTAATTCTCACCTTTCCATTGATCCATTCCTCCTCTGAACCAGAGGCTAACAAAACACAAAACCCCCTGATCTGATCTAGTCTGGCATCGTGCACAGACTCTCAAATGGCCTCCAAGTTGTGCTTCACCAGCCTGATCTCGCAGATCTAGAATTTCACACTTGACCCAGTGCATCTGGAGTGTGTACTATCTATGTGCCATGGACCTCCTCTCCCCATCAGGGGGACTGGACAGGGACCAAGATTACTCTTCTTAGCATCCTGAGAACTAAGGACATAGCAAGTGCTCACTAAATGTTTCTTGCACACGTGAGTTAATCCATCAATCAATTAATTGAGATGTATTTGGTCTTCCTTCTAATTGTTTTAATGAGCAGTTAGAATGAGGGGCTGTCTCTCTGCCCACAGGGCAGAATAAATGAGAGTTAAATGCACAATTCTATCTGTATTAGCTCTATTCACCAACTGAATGAACTTACCATGTACAGACTGTTCTGCAGAAGGTGCTAATTCACAATGATTCAAATTAACATTAATATTTGCAGACATTGCCTTTCATTTATCTTAACTCATTTACTTTATCATAAAATAAAGCTGAGCTAAATATTACTATATGCTAAAGAAATTTAAAGTGATTAGGTAGCATAGAAAGCCGTAGGAGGCATTAATCTTCATTACCAACAAGACATTTAATAATTTCCTTAAGGATACATGACTTGAGTTACAAGATTCCTCAAGGGAAAAGATAAATGCTTTGTGATAGAAACATCTTAGATGTTATTCAACTACAGGATTTCTTATGATGAACTTAAAAATGGAGCCCAGGAAACCTGGAAATGTACATTTGTGGTAGACTGCTTGTGTTGATGGCCCAAACTCTTCCCATCTCCTTGTAGCCACATCTTTGGAGGTCATTCTCCCACACAGATCTTAGACATGGCCATGTGAAACAGAATCTGACAAAGTGTCTTGAAAATGCTCATGTCCGTCACCTACTCACTTGGACTCTTGTTATTGCTAAGAGAATGAGATCAGGCCACCTTACCAGGCGGATGTGTGTGGTGGGGGTCAGAGCTGTCCTGGCAGGGGGTCCAGGGGAGTCCAACCTGTCCACAGCTCAGTTCCAACCTGCAGGGCCCCTGGGAGCCAGAGTATGAAGTCTGTGTATATACAAGGCAAGGAGCTGTGTCCCGAGGAATTTGAAGTTGTAGAAACTCAAACTTCTGTTTTCCAAGGTGAAAAGAACCAGGAAAATATCTGTTAAAAACCATGCACAATAAGAATGTCAATAAAGGAAAAGCCTTCTGAGCAGTGATTCAAGAGAGGAGATGAGCTTGAGCAGATGAACTTCATAAATGATGGCCCTTCAAATAGGGAAACAGGGAGCTGATGGTGGGGACATCAATAGAGAGAGAGGATTTAAGCAACAGAGGTGACATGCACTGCTGTGAGCCCAGCTCTGCGCCCCCCAGTGCAGAAGCTGCGTCCCCGCAAGACAGCTGGGCTGGAGACCCAGATGCAGGTAGCCCGTGGCTTCTTCCTCTATTTCCCCACGTGTCTTTCAATAACAGGAAATGTGAAGTCATAACCGCAATAGGAAGTCAGCCCTCTTTTCATACTTCTAATACTGAGAAATGTCAAAGCTGCCTGGAAAAAATCGCTTTCTAAAAATTACTCCAGTTGAGAACTCAAAAAAAAATTAAACCTTGATATAAAATCCTTCCGTGAAGTTATAATTTTTGAAATAGGGAGTCATTGTGAGCATGATGATGTGGTCTTAGCCATGGAAATGTTAATTATTTATAGTACCCATGCTATTACCTATTTTTGTAACTATATCTGGGATTTTCATGTAATGTTGAGATTAGTCATGTTTGATCAAAGTGACACTTATGTGTTTGGTTAGTGGGAATTTTTTGTGACACTGGATCATGGTGATAACTGTATAAGAAAAGCTAAATATAAGTCAGTTTATCTGAGGAAAAGAAGTCTAGAGATTTGAAGTATCTTAATATATTTTTCTTTTTGAAATAAAAAAGCATGGGCATGACAACTGCAAGAATATCGAAGACCAAAAGGAAAGAGCACAGTTTAAAAGGCTCTAATTACATTACAAGTGTACCACTTCCTTAGGTATTTTGGAACACACTTTTGGCGAATGCATTAGTCATGCTGCATTCATAGATTGGACTCTTTACACTGCTACTGAGGAAGGTGATATTCACTAAATGTCCACCGCTCACCTTTCCTTGTCTTGCACCCTGATGTGTGTTGCCCATGAAATTTTCAAGTGAGAAAAGCACATTTGTTCTGCATTGAACTATAGGTATTTTTTTATAAACATAATCAGATTGATCAAAAAGAACAAGGAATGTTTTTAAATGATTCAAAGACAGAATTTCCCTGAATATTTGCAGCTCTCCATTCTCTATTGCAAGACTTGCTCATGTCCCCTGCACACATCTCCCTGGGCTTTAGAAGAAGACACCTTATAAACCCCGCCCAAGCCCTGACACCTCCTGTCCCTCCTGTTGCACGCTAAGTTACAGGGAACTCCAGGACATGGAGCAGCCCATCTGCAAAGCTGTATCACGCTCACACACCAGGGCTTATGGTCACAACGGGTGAAGAGGATCTGGTGTCCCACTGCTTCCCTAGGGCTGAGGTCAGCATGTAGCAGCAGGAATACAAAACCAAGAACAGATCAGTTACCTCTGCAGGGTTTTTGTTGGGATCATGAATATTCAGATCATAATAAAGAATATGGTTAAACCCCTTTATATAAAGCATGCTATAAAAGCATTCTTACTATTTACTCAATTCTGGTTTGGGAACTCTGCGTGGAAATATTTTTTTCTTAATTCTACTACTGAACTTGTGCCAAACTAGGTCCAGATCCCAACAGAGAAATGGTCTCACCTTACAGCAGTGTCACACCTTGCCTCAGTTGCTGGGAACAGCGAGAGGCCAAGCCCGAGTGAAAGAGCTGGAAATCTAGGGCAGACTGGCGCAGAAGCGGTGGGAGGGTGGGTGTGTCCTGAGGGCACTCCTCAGTGGTCCTTTCTGTTCCTAAGATCTCATGTGGGATTTCATGAGAACTGCCTTGCTCTAGAGAACAAAAAATCAACTTTGTGAGCAAGATAATTTACATGCTCTCTGGACTGCTCATGTGTAATTTTTGTTCAGTTCTTAGCAGCCATTTGGGCTAATGAGCTACCTTAGCAGGTGAAATACCTTCACCTGCTTGGATCAAAGTGACTTAGAAAAAGTGTACTAAGAGCACCAAGAGACCAGCACGCAGACCTTGGGTAAGGGATCCGCAGAATGAAAGGAGTCCAGCATCGTCCTTTTCTCTGCTGCAGAGTCGCTACAACACACATCCTGGAGCAGCATTTTTCAAGTCAGATGTTCAAACACTGTATAAACACACACACACACACACACACACACACACACACACACACCAATCCTGTGAACTTCCCAGTGTGGCTTATACCACTGAAGACACACCAGTCTATCACTGCTAATTGAGATGACTTGTCAAACTTTACCTTCAGTAACTGACATCTTTTCCCTTTGCAAATATAAAGATATGTCACCATATGAAATATTTCTTTTAAATACCACAAAGACTGTTGCCTCTACCACCTATGGGAATTTGCTATGGTAGGGGTTTTTTATTTTACCCTATTCAGGGCAGTTTTAGTACCTAAGGGTTCTGTTGTATGTCAGATAGTGAGAACACAAAGTTAAACAAGATTTGATACATAACATTAAAGGAGCTGGGAGCAGAGTGTTGGAGACAGAAATGTAAACAAGTCATTAGAACACAATTCTTTCATAAAAGCTAAGAGAGCTAAAAAGGGAGAAACTCACTTTGACATAGAATCTAGGGAAGGCATCTTAAAATATTTAACCTCTATGTTTTACATTTAATTGAGATGACTGTTAAATCATAGAACACTTTACCAAAAATTTAAATAACATTATCACCAAGAAGTAAACACTGAAAATATTTTGCCGAGTTTCGCATTTAGTGTAGTTTTGAGAAATGAAATGGCCATATATTTTACCATTTCCTGTTCTCTCTTTAGATGGCATTGTGTAAAATTTGTATTAAATAAACATCATTCTGCAGGATGCTTTACAATACAAGTAACTTTGTGTGGGAAGTAAAGAGATGGAGCACTTACGGTGCGCCTGGCAATTTTCCTGGTGCTTTACATGCATTATTTATTTTTAAAAACAAGTGAAAACATAATAAACAAAAACAGCACCCTATGGTGGAGATTAATACCTTCATTTTACAGATGAATAGAATAAGGCACATAGAGATAATCTAAAAAGGCCCAGGCTAGCAAGTAAAACCTAGTAAGTGAAGTGGGCAGGTGGGACTCAACATGGCATCTTTCTCCAAAGACATTGCTCTCACTCTCACACCACGTACTTCTCCAGTTTCCCTCAGAAATGCACACACACATACACACATTCAAATAATGTAGCCTGGCAAGCTGCTATGTCTGGTGTTCCTTTCTCCTAGGAGAGAACACAGAATATACCAAAAGCCCCCCCAAAAAAATGTTTATATATATGTTTCAGGAGGCCTGCATCATAGAATTTACCCAAAAGGTGATATTAAAGTTGTCCCATTTTTAACAAGTATATTCATTATTCATGTATCATTTTCCCAGAATTTAGTTACTATGGTAATAATCACTAGTCGCATTTATTGACATTGGTGTCTTTATTTTGTAAATGGTCAGTGTTATTGTACATTATTCTACTTAGGGTACGGAGATTTCTTTTAGAAAATAGTTCTTACGAAGTGTTACTCAGCTATGAAAAAAGATAAACTCAAGGCATTTACAGGTAAATGGGTGCAACTAGAGACCACATTCACAAGTGAAATAAATCAGACTCACATGTGTAAACATTGTATGGTCTCCCTAGTGTAAGAAACTGAGACAGTAAGTATTCAAAAGGCACCATAGACATTGTGAAGGGGAAGGAGATGGCTCAAAAGGAAAGAACAACTGGGAGGGAGGAAAGCAGAAAAGAAAAATATATGCATACATACAAGATAGTAAAATAATTATACTCCTAATTTCTATTAGTTCACTGAAAGGGATGGTTTGTGCTTATATTGTTTGATAAATTTTGCATGCCTACATCTTTTAACCTGAGCAGCTACTTTAAAGATAATAATATGCAGTATACTAACCATTGTTAACTTTTATTATCTTGTTTTGAAATTCTGTAGCATTGTTTTTAATGTTTTTCTCTTTAAAATAAAAAAGAATAGTTCTTAAATATAAAGCATATTAAAAACTGTAAATATATATTGCAATTCATCATTTAGTTTGAAGTTAATTATTTTATGAAGAATGTGAGATTATCTGAAATTCATCAATCACTGTAATTATGGTTTCTATTCTTACTATTAAACTATTCTACTAATCCAAAAGCAGATAACTAGTGTGTGTCTATTTCCAGGCATTCAATTTTGATTTTTTTCAAAAGAAAACTAACGTAATGTATTTTTGATCACAAAACTATTACGTACTCATTGATAGAAAGAAAATGCAGATAAATACATACATAGAGATAGAACCCTCTCTAACCTAGCTATCAAAAGATGAATTATGAGTTGATCTGAAGAGAGCATTTTTTCCTGGTCAGCTCAGTATGGATCAGCATCTGTATGTGAGGAAAGTATCCAAGCACAGGGAAGGGACTCCAGGAAGTATTAGAGAAATAGTGCCCATACCCATACAAGAGCAAACAGAATATCTGTTACTAACAGCCCAATCCAAGTACTTCGTGGCTCATAGCACACAACAGAGGATGCAAAAGAATACTGCCTTAGTGTTAGGAACTAGTAACACACTGAACAGTGGTTATGTCCTGCCTAACAAGTAAAATGCAAGACTTAGGCCTAGTAGAGCCAAAGTGTTTCCACCAAAAAAAATATATTTTACACTGCAAGAAAGTTGAAGAGTAGTTGAAGGAATTTTAAAATATCCAGCACCCAACAAGGTAAAATTTATAGTGTATGGAATTCAATAAAAACTTTTTTAAAAAAGCAGGGAAACAGGAGCTAGAGATATAGCTCAGTGGAATAAGCACTTGCCTGACAAGCTCAAGGTCCTGAGTTCAATCTCTGGTACCACCAAAAATAAAATAAAATAAAAAATAAAAGCAGGGAAACAAAAACCATAATGAGAAGACTCCTACCAATCAAATCTACTCAGCTAACACAGATGTTAATATCAGCAGACAAGGATGATCAGTCAGTTACTGTACTCCATAAACTTAAAAAGAAATAGAAGATGTAAAGATGACTACAATTAGACTACCTGAGACAAAAGTTAATAATGTCTGAAACAAAAAAATATACTAGATGATAAAACACCAGCCTAAACATTGCAGAAATGACCAGCACACTTGAACATACAGCTTTGGAAGTTATACAAAATGAAGTAGAATAGAAAAGAAAGCATCACTGAGATGAAAAAGAACATATGCTTAAAACTCTTAAAAGAGAAAACAGTGAAGACAGCAAAAATATTGAATACATTATGATAAGAATTCTTCAAATCTGGTGAAAAATCATAATCCTCCCAAATTCAACCTTAACAAACTCAAGGACAAGAAATATAAGAAAACTGTACTAAGATACAGCATAATCAAACTGCTCTCAGCCAGTGATAAAGAGAAAATCTTAAATGTGGCTGGAGGGTGGTTGGATGTTTTATACTGAGACAATAAATGACAGCAGATTTTATCAGGAACAGTGCAAGTAAGGCAACACTGGAACAGCCTCCTGCATGCTACAGACACACCAGAGCAGACCCTGTACACGGTGGAAATATCCCACAAAGACAAAGTTGAAATAAAGATGCTTTGGGGATGTACCAAAGTTGGAAAACTTCATCTCCAAAAACAGCACCCCACAAAGATTTCAGTGCAAGGAAACATGCACCAGGCAGGAAGATGGGTTTGGACAAAGGAAGGAAAAAGACAAAGGAACAAATACATAAATACCTTTAAAAGATGCCTGAGTCTGCAGATGAAGCAGTAATGTAGTAAGTGGTTTAAAACATACATAAAAGTTAGATATGTAACAGTAGCATGAAAGATAGAAAAGAAATGGGAATTCATTGTTACATGGTTTGTGAGCAAAACAGAGAGTGTTGTGTAACCACAACAGACTTAAATTAAAATCCAATAACAAAAAGCTGCCTATAAAATACTCAAATATTTAGAAATTTATCTATATCCCAGTGGTCAAATATATGTTAAAAAATAAAATTATGAAATATTTGAACTGCATGAATATGGAAACACAACATATCAAAATTAGGAAATCATTTAAGCAGTGCTTAGGGAGAAAATTATTGCATTAATTAAATGTATATATTCCTACCTATAAAAGAGAGACCCAGAGGCCTTTTTAATTCAACAGCAAGTACATTTTTTGTTTGTTTCAAGCTGATGATTCTGTTAGTATATCTCTCGTTAAAATCTTTGTGGACTTTAAAGTACTTGATTTTTATCAATTCCATTTACCAAAGCACACACATAGTTTTTTCCAAATCACACATTCTCTTTGTGGGTACCTGGAGTGAAGCAGACATTTACGAGATCATTCCCCTGGGCTTCCTGTTATATTTTTTAAACTTGAAATTTCCTGACTGTTAATTTTCCCTCTTGATTCTTAGGTAAGTTGGCCCATCCTTTGCTAAGCTGGTAAGAACACTGTAGGTTCATTTGATGCATTGTTTTCATACCACAAGCAATACCTTTATCAAGTTTTGTCACTACAAAACATAGATTGTTGAATTTTTTTCCCCAACCTTGTAGACAATTTTCCCTATCATCCCTTTCCTGAGACCTACATCAAATGCCACATGCTTTAGTGCTTTTGTGGCAGGATTCCCCTTCTTACAGTAAGTTTCCCTGTCCCTCAACTTTTTCTTCATGAAAGATGCCAGGACATTTAAGCACCACTGGAGAAGAGAAGCAGGTGGTGTGGGTGGCTCTGCCCTACATACCTCAACACTGGATGCAGACTGAGAGGAAACAAGGCCTATTGATTCTCAGAGGATTGTATTACCACAGCTGCGCAAAAGCACAAAGGAGCAGGCCCAGCTGCATGAGGACAGTTGAAGCTTCTGCCCACGTTGTGTCTCCTGAGGGTCCCAGTGGCCAAAGCAAGTCATGGGACAAAGTTAAAAACAAGAGGTGAGAAAGTACAGTTATCCACCATGAGGCCTGGGCCAAAGTAAGGTATTATTATTGTAGAGGAAAGAAGAATTAGGGCCTGTAGCTCAATCAAGTACAGGAGAATGAAAGGAGGGAAGTGTAAGAAAAATAGAGGAGTCAGCTGGATGAAGACAATGGGGATGGAAGGAAGAGAGAGGGTGAGGGGAGGGGACATGTGAGAAGCCAACTTGGGACACTTGTGGATAAACAGACTCTCAGAGGTGTCAGTGTTGTATCAGTTCTCTCTTTGGTCCTCTGTTCTGCCCGCTGTACTTGAACCTGGAACTCCCTGGGCTCTGGTGAGATTGTAGGTCTCTTCTCTTGGCTCAAAATCTTCTACATGCTCATTACCATTTCCTGGTTATATTGGGTACTGAACCAGGAAGTTTCCAAAGTCTCACTATCGTTTACTCTGTGAGTTGAAAATTTATTCCCTAATGGTCTCCTGTTTTTCTGTACTGTTCACCAGGGCTGGGCAGGAGGCAATCCTGCCTGCATTGACTCTTACAAGAGCACCATAATTCAAGGAGTCAAAGGGCATTCCTGGAACACAGGTAAATAAGGACCTCATCTTAAAGTGCTTTAGAAAACATCCAGTAGGAGTTCAGATTTATTCCATGTATGAATAAGGCCAATGAAAGGCTGGAACAGTGGCTTTATAGAATGTCCATCTATCTAAAAAAATAGTCCAGAAGATTCACAACTTAACATGACAGCCTAAAACCAAACAACAGTTGGTTTCTTCCCAAAATCCCACTAAAAGGAGTGAATGTGCTTTAACCCCAGATCAAAAGAACGGGAGAGGCAAGAGGAGAGATGGCAAGTGCTTCTTTATAAAAGATGAAAAGAAGCTCATCCAATGGTTGTTAGCTTGATAAAAGTGGCAAGGGTTGAATTGCTCTAGGAGGGGGAGCAGAGAGGGGGAAACGGAATGGAATGTGGACTCTGGAAGGACCACAGAGGAGAGCGCCTGAACACCTTCAGGAGGAGTAAGGGCTGCACGCAGGAGTGGGGAGTCTGGTTCAAACATGGGAGGAGCCCTGAAATTTGAGGCCCTATCTACCTCATTCAGCCAAGAAAAGCAGCAACAACTAAAACCCTCCTGCACCCAGGCAGAAGGCAGGAGGTGGACTCCGAGGGAAAAGGAAGCAGACCAGCTCCTGTCTGCAACACGCCCGGCGAGCAGAAGGCTGCAGTGAGGAGCATACTAAAAAGAGTGGGATTAAGTCAAACTCCATCCTCTAATCCCCAGTTTATATCTTCTAAGCATGAGTTTTAAGGGTTAGAGAATCCAAGACTATTTAGGGAACCAAAACGCAAGGGAAAAAGATGCACTCAGAGCCTCAAATTTGGCAGAAGAAGTCAAGTAAGATGACAATTTCAGAATGTCTCTGGAATATGACAGAAAGCCATTTGTACCATAGCAATTTTAAAGAAGATAAAGAAACTAGGTCTCATGGACAATATTTTAACCCTTAGGAATTCCTAATAGGGCTTGTCTATCGCTGTGACTCACAAGTTACAAAAAGCAGGACACAACATTGTTTCTGGAATCCTCCACGCATGGAACGCAGTCCAGCGCCCCCTCTGCCCTTCTGGGCAGGAGCTTTAATGGGCCCATTTATAAAATATAAGCTTTAAACCATCCCAAAATTGACAGCTTCCAATCTAAGCCCCACATCCAGAAATATCTAGATAAAGACCTCGTGTTTGAATACATTTAATGACCCTCGTTCTTAAAAATTGTGGTTGGACTACTTAAAGTTTTCTAATATTATTGAGACTGGACACTTAAAACATGGTATCAACCTAAAATTTAAGGAGCCAGCCTGCACAAAATGAAGTTTGGTACTGTCCAGCCCTCCCAGGTCCCAGCGGAGCACACCGGAAACAGCGGGGCCGTAGAATGCCACACACCTCCATCTTGCCCCTCATTCCTGTGCCAGCCACGTGGTCCCTGGTGACCAGCTCACAGCTGCTCTTCTCCTCTCTGGCTCTGCCCCCTCTCTAGAGGATGCTGTCTGCTGTCTTTTCTACTCCACCTACCCGCCCACCTCCTATACCTTCCTAAAGGCCGTCCAAGGGTCCCAGCCCTTTTCAGGCAAATTAATAGCTTCCCTCTCTGCACGTTGAAAGGCTTCATTCAATATCCTTCTATGTCTCCGACAGCACTGTACCATAATCACCTACTGCCACGTATGTCCCTCCCCTGCAAAGAAACAGAGACCGTGTCACAGTCAGCTATAGAGTTCCAGAGTTCAGAAAACTTTCTGGGAGACAATAGATACTCAGATAAAAGGATAATAATTATTTGATTCTCATTCTTTTTCTCACTAAACAGTTCTCCTGTCTAACATGATGTTTCATTTCATTTCATAGACGTCAATAAAATTACCCTGCAAATATTTAACTATGTATCTTTCCTGTATTGACCTTTCTTCAACAAAGTAGTCAAGTTGAGGTTATGAATCAAAAACTTGATGCATGTTAGAGCAGAGATCTGAAGAAAGTAAGCTAGGTCTGTATGTAACGTTATTTTAATGACTGTCTTGGTTACTTTCTTGGTGCTGGGATAAAACGCCTAACACCGACAAGTCAAAGGAGGGAAGGGTTACCTCAGCTCATAGTCTGTAGAGGTTGCAGTCCATAGTTGACTGGCTGCAAGGCAGGGCAGCCTGGCAGAGGGGCATCATGGGGGAGAAATAGCCCACAGCAGGGCAGACAGAGCACAGCACAAGGAACAAAGCAAACCTCCCTTTCCCTTTAATCCCGTCCAGGATACAAGCCTTCTGAGTGGTGTTACCCACAGTCAGGGTGAAGCTTCCCGTAACCCATACCAATTGGTGGACTGATTCAGTAACCATGCACCCTTATTCCCGGAATCACACACCCTAGATCCAGCCAGCTGCGAAAGCCCCTGTGAACAGCACATGAAGTTTGCAGGGCATATCTAGACACAAGCCACAACAATGATCCAGTACCACCCACCACCTCTGCTTGCCCATTAATTAGGATTTCTAGCTAGTATGGGAACACCTCCCCCAAAAATGTCACTATATACTTATAGAGTATTATTCCATAAGCATGTATAATTAGGGATTGCCTTTATCCAGAGAAAAATGTATGGCATCTCATGGGGCATCTAAGTTTTTAAACGGAATGTTTTCACAGAATGTAAAACAGAGGAGAGAGGAAATTTTAGAGACAATTCCATTTTCTTAGAGATCAATTTATGAATTCTGCAGGAAAGGGTGTGAGCTTTGCAGGGAGCAAGGGAGACATCCTTCTCTTCCCCATGGAACCTGAGCCTACTCAGGCCAATTAAACATACATTCAATGTTCTTCTATATCCCGACAGCACTGTAGTATAAACACCTACAGCCATGCATGTCCCTCCCCTGCAAAGAAACAGAGGCTGTGTCATAGAAATGATTGTATTCCCATGAGGAAAAACACCAGCTGGGCAGTATGTTACAAATAAACAAGGCAAGCCGGGTGTGATGGCATGCACCTGTAACCCCAACAATCAGGAGGCTGAGGCAGGAGGATTGTTACAAGTTTGAGGCCAGTTTGGGCTACAAAATGAGCTTAAGGCCAGCCTGAACTGCAGAGTGAAGCCCTCTCTCAAAAAGACAAGAAAGAAAGAAAGAGAGAGAGAGAGAGAGAGAGAGAGAGAGAGAGAGAAAGAAAGAGAGAAAGAAAGAAGAGCATATTTGTCTTATATAATACAGTCAAGGAAAATTCCTATAAGGAGTTATTGCTTAAATAGAGACCTGGAGCATGAGGAGCCCATTCTGAAAGATCAGGCATCTAGTGTGAGGCTGGCAGACACAGAGCCCAGGCATGCCAGAGCCCTATGTGTCTATGGAGCTTAGAATAGAAAAGTGGGAAGAAGTAAAGGCGAAGGGCAGGAGGTAGGGAAGAGACTCTGAGGGACGCAGAATTCGGAGCCTGCGGGGCTCAGCCCTAAGAGCACCAGACCTCATCTCAGTGTAATGTTGGAAGGTTTCAAACGGCAAAGGCCCATACTCTGGTGGGCACCATCTGACCAACGCCTGGGAGATGGAGCAGAAGCAGCCGAGGCAAAACCGACTGCTTTGTGCTCTGGTGTCTAGGTGGGAGGTGATGGTGGCTTGGACTTGCAGGGCTGTGGCAGAGATGCAGAAAAAAGAAGAGGGATTCCAGAACGCTGTCTGGAAAATGGCAGGGCCTGCTGATGCAAATGACGAATAGCAAGAATAAAATCGTCAAGCCACGCTTCGCTTGTCTTAACTGAGGGAGGCTGGAGGGGGTGTGCTAGACCACTGGCACACAGATCGAGAGTCCAGCTTGGAGTACGTCTGGCTGAAGACGCCTGTAAGGTACGCGAGTAGATGTGAGAAAGATAAGCGAGGCCGGAGTTACGGAGACCCTGGGCTAGAGGCAGAAACCTGGGAGGCACTGGCGTAGGGGCGGTATTTAGGGTCGGGCCAGGGACGAGCTTCTCAGGAGGATGCAAAGGGAGAAGACAGCAAACCCGACGGAGCTCAGAAACTACCGGCCCATTGGAGGAGCGGTCCATAGAGGAATGGGAGACGAGAGAAGCACCCCTACACCGTGGGGTCTGAGAAGCCAAGGAAAGTAAGTGTTTCAGTAGGGAGCTCAGTCAACTCTGCGGAATGCTGCTGCAAGGTTGGGTAAGATGAAGGCAGAAAGTGATCTGATTTTTGAGACACTTGACAACACAAATTCACTGGGATCTTCACAAGATCAATTTTCAGTTGGACTGAAAGAATCAAGATCCCCACTGAATTAAAAATGGAAGGGTGTAGCCTGAGTCAAACAGCTGGCATAGACCCCCTGAGAATGGTACCTGTGGTGAAGAGATTACCCCATAGTTATGTACAGTGTGAAGAACAAAGAGAGGCTTCGTTGGTTTGTTTCCATGGTATCAGAAGAAAGAGTATCAGGAAGAGACACTACAGTGTAAGGAACGATTCGCCATAGGTGAGGCAAGCTTGGTGCAGGAGAGATGTGGGGGGGGGGGGACAGGAACACTGGGAAAGGCGGGAAGGGGATACCCTCCAGGACTGGCACAAGAGTGTACATTTGTAAGTGGATGGATCCCTTTCTCCTAGAAGACAGATGTAGACGTAGGATTTGTAGATTTACTACTGGGAGAATGGGGTATCAAAATAAGATGTCTTACTTTTTCCACTGAAAAAGTACTAAGTACCCTTCCCAGTGTCTGGAGGCGGCAATGTGGGAACTGGAGGAAATAATCAACATCAAACATCTATCTGATGCTTTCAACCATGCATACAGAGTAAAAACTAGGTGTTCCAGGTATGCGATTTTTTTCCATTGTCAGCCTGCTATTCCAATTCTGGCACAGGGAATTCAAACGAGTGGGTTTCTTTGTGTGTGGAGATTTTCCAGGTGAGTGGAATAGAGAGAGAGACAAAGAATTGAGAACGTATCAAGGAAGAGATTAGAAATTGTTGGATGTGGAAAGAGAAGGGAGCATAGGTTCACACACAGAGATGCAATAACGAGGGTAACGCTGGGTGTCTCAAAGAAGACGCAGTTGTCACTGAGCGCCTGAGGAGGCAGCGAGGAGCTGGTGTTGGAGTAAAATGCTCAGTTAGGAGCAGTAATTCGGAGCAGCTGCAGACCTGATGATGAAGTCCATGGGGCTGCAGTGGGTACAAACGGCCGAGGAGGAGAGGAAAAGGGAGGTGAGGGGGAAAAGGTTCATGGCACCAGAGCGCCATCCCTTTCCCGAGGGCCCCAAGAAAACAACAAAACTGTCATGGCCACTGTATGAATATTTCAGTAGCCCGGGAAGATGTTAGACATTGGATATGACATTCATATTTAATGAGTGAGAGGAAACAGCAAGAACGCTGGGAGATTGTGAGCGGGACAACGAATGCGGGCATCACCGTGGGACTCGGCCCTGGGAGTAGCCCCGGACTGTCTGGGAGTGAGGTGGATGGACACTGAGGAGGTGGGCACGTCCTCCCCTGCATGACCCTGAGGGCCTGCTGATGGGGACCAAGAGCGTGGTTTCCTGAGAAGCAGCCAGTTCTGTGGTGCGGACAAGGGGGTGGAGCTGTCTTCAGATTAAGAGTTGAGGAGCTTGGAAGACAGGGATGGCCGGTGGGACCTGGGAGAGTCTGAGCATGGGCTGGGAGTGAGTTCAAGGCACAAGGTGTGCAGAACTGCCTGACAACAGACAGCCTGGAAAATGGTAGCTGAGATCAAGATGGGCGTGAGACATCGTGATGTTTTCTCCTGAAAAGATGCTTAGCCAGAATGAAGAGATGTTCTGGAGCGTGCTTGTTCACATTCTGTTGCCAGAGCAGTTGTTTTGGCCCCTGGCAGAAGGCGGCAGCCATAGAGGCGTGGTTGGAGGCCTTCGAGCAGCAGCATCTTGCCTGTCCTCACCGCATAGGCCATGCTTTGGTTTTCTCTTGCTTGGCTCAGTCTGAGGGCATTTGACTGGGATCCTGTCCACTCTGTATCCTGCCAGCACACTCACTGCTCTTGACCTCACAGGCTCACGGGAAGAGTCTCATATGAGCTAGATGGTGCTTCCAAGAGACACGCAAAGGAGAAGCCCTGCTGGTCCTCTCTCTGAAGCTGCTGCTATCCCAGTAGGTGGTGAAGGAGGGAAAGGAATAACCTTGGGATCAGGGGCCTCGTCTGTGTGGTGATGTTTTCCTTGAGAATGCAGAGCTTTCATTTGTGACCCACGAGTTGAGACTGAGCTGGAGGAAGCAGAAACAGACCACAGCTGTTGTCCAGGCCCAGCCAGAGCAGTCCTTGCCTGTGCCCCCAGGTGTCCCCACCCTCATGCACCTGAGCACCAGGGAGCCCAGGGGAACAGGAAGACCCAACAGGGTTCGAAGCTGACTATGACAAACCTCACAGACAGACAGGGCCTTGGCTCCCAAGTGTGATACTGAGAAACACATGTGCTGGGGCAGCTGTGACTTTTTTCTTTTTGAGTAAAATTCTTGTTAAACAAAAGTAAAGGTAGTTTCTCTCTCGCAAAGAATCTCCGACTTAGGCTCAGAGTTACCCTCACCGAGAAGGCGGAAGAGCCGGCGGCACCGGGTTAACTTCAGGCCTGTCCTCCTGGAGGGATGGGAGGGCTTTTGTCCACAGCTATCTGTGCACATTACACACTGCTTATCAAAGGAATAAAGGAGTCTTACTCTTTAAGAAGAGAAGCTGCAGTCAAAAGTAAAACCCTAAGAGCTGCTTTTTAAAAAGACTGGGAATGTGCTCATGCAGACTCAGTTTTCAAAGTGAGGAAATGTAAGATGTTCTTCCTCTGCCTTCTCCCTGAGGCTGTAGCCCTCCTTTCCCTCTCCGCCCTCTCCCTCTCAGGCTCCTCCACCCCACTCTCCTATGCCCCAAAGAGTCAGAACCAGGCCTCTGGAACCTGGGACAATGCAGTCACACAGGGGCCCCAGCCCTGGGGAAGGAGGTTCTTCGGGAGGGCAGTGAGCAGTGTCTTTGCTGTGTCACAGACAGGGACAGGATGTTCAGCCTCCACGTCAAGGGGACCCGAGGAGAGGGGAACTGCCTCACTGTATCCTGACCCTCAGCCTTCTCCTCACCGCCTGGACCCTCAGCCCTTGTACCTGTTGCACTGGCTCCCTGAGGCAGTTCCACTGTTTCCTCCACACCGGGCCCAGGGCTCTGCCCCAAGGGAATACACAGGCATCAGACCACGGTTCGTGCAGGTATTTCTTTACCTGGGCAGGTGTCTTTCTTTTCCAGGCATTATCCTGAAGTCTCCCAGCTCTGTCGTCTGCTCTGCACCCCACAGAAGGTAGATTGCTCTGCATTTCTGTCTTAGAAACATTTTAACTGACAGGAAAGTATCTGTTTATAGGGTGCACCATGTGCACACACAGCGTGAGCGGCTCAGTCATGCCGGTAAATGGATGCACTGTCACACACGCCTCACTTTTGCCGTGAGAACACCTGAAACTATGCTTGGCAGTTTCTAGGCGCACAATACATGCACTGTTAGCGTGATGCAGGACAGGCCTTGGCTTGCTGTTGTGGAAGGCAGTAGTGCTTCCTCAATCGTTCGGGAGCAGCTGTGTCCCAGGCGGGAGGCCCACTTTGGGCAAAGAGTGGGGGACAGAAGATGCACAGGAGATGAACTGGGCAGAGTCAGGTGGGGGAGCACTAGAGGACAAGGAAACAGTGAGAACAAGGGGATGGATGAAGAGCTGTCACCAAACCTCTCAGCAAACACAGAGTATCCTGGGGAGGTGTGGGTCCTGTCTACACATTTTACACCCTGGACACAAGAGTCACCTTGGGTGGCCCTGCCACCTGGGACTCCCACCTGCTGGCCTGGCCTCCTGAAAACATGCCCAGCCTGCTTCCGGGTGGGGACAGGCCTGGATCACAGGCTGCCTGCGTGGAGCCACGCAGCAGTGATTGCAGGGTTCTGCTGCCCCAGCTATTTGATTATTACTGTGGGAGGATAAATATGGAAAGGAGAGAAAAGCCGCGCTGGACTCTGGAAGTCCAGCAATTTCTCTGTGGTGTGTTTAGTCTCCTGCATTTACCTCAGCTTTATTTAAAGAGCAATTAAATATCTGTAAATCTGAAATTAAAAAAAATGAAGGCAATCCTGAGATAAGGGGTTTGTAAGTTAAATTTTTACCATGTCAATTATTCTGCTGTCAGGGTCTTCCATTTGAGTCTTTTAAAATGTCTGTCCATTCATTAAAAAGCTATTTGAATTAATATCTGTAATGTAAGTAGTTGTGCTATCCTTACCTTGATAAATTGTAATTTTTATTGAAGTATCTAGGACGACGGCAAAGCATATGCCCTGCAGATGTCATTCTGACCATCTTGGTCATCTTCACAGTTGGCATCACAGCTGGAACTAAACAAACAGGCAGTAGCTGTGTTTGTTCTCAAAGGTGGCTGGTGGTGCCCCAGTTGGCTCTGTTGCAGTCCAGTTCAATGACAGGAAGCAAATGTGGCCCCAAGCACAAGGATTTGAGCTGAAGACGTCTCGCTGTGCTCCTTTCCATGCCCTGGCATTTCTTGGCCTGTCGTGTGTGCCATCATGGTCGAGGAGGGTTAACTCAGCGCCCTACTCTACTCAGGCTGCTGTAGCCAAGCACCATGAATGGTAGCTCAGATTTGGCAGACTGTCTTTCTCACTGGTCTCGTGGCCAGGAGTCCAGGAGCCAGGACCAGTAGCAGAGTGTCAGGGGCACTCCTGCGGTTATCTTGTTATCTCTTCGCTAAGTACGTGACCATGCATGACCTGCCTGCCTCCCAGGTGTTCACCTCTGCCGAGGAGCAGGGTGAGGGCAGTTTCAGCACAGGTCTGGCTCTCGTGGGCAGCACCGGATGCCAAGGGGCGTGTGGAGCTCTGGCATCCCTAGCCCAGGGGAACCAGGCAGTGTGGACCAGGATGTGTAGACTGGGTGGTGTGGACCAGGCAGCGTGACCAGGTGGTGTGTACCAGGTGGTGAGGCCAGGCGGTGTGGACCAGGTGTGTGTGTCCAAGTGGTGTGGCCAGGCGGTGTGGGCAAGCAGTGCCCTGGCTACTCCAGGAGCAGTGAGGCGAGGAGAAGCTGAGCCACAGGCCCATCCTGGCAGAGCGGGGGAAGAACACAGCTCCGGGTGGAGGAAGGACCCAGGAAAGAAGTAGCTGGGGGAAGGGAAGAAGGGTCAGAAAGTAAGAAATGGCTGCAGTCAGGAGAAGTCTCCAAGCCCACGAGGAGCACCCTCCTCAGAGCAGAGCGCCCCATAAGGCGTCTTCACCGATTAGGGTGGGGAGGGCTTTTCTTCGTATTGCCTTGTTTTTTGCAGTAGAATATCCACTGCAGTTGGAGGTATATAGCTTAGATCTGTTAGGCAACCTTTGAATATTTGTATGCCATGTTCATCTAGTTTTCTCATAGGCTTTTAACATATGTAAGATGAAAACAAAGCAAAGTTTTGAAAGTGATGTTTGTGCTCATGAAGACAGTTATGGACTTGATGAGATCCACTACTGAGCAAGTGAACAAACTTCCCAAGTTCAGTTCTGAAATTCCAGTTGACTCTGGATTTATTCTATGAAACATTTCCTCAGAACCATGCTCTCCTTCCTCAGCATGCAAATTTTAAAATGTTTGGCATCAGATTTTTAATAAAAATCTAAAATATTTATAACAGTTGCTAATGATTAATAAAGAGCTCCTCTGAAACCCATATGTTAATTATTCATATTATCCTCTATTTTCTAATCTGTACCAAACTCTGCTCCACTTCCCTTATTTAAAAAAATTAATTAATTTCAAAATATTAAATATATGATGAAAATAATAAATTTAGAATGGCTGCCTCCTCAAATACCACCTGTTATATACTGACAGCCATATGAATTTTAAAATCTTAAGAAAAATGTGTACTTCTGCACACTTCTACAAATACATCTAAAAAGACATTGCTTATGTTTGTATTAGAATTATAAAATTTGGACTGCTATAAGATCAGAATTAAAATTTCACAGGAACATAATATATATTATTTAAAATTAAATACCAATAAATCAGCTGTTCCATTTACTTTCCCATATGGAATTACATACAGAAGCTAGTTAAAAAACAGTGATCAGTATTAATGACAGTCCATTATGAAAACCTTTACCGTACTGACACTGAAGCCTTCTGGAATTTAAGGGGGAAGTGAAAATGAACAGTTTATATACACATTCTTACTAACACATATATATTCCTTAATAATTGTTTAAAACATGTTTCTGCAATACAGCACTGGCAGCAAGTGAGCAAAGCTATCTCGAGGGTCACAGTTCTGACTTCTGACAGGGAGCACATCAATTCAGAGTGATGCTAACACTGAGCCCTTCCTTTGATTCTCAGAATCAGCCTGGTTTATCTCCTAACTTCCCATTTCTTGTTCTTGAGAAAGAAGCGGGGAAATAAGCACTAACATATGTTGCTTCTTACGTCACTGCATTGAATCATTTGCTATTCACAGTCAGCCAGACTCCCTGCTGCTCGCCTCCTCTGAGGGCCGAGTACTCCAAACCCCCCCGGCGGCTGCAGCCCTGGCACAGGAGCTGAGCCAACTTCCCTGGTGGCGTAGCCCCTCCGAGGTGCCGCAAAGTTCAAGAAAATGACCTTTCATTGTGCTCTTTCTGCAGCTGGGGTGAAGAATCTGGAGGATGATAGCCTTTCTATGGGCTTGTGTCTCTGTCTAACTGCCTTCAGAGGACCTAGTGTGCATATAATATATTATCTATGTCCCAAATGGAATTGATACAAAATGTTTTAAATAGCCTTTGTATTGGCTAGGTTTCGAATTGGATACTCCTATATAAAGGCCTAAAATAAGTGCAAATTACACAAGATGCAAATTTTATTTCTCTTTTATTTAAGAAGCCCCAGAAATTAGCAGCTAATCCCATTCAGGGGCCTCGGTGGCAATCTATCTGCTCCAACATTCTGGTTTCGGGCTGTTAGTTGGTCACCTCAGAGTCCAAGGTGGCATCTGAAGCTTCAGCCATCATACTAGTGTTACAAACAGCATAAAAGAAAGAGAAAGGCTCTGAAGTGGGCCTTTTCAACTGGGACAGATCCTTTTAGCTTTCCCCAAAGTCTCAAAAACTATCCCCACTTACACCTTACTGGTCAGAATATTGTCATAGGATCACACCCAAAAGCAAGAGGATTGAAGATATAAGTGTTTATTTCAGATGGTCAAGTGTCCAGCTAAAAATCAAGGTTTGGCCACTAATTAGCAAAGAAAGAACAGATACCCCAGTGAATACTACAGTCTATGCTGCAATCTATGTGTGAAGATACTTGGAAACCAGTATTTCAATTCATGCTGTGTTTAAAGAATTTAGTGAACCTTTGAAGGATTTTGCCCATAGCACAGGGCCTCCAGTTAGGGTGGCTTCCAAGGTCCCTGACTCTTGGCCTCTCAGAACCGTGCCTCTGCACCACACCCCACAACCTTTGCTCCTGTTACCCCAGTGTTGCTTCCATGTGTGCCAGCCCCACCTTCCACTGACTTGATGGATCACAGCCTCCTGTCCTGTGTGCACATTGCACCATACAAGTCCAGAGTGATTTCTCCTCACATTCACTGTGCACAGGAGGCAGCACCCTAGCAACACCCCAAGGGCCTCCTGAGACTCAGGCAGCCACACACACCCAAGCGGTGATTCCTCTGCTCGGTGTGACTTGGACTCATGCTCCCAGTGATATTCTCTGGCAGGTGTTGGGGACACCACAGAGAAAGCAGCTGATCCGAGTCTCCCAGGAGTTGTAAGGAAGAGAGGAGCATATGTGTAGCTGAGCCCAGTTCTGAGCACAGAGTGAAAACCCAGGCAGCAGAGAGTTAGAACATAGTGCAGGCAAGCGCACGCGCACGCGCGCACACACACACACACACACACACACACACACACACACATCAGGGGAAGATCTGCTTTAAATGACTGATTTAAAAAGATAGAGTTCAGCTGGGGATATAGCTCAGTGTAATAAGTGCCTGCTTGGCAAGCACAAGGTCCTGAGTTCAATCCCCAGTACCGCAAAAAAAATAAATAATAAATAAATAAATAATAAAATAAAAAGATAGAGTTCAAGAGCATTTGGATGTGGCCTTTTCTTCTATGCTCCCTCAGCCCTCATACAGAAAGCCTGAGTAGGAGGAGGCCAAGGGAGCCTTCATGGAGTTTTTGGAAAGTGATCACTTCAGTGACTGTCCCATCTCTAAGCTGGGTGGTTTTATAAGCACACGTCTAGGCTACACTATGTCATATTCAAAACAGCAATTGAGTTGATTAAGGCCAGCCTCCTTGTCAGGACCCATGGCAAACCATTCTCCATGCTTGGTGCACACAGAGGAGCTGTGAGGGTATCGTGATGTAAGCAAAGGTCAGAAAGAAGCTGCATCTGCCCCAGATGGGAGCCTACATGGTGCAGAATGTGGCAATCAGAGCCCAGGCCTGGCTGCTGCAGTCAGGAATGTGGGTGGAGAATGGCTCACAGGGGAACCCTGGAGCAGAAGGTCCTCGGCTGGGCTTCAAAACACCACAAAGACCCTTCCTTAGGAGGTTATGCAGAAAGACACTGAGTTATTTTTTTGCCAAGAAATAAAGAGCAGAAAGAAAACAATTATCAACAATGTTTAAGTATGAGGGGGAAAGTGGAATGCTGAATCATGAGCATATGCAGGCCAGGGTGGGGGCATAGATTCCTCATGAGTCCCACCCTGCAAATTGACTTCAACCTCATCTCGCAGAGGCAACTCCTTGTTCACAGTTTCCACCATGTCATCACTGCAAAATTAAAATATATTTTTCTGTTCCCATTCTACTTGGACTTTCTGTGCTGTTCTTGCTATGGCAAGCAGAAAGACCAAAAGGGCAACCAGGATTTGGAGGCAGATCCATTTATGTCAACAGGCACTTATCAGAATCATTCTTAGAATATCAGACCCTGTCTCTGGTGGTCTAGGTCTTATATGAGATGAGCCACGGGAAGTACAGAGGCAGAAGGGCTCGTCAACTTGAGATTGGTTAGAAGTCAGAACTGTGACCCTCGAGATAGCTTTGCTCACTTGCTGCCAGTGCTGTATTGCAGAAAAATGTGCATCACAGTGACCAGCTATGCATCTCAGTGACAAGCCATTTCTGAAACAAGAGCAACTGGAACTGGCACAGGAACTATTGCGTAGGCAACTAAGACACCGAAGTATCCTGGCTACGGGGGCATCTTCTGCTATATCCCCCCCTTCAAGTTTTCCCAGCAAACCTTTGCCTGGCATATTACATGTGATCTGCTGGCACAAGACCCAACTAGAAGCAGTAACATTAGGGCTGTCAGTGACCCTAAGATGGGCTCTAGCTAAAGCTCCCCAAGATTTCTTATTAGAGTTTTTCCCTTTGTTTTTAGGAAGAGACATAATTTATACTTATCTGTTCTATAACATTACTCTGGCAAGGGAGCCAGAGAGTTAATCTGATGAAGGAGAGTGTTCAATGTGTCTTGAAGTCTCATCAAATCTTAGTCAAGTGTTTCAGTGATTGTTCTAGTCTCTTGGGGCAACCATCCATAGAGTTTAAGGCAAAAAGCATAGCTATCTGGGGGTGAGAATGCAAAGACTAGAGTAAGCAGGATCTAGGTCAATTAACAAAAACCAGAGCTAGCAGGAGGGCATGGAAGCAAGGACTGGGATAAGTGTCCTAAAAAAATCCAAAAACCAAGGCAAATAGGTATGGAGCAATCCTGTGAACTATGTCTTCAGGCTTCAACCGTGCATGGACAAGTCAGCATCCACAGTGATCAGAGCAGGACTTTGAGCACATTGTCTCTTCAGAGTCAGCCTTGGAGGAGCTGTCCAGGTAAATTTTCCAGCAGATCTAAGGCTAGATTTCTGAAACTTGTAGAGGTAGTTAATATGTACCTGGGTTATGTGTGTGTGCAGAAATGTCTACAGATATAACTTGTCTTTAACTGGTTACAAGCTATTTTTTAACTTTTTTAGAGCTTTGTGGCCTATATCCTGTATGTAGTTTTTATTTAATCTGTTTTTTGAGTTACCTCTGCTACAAATGTAAACCCATTGTCATTGTCAGTGATCAAGGGTAGGACCTATCTAGGGATGATTTTTTTCAGCAAGATAATACAAACTTTCATTGCCCTCTCAGCTGGGGTAGGGAATGCCTTGGGTTTATTCTGTGTATAGTTCACTATTTGTATGAGATCAGGGCCAGTGACACAGACACTGAAGCCTGAGCTGGCTACAGGGGTACAGGTGCCAGCACTGTGGCATGAACTTGTACAACATACAGTGGAGGTATGTCTGGCTCTGTGTTCTTGGTAGCAGGTTTCCTAACAGCAGCAGGAAGCAGTATCAGGAGAGCCTTGTCCAAAATAACTTTGTTCAGTGTGACCATACCATAGTTATCCTGTCCTAACAGAGCTATATCCATCAGTAAACAGGGTGTTTTCAGCATCTGTCATGGAGTTTACTTTTTAAATCTGATTGGCTCAAGAACAGTTTATCAGAATTTCCAGGCAGTCATGGTCTGTTGGGCCCAGCTCTGTGGGCAGGTATGCAGCAGGACTGAGTGGTTTTATCACCATAAGCATCAAGCAGGGATTTTTGCACAACAGTCCTTGGTACCAGGTGAGGTTGAGCACAGCATATGGCACCTGGACAGTTAGGTCTCAGCCTAAGGTGAGCCTGTCAGTTTTCTTGATCAGAAGGACAGTGGCTATCAGAGCACAGGGGCAAAATGGAAGGAGGCCTTAGCAATTTGATCAAAGTGTTTGCACAGGTAGGCCACTGGGCACTACCAGGGGCTGACAGTCTTGAGTAAGCATCACTGTTTTTGTGAACTCAAGGATCCAAATTTTGTAGAAACAAGCATCTCCAAGAAATCTGCAGAGCTTTTTTTTCTGTAACAAGTTTCTGCCAGATATTCTAGAAGAGCTTTTGTGTCTTTCCAGTGGCAGCTTGGGTATCACCAATCAGAAGTGCAGTGAAGAGGAAACAAGTTTTTGAACTTCTGGGAGGTTGAGCCCATGTCTGTTAATCTTTGAGTTTAGAACTTGGGTCTTTCCAAAGAGAGGTTGGCTGATAGAAGCCAACTAAAAGCAAAAGAAGGCATTCTTTAGGGTGTACCAGCAGGATGTGGGTGGTAGAAGACCAAGAGGCATTATATATAGAAGGCAATCCCAGTGACATTGGCAGCTCAGAGATCTTGAACTGGCTTCACAGGCAGGAGAGGTGTACTTCAGCAGTTTGACAGTCTATAAACATTTTGGGGTTTTGAAACCTCTGGATGTGTGGTTGAATCTCTAGCCAAGTCTTTCATAGTATAGGATACTGTTTGATCCATGAGGGCATAGCTGGGGATGGAGATTCACAGTCACAGGCAGGTGGTCAATGGCCCAATCTCAGGGCCCAGGGGATAGAGATGAAATTGTGCAGCTGAAAGGAATAGAGCAACAAGTTGTCTCAGAGTAGTCCAAGCCATTGTCAGAGCCTTCCTGAAAATAGTGGGAGAGTTCCCATACCCCTGTGGCTATTTTGTTGATGGTACAGACATCTTGCCCAAGGTGATTAACAGTCTATCAGGCTGGCTGAAAGCCTGTTTGTGATTCCCATGATATCTGTTGGCTACAGGGGTCACGGTGAGGTGGTACAGTTCATAGCCAGGCCTACAGGTGAGTCTTTAGTTTGTACCTCTGGGAGGAGAAATTTTAGAATTTCAGGATTGTGGTGATCTGTCTCAGGCTGAAGCAGGTATCATCTTTCTCTGGAGGAAGAGTCAAAGTAGAAAGTGCAGGATTTAATGAGAGCGAGGCTGATTGGCTTGGTGTGAAGATGTCCTTTTAGGCTGCAAGTTTGTGCCTGGCAGAGGGCATGAGAGGCAAGGGTCCTAGTTGCCTTGGTGATGGTAACTTTTTGAGAGAAGCAATTTTTGAAGGCAGAGAGTTCTGTTCCATTGTCTACCAGGAAAGTCATGGTTTGTCCTTTACTTTTGCAATGACTGAGGGCTCTCAGGGGCCCAATTTCATAGAGTTCAATCTGTCCTATCTATTCAGGCCCAACAGGGATCAACTCATTTGTCAGGACTTATGATCAAATTTTTGCTCAAAGTGTAGAACTCAGAAGGAATTGTTGACAGTCATCTTGGATGGACATTAGATGACAGCATCTGACCAGGATAGGCACATCTGGGGGAGGGCTGTGTAACCAGAACCAGGCAATAGCTTGATAGAACCAGTTCATTTGGCTGGAAGTAGGTCAGTTAGGAGCAAGGGGCGAAGCTATAGGTGTTGACAGCAACTTCAGCAGCTGAGGGTGCCAAGGTGAAATTCTCAGGAAGAATATTCTCAGGAAGAATTCTCTCTTTTTTTTTTCTTTGAGATGCACAGAATGGTTTTGTTTCATTTTTAACTCCATATAAGCCCTTTTTCCTGCAGTCAGGGACTGTGGGTTTTGACTAATTAATTCCCATTTCTGGTTTCCTATGTATGTTGTGTACCCTTGAATGATGGTGCAATAGACTAAGGGCGAGTGCACTTCAGAGACAGTTCAGGTGTCTGCCTGGCTGCACCCCTCATGGGGACTTAGGTACAGTTTAGCTAAGAAGGGTGCAAGGCCTCCATAACACCATATGGGGATCACCACAGAACTGCAGGGCCCAATCAGCCACTGTGATCAGTGCTTCCCAGTCTTGGTGCACAGACAGGGCAGCCTACTGCTTACACTGTCTGCTCCACTCACTCACACAGTCATTCAGCAGGCACCCAGAGGTTAAATACTTCAACCTTCCTCCCTTGAGAGTGGCCTTAACTAACAAAAGTTTAAGCTCTTCTTCTGCTCGAACTGAACAGAGCTAACAGACTGACTAACTGGGGTGCCCCACGTGGTTTCACCAAAATCAGGCAGGCAGGCAAAGAGATATGCAGACAGACAAACAGACAGATTGCATCCTTGCTTTGGGGTCTGATGTGAGCTGCTAGAGTGGGGAGCCTGGAATCCTCCTCCAGACCTCTGCAGGAACTTGAGAAATCTTGAGGGCATGCCTTCCCATCAGGACCTGGAAAGGCCCTTGCTCCATGTGCAAGAGCCATGACTGGTGACCAAAGAGGTCAAAATGATCAGTCTTCCTGGCCAATGCACCAGATGCAAAGGCAAGCACAAACACTGAAACGACACCCAAGATTTACAATTAACAGGACTTACAATTTACGGGATTTACATGCAGATTTATTTACATCAATGGGCACTGATCAAGATTATTCCCAGAATATCAGGCCCTGATCTCAGATGGCCTAGGGCTTATATGAGATAAGCAAGCAGGATGTACAGAGGCAGAATGGCTTATCAAGTGAGGATTAGTTCTTACAATATGCATCACAGTGACGAGCCCTGCATCACGGTGAGCAGCCGTTTCTGACACAGGAGTAACTGGAACTGAAACTGGACTATTACCTGGGCAACTAAGAAACTAAAATATACTGCCTGGGGGGTGGGCATTTTCTGCCACATTCTCAGATGTGTTCCTATGTGTCTCCTGGGGATCCTGAAGCCCTGCCCCCCCCCAGGGTAGATACTTCTTCTGAGTTGCTGTCACTGACCTCCAGGTGCCCCCAGCCCTGAAGGGCTCTCTGTCCCACCCCTTTGCTTAGAATCATAGATTCTCTTCCTGTTTCTCTCCTTCTGCCAGGTTTCCATGCTCGGGCCTATGCTGTGACTCTCAAATCTACATTTTTACCCCTCAACTCCTGAATCCCGTCTGCTTTCTCTGCACACTGGTGTCTGAAACAATTCCTCAGAGCTAGCAGGCCAGAAAGTAGATTCCTCCCCATGACCTCAAACCCCTCTCACCTGCTCCCCAGCCCCACCAGCCTTGTCTCTCCTGCTGCCCCCTGGAAACCTCAGACAGATCCATGGGCACACAAGGTCACCCTGCTGCTGCCCAGGCTTTGGAGTCCAGCCTTTCTTCTTGCCCCACTCATTGGCTCTTAGCTGTGCACCTCGGTAGTCTTTCACGTTGGTTTTCATCCATGAGTTTTCATCTATCCAGTCCACTCTTCACTTCACTACCATGTGTACAACTGGAAAGAAGGTTTTATTGATCCACTTTCCCAGTTGCCAAACCTTCCAAGGGCCAGGGGCCCCACAAGTGTGAGCTTCTTCCTGTGATTTCTCAACTTCTGGTCATGAATGCCTGCCTGTTTGCCCTTTTATCCTTGGCAAGCACACAGAGCTTTTGGTGTCCACACGACCCCGCCAGCTTACACTTTGTCTCCCCTTGCTCAACCTGATCTATCAGCCTGAAATGAGATTCCTACATCTCTACTTTTTGAAATTATATTTAGAATAAAACTCTTTGGAAACAAAACCTCAAATGCCTTGTGGATCACTTCAGCAAAAAAAAAGAAAAGAAAAGAATAAAATTCCTGATGAGATTTCCAAAACAGAAAACATAAACTAAGATAAATTCAATAAAACCAGAAAGGAACAATGTGTTAAATGTAGTAAGTGGCAATAAACATAGAAACCACAATTATTTAACACACAGATCTGCAAAAGGCTTTCAAAATTATGAGATAAGCAAAATGAGACATTGTTCCAGGTGATTTTCTGAAATTCTATACCACTTGTTAAAGTATGTTTCTGTTGATAAACTGTTACTATGACCTTGGAAAATAATTATGAAAATACATTCATGGCTGCATCATCCATTTCTGCATGTGTTTGATGTGTGTTGCGTGGCATTACTGCTGGGATAACAGTCCAAGGGACTCTCATTCATTATCAGGCAGAGGAGATAACTGGGTAAAAATGATTCAACAGAAAAAAAGCAGACTACGGTAAATGCCATGACAACTGTGGAGTGCCCCTTACCCAAACAGGAGAGATCGTGTAAACTAAAGGAGTCAGAGGGGGCTCATGAAGGAATGATGCTTGAAATGGGTCCTGACAGACGTGTGACCTTCAGACAAACATCAGGGCCAGCCAGGCTAAACAACCCCCCAAATAAAGGGGCAAACATCAGCATTGTCTGGGTGATACGAGCCTCCCAGTGTAATGGCTGGAACCAGTGCAGAGAGAGATTGCCCCCATGGGCAGTCACAGAGGCCTCGACCATGAGGCTGCACGTGGCAAAGACACCCTACTCCTTACTCTGTCATCGAGGTGGGCCACTGGCATGCTGGGCTCCAGGTTGATGGAGCAACATCTTGCGGGGCTGGGTTTTTTAATTATCAGGAGGCATTAAATGGGTGGACAAGAGATGGCTAAAGAAATAAAGGCGATCTTGGCAAATATTTGGCAGTGTTGATGGTGCAGAACTTGAGAGTCCAGCTGATTGGTGATGTGCCTGGCCTTGTGAACAGGAAACTAGAGGACTGAAAGCAGGAAACTGAAGGAGACAAAAGATGGCGTTTAAGGGGATATGACAGGAATTTTCCTTCAAATCCTTCTCGGTAATGGTGCAAATCCAGACCAAAATGGTCTCCCAGGCTGCTTTAAGGTCATGCAAGGTCTGGATTTTCCCTCTGCTCCCTGTCATCAGCTCTGAGTTCCTCCCATCTCCCTCGGCTCCTGTAACATTTTTGCCACAAGAAAGATGCTCCTGCTCCTCCTGCTTTAACTGTCTCCCGCCTCTGCAACTGTGATCAAACTGGCATTTTGAAAAGAGAAGGTAAATCCACTTGACTGACATAGGGCATCAATTCTCAGGTCGTAAAAGAAGCTTTACTGCCCAACCCACCCCAATCCCACCACCCCAGAGTTCGGAATCGGGTTGGGGGGACAGGGTCTCATTCCTGCTATCTGACCTGGGTCACCCAACTCATGGTAGAGCTAAAAGCAAGTAATCTAGCCATGTTTCAGCATGTTTAAAAACCCCTGACATGTTTCCAGTTGTGACTTTCTCACAAGGAAACTTGCATTAATCATTCTGCATTGTCAATACAGTTTTATTTCATAAACCATTTTGTACAGTTTGCTTAAAAAGAACCTGATGCAGTCATTAAATTTTATCACATATTCAATCAAAAAGATTGTCAATAAGTTGTTATTAACAGTGGCAATGAAGCCGAGGGTGGTGGCACACACCTGTAATCCCAGCTCTTGAGAGGTTGAGGGGAGGATCACTGAGAGTTCGAGGCCAGCCTGGGCTACAAAGTGAGCTCAGGGCCAGCCTGAACTGCAGAGCAAGATCCTGTCTCAAAAAGGCAAAAATGACAACGAACAATAAAATGCTTAATTTTGTTATTATTTATTCTGTTTAACATGTTTAATTTTAAATCTTTATCCTTGAATATCGGAGAATATTGAAATTCCTGGAGATTTTAAATAGTGCATAACAAATATTAACATTTTATGAAGCCCAGTAAACACAGCAAATGGTTCTAAAAACTTAATAAGCTGGTGTCTTCCCAAGTTATTATGTTATTATTAGGCCACTTTACCAGCCTACACCTCTACAAGACTGCTGCAAAGAAGTGCTCCTCTCGAGGGGAAAGCAGCTCTGCCTGAGCTTTTCACACATTTTCTTCTTGCAATCAGCTTTTCAATTTTATATTATTTTCTTTTTGTTGGTGGTTTGTGTATAGTAAAAAAACTTGACTTGCACAAAATTTTGCTGATGTCATGTAGATATTGCATTATTACTCCTATCATCTCACCCACAATAACAAGAAGAAATTCCAACGAGCACTCAGAAAATCTGTCAGATATATTGAGCCATCTCACAGTTCAAAATGGCAAAACAACCTGTTCTTCCTTTGCTTTATTCACTCACACAGCCCTTCCTTCAGTATTTATCCAGTGTTTACTACCACAGAGCACGAGGAAAGAATACAGAAAGAAATGAAAGAGAATCACTAAATTTGCACACTACTGTATTTCCTAGTAGCCTGAAAGACCAAATTCTCAGCACCAAATATTTTATTTTAAAAAAAACTAAGAAAAACACGTTCATGAAATTCAGTGTAGGCCTATACTTTAGTTTTAAGCAAACAAGCAAACATCCAGAGGAAATGAACAGGAAAGGCTGGGACAGGATTGGAAATTCAATAGGTAGAAAATTCCAAAAGTGCCACCTAGTTTTTCAATTTCATTAGTATGGTAGTTATGGCGGAGTGTGCGTGCGTGTGTGTGTGTGTGTGTGTGTGTGTGTGTGTTACTGTGTCTGTGTGCCTTTTTTTAAGGCAAAGGATCATTTCTTTTCCTGAAGGACCTCTTCTCCATCTCTAAAGACACTGAGGATTCATCCATCTATGCCTAAATTAAAATGACAAGACATGTTTTCTTTGATTTATTAGTAAACAACTAAATAGCAACATTAAGCTTTTAAGAAAAGATTAACAACACTGCACTGTGGTACCTGTCATGGTAATTTAAGTAAAAGCTGTTAAAAATGTTCATTCTTCATAATGGAACATTCAGGAGTGGCTGCCTAATGGACGGGAGACGCTGGAAACACCTTGGATCCAGGGCAGCGGAATGAGCTACAGCGAGCCTGAGATCTGTAAAGCAGCAGTTAAAAGCAGCAGTTTTGAAACTGGCTGAATCAGAAATGCAAGGAATTGTCTTTCCTCAATTTCATTTACAAATTTTTATTTGTTCAAAAACCTTAAATCTCCATCATGTATGAAACTGAACTTATTTGATGAACTTTCCCATTGAATTTTCCAAACTTTCTTTAATTTTTGTAAACAGACCTTCCTCCTAAGTGCTAAAGCAGTGAAGTCTGAGAACATAAGGGTCTTTCTCCTCCTTTAACTGTGGGAACAATGATCATTCCTGTCTTGAAGGTGGGAAAATAAATCATTGGTTATTAAAATCATTCTTCTGAGCTACACAGGAAGAACTGAAAGAGTGAGAACTCTAAATCTTGAGCTACATACTCTCACCAAAGTCACCACGCCTCTCCTAGAGGCTAAATGTTCAATCCTTACCTTCTTGGATTTTCTTTCTAAATTTTGAAAATGTGTTCAAGGAAAGGAACTTCTTCCTTCTGGATATGTCTGAATTAATGGAAAATTTTACTTGTCCCAGAAACTAAATGTCAGAACCTTTACTTAAAGGCCTGGCTTCCATCCCTATGAAAAGCCAGGTAAGGTGACATTCGCACCCCAAGTTTCCTTGCTCCTCTGATGACAGCACTGGACACAGGTGGACTCTGAACCTGTGACACGCCCATTATGGCTGCTTCTGTGACACAAGTGCCAGTGCTCGAAGATGATGGCGCACATTCCTCTGGTTCATTTGCTCACTGTCATGAGGCTGTGCTACTAAGCCCCTACGTATTACCAAACTGAATTTGTTTTTCTGGCTGCAAATCCAAATTGTGTCTTGTCCTAACTTATATCAGCATTGATCTATATATTTAGATATTACTTGGTAGTCTTTGTGCTAAAAAGATATACCCAGCAGATCAATCAAGATCAAAAACACAGCCCCCAAAAAGTAGAATTCCCACGCTATATGTTATAAACCACCGACTAGAACACCAGCAAAGAAGAAGTATATTTTGGTTTTTTAACTAACTTTGGAAATTTAATCTGATTATAAAATAGAATAAAACTCCAGAAGACTATGTCATACAGGGAATGTCTAGCCTTACACAAAATACATTTAGACAACTAAGGAGACAGCACACTCATGGCAGCAGAAGCGTGTGTACATAATGCTGGGTAACGGCCTGGTGCTGGGGTCCCAGGGGCCAGCAGAGCCAGGTTTCAGGACCTTGGATGTGAGCAGGACAAATCCAGGAGAGCACCAGAGCTTTGCTCCTCCCCTGCCTGTGAGAGAGCTCACCAGCCCTGTGATGGACCAAGCAGTAAGAATGGATGAGTCTGAGGGGGTCTGCAGTTTCACCATCTTCAAAAAAGCTACTTGAAATATTATTTCTGCCCACAGTTGATTATCTTAAACCTCATTTAAGTGTGGTTTTTCCTTGAGATATTTTTGAACATAAATTCAGTAGCCTATCTGTGTTAGCCTATGATTCTTGCCATTTTAAAAATTTAAATATTTTATCATGCTGTTATAATATGTCACATTACATATTATTTAAGGTAACATAATATGCAGTAATATTTAGGAGTAGGCACTTGCTGAACGTTTACAAGCAAAGATTTTCACTGAAAATTGTGTATGGTCAAGAAATGTGTGGTTTCTGCTTTGTCAGTTTCTGTTACTGAGTCAACTCCCTGAAGTAATGGACCTAAGAGAAACAGCCTGATTCTGGCCCCTGCTATGAGGACAGGCCCATGGCCAGTGCCCCACCTTGGGGTCTGCACAGAGGCAGCAGGAAAGGCAGGCGCCTGGCAGTCTACTCCCTCCAGGCCAGGTTATGAGAGAGCATGAGACAAGGAAAAGGCTGTTGCTGCCTCCTGGGGGACCCTTGTCCTGACCACAGCACCCTCTCCAAGAATATCAGTGCCCTTGGGGTTCATCAGTGCTGACACATGGCAGCACGCTCTGTGACTCACTGTTGGGTGAGCCCGGGGAGCGGAGGACAGTGGGACCGTGCTCTGAGGCTGCTCCTGCACAGCACTGGTCTTGGCATCGAGTCGGTGCTCATTTCTAGGGCTCAGGTGGCTCCAGGAGTATTCATTTTTAATTTCTACCAGGACATAGATGCAGGACGTAATGATCACTCTCCTCATGGGGAGCTGGTGCACATGTGTGGCGCATCACAGTTTTCCCTGCCCCCGGCCCTCCCTCGGTCATCTTCCTTTTTGCCAACGATCTCTCCCCCTGTTCACTGCTAGGCATCTTTTGCTTTGCTCTTTACTTGTACTTTGAGTTTCTCATCTCAGAGAAGCCGTGAGCAACTGGAATAGTATGTCTGATTCATTTCACTTCACATTTCTGGTTGTGATCTAAAGAGGAAGTAAGGAGTGGACAGAAGAGAAGGGACGGAAGAGGGAAACAGGACAAGCAGATAGAAAAACTAAAATACAGCAGAAAAAAAAAGATGCACAAGACAGAAAGACAGAAGGAAGGGATAACAAGGGTAGAAAGACAGAAAGAACAGAGAGCGTTGCACCCTTGGAGTGCAGGAAGCTCTCCAGACCCCAGGGGTCCTGAGATCCCGCCTGCACCCACAGCCTGCTCACCTTTGCCTGTGCACAGGAAATCCCTGCACACGCTCATTCTTCCCTGTGCCACAGAAATGAGCTACAGGCCACAGTTTCCATTGCAGAGAAGACAGGAAGAAGCCAGAGAACAGCGAGTAATTTATAATAAGGGCTAATTACTTCTTTAAATGGTACAAACTGTAATGTATAATCTGTTTCCAAAACATACAGCAAACACACAGCACCAAGAATGATTTATTTATTTGCAAAGAATGATTTATTTATTTATTTGCAAGCATAGCTCTGGGCAGCAACTGCAATGAAAAGCAGAAGATGGAGGGCTACAGATACCTGTAAGTACAGCCCAGGAGGATGAGAAGGAAATTTAGAAAACTGATAGGGGGCAATGGCACTACTTGCAGCAGGGCACTGAGGAGCGATGCAAAGAATTTGAGACCCACAACACCCAAAACACCCAATGGTCTCCAGCTTCTGTCTCTGGTTCTGTTTGCATGGCCACCACCAGTTCAGGCCCGAGGACTGCAGTCCCCTATCTCCAGACATTCCTCTGTGAGGACACCCTGTTCTCAATTTCCCCAAGTTTCCATATGTAAGTAAACATGAAAGAATTTATGTTTCTGATGTCTATGGTCTTGAAAACATGATTGACTCTTTTTCCTAGGTTTATATAAATACTATTAAAATATATGTTTAAGAGACATGACCATTACCTTTATCTTGAGCAGTGGGTACATACACATAGCTCATCTTGATCAGTTTCCTCATTTTAACCTATGTAACAATTGCTTTAATAAATCTGCAAGCGTGTGGTTCTTTTGTACAGCCACTCCTCACAGCTTTGTCTTGCCCACTGCCTCCTCAGTATGGCACAAGACACAGTGGTCCCTGGTATCTCTCTTGCACTTATGGCATCTTACTGATTCCCTGTCACATACACTTATCTCTCCCGACAGGAGCTAGGGTCCTTCCAAGAGCATAGTCTGCCATCCCTGGGTTGACCCAAGTGGCCTCCAGCCACCAACCAGCCCCTGGTGTCCTAGCCACATCCAATGTCTCCACACCATCATTCAGCCTGGCCATTTCTGTAAAGAGAATCAAAATCAATGTTCACATTCTCTGCACAGCTTAACCCCGAGGAGGACCTGGCCTTGAGAAGGACAGTTCCCCAGCCCTGGAACATCGCTAGACAAGTGACAGGGCCCAGGGTACAGCTGGGGTGCCTCAGATGGCCAAGCAAGAGAGCAGGAGTGCAGCCTGCCTCTTTGCATGGTGACAGCCTTCCTCTCCCTCCCGCCCCGCCCTGAGCATGCTAAAGTGAGGCCATGATGTGTCCCTCTCAGAGCACCTGTGGAGCCTACAAAGAGCTCAGAAAGCCTGGCCTGGGTTCACATGGATTGATGTTGCACCTTATTTGCACTTTGGAAAATGGAAGAAGGGAACAGGCTTCATGGATCAGACACAGGGGACAGTGGCTCCTTAGCAGCTCAGGGTGGCATATACACCCCTTCCATAGGACCCTAGAGCCTGTGTGTCCTTCCTGGTGAGGAGGGGCTCCTCTGCCCACTGTGTCCTCTGTCTTACGGTGTCCTCTTGTCTAAATCCAGGGCCACTCCACACCCAGGGGTCCCCTATCTATAAGAAAACAGTACTTTCTGCCAAACACCCTGATCTTACCAGAGCCTTTCTATTAGTAACTACTCTCCTGCAGCAGGTAAATCTCTCCCCTACCCTGTCACTTTAGATCTACTTAGAGTGACTATCGAGCCTTCATGTTATTCCCATAGTGAAATTACCCACTCGAGCCTGTCTCCCTACTGTTCATCTGTGGAATAATTATTGTTAGTAGGGATTAGTACCCAAGTAAGTGCCTTATCTAATTAGCAGAAGCTAAAAAGAGGCCTACTGAAAAAAATTAGTATTTAACAGGGAAATAATGAACACTAGATCTCAGATCAATTTATCTTCCTATGTGTGGACTTCGTATTTCATATTGATACGCCTTTATTAGTATCATATTTCATAACAAAGTACAAACACAAAGGAATAATAACACAGGTGATTTCACCCACAGTTCTGCAGGTGCAAGGCAGTGATGTCACAGGACAGGACAAGGATCATCCCTTCCTCGGGCTGCAAGGAAAACACACAGCCCACTTCCCCAGGGAAGGAGCAGGAGTGGAGAGTTAGGCTTCTTGCGCAGCAGACAATGTCACTAATTCTGGCAAAAGTGTCTCTGGAGAATTATGCAGCTATCAAAATATTCCTACATTTTTCACATTTGTGAACAAAATATTGCTTTCCTCTGGCTAAGCAGACAGGCACCAAGTTTACAAGTTATATTTAAAGACCATTTTCGACTCTTCTGCAATTTGGTATTTTTTATGCAGCCTGATAAAGTAATTATGATCACAAATTGTCTTACATTCTCATGTGTAAATGATCACAGGGGTGAGGTGAGATGTGAACTCGCTCCCTCACTTGTGCTGCGACAGGCATTTTCCTTCCAGAGGACTGCTCCTGCCCGGAGAAACAGCCTTCTGCTGCCTCTCCTCGCTGATGAGGCGTGTAAGGAAACTGGCTTCCTGAGTCTGGGGGGACTTCTAAGGAAACAATGAAAATCAAAACAAAACTTGGGTAAAAAAATTACCAAATAAAAACAACTGCTTGAAAGTCACATATTCCATGTGCACTATAATGCAACAATTGGCTTTTAGTAAGTGGGTTTATGATAGCCACTGACCAACTAACATCTGACTCTGGGGACAGATATTTTCTATTATCTGAGCTCCTCATAAATAGAATGGTAAGTCTGATACTGCAAGAAATACAGCTTTGGTGCAAGTTTAGATCAAAATTTCGTGATGCCATTATTGATCTGGGGATCTTTGAAATGCAGAGCAGTGAAGGAGCTTAAACTGGCACTGGAGACTGGACGGGGAACAGAGCCAGGGCTGGGAGAGGGGAGCAGGCATGCTGGCCTGGGCTTCTGCGGTGGGATGCAGACGCTGCTGCTTCCTTCCAGGCTGACTCTGTGCCTGCTGTGCGCTATAGTCAGCCCCGCAGGGCAGTGATGGTGAAGACGGGATGAGTCAGCACTTACAGTGGAGCTAGCACACAGCCCAGACTAGATAAACTCTCACGAGAAGTAATACCTGACATGATGACACCTCAGGAAACAGAAGGAGAACGAGACAAATGTGTGTCTAGAAAAGCAGTGTTTTCATATTTCTTCTTAGGCCTCCCTTTCCTGTTAAGGATTTACTTTTCCACATGCCTCAGCTGTGTTAGGTGGTGATGATGGAGATTATGCAAAACCTGCCCCGTAAATGAATTTCCATCTCTTCCAACATAAATTATCTGCTCCTGAAGATATCTTTGAATGGTGGCTAGACATTTATATTTTCTGTCTCTTGCTGCTCTCATATTAAAAGCAAGGATGACTGTGTAACCCTGACTACTTGGTAGGTTGCAGAAGGAGGATCACAGATTTGAGGAGAGCCTGGGCTTCATCAAGACTGCCTCAGTAAAAATTAAGACCCTGTCTTAATAAAACTTACAAGGACTGGGGTTGGAATTCAGTGCAAGGCCCTGCCTAGTTCAATCCCTAGTGCTAAAAAAAGGAAAAAATAAGACTAAGAAACAAGGATGTCTAAATTGTTCTATAGCTCTCTTCCCTGACCCAAAGTTAAGCTTCCAGAGAGAGAGAGAGAGAGAGAGAGACGAGGATTTCATCCTGTGGCTTTTTCCCTCTGAGCTGGCCTTCTTCCCTTCTCCCTCTCTCCCTCTAAGGACAGCAGGAATGGAATGCAGCCCTTTCTGTATACTAGAGACTCCCTCGGGCCATACCTTAGCCCAGCAACTCCTGCTTTATATTAACTTAGAGGCTGAGGCTAGCCAACCTTGCCCCATGCTGAAAAACACCAGAAAACAACTAGATATCATAGATCACCATGTTAAAAACATGTGCTGGTTTACTATTCTGAACTGTAATGTCCCTTTAACACATGGATTTATTTTTCTAAAAGCAGACTTAAAATGCATAAAAAAATCGATGCAAAGTTATCATTTCTTCATCATAACTTTTGTCTCTGTGTAGTATTTTATAGTTTTGAGAGAAGTGTCACTACAGTGTCTCCTTGTAACCTGACAGCAACCTTGGAACATTGTCTGCTTGTAACCTGACAGCAACCTTGGAACATAGGGGAAGTACAGATCCCTTATTTTTATAAATGAGAAACCAGGTTTGGAGACTTTAGGATCCAAGGGTAAATAAACAGAAGAGAAATCCAGGCTCAGCTTTGTAACTCCAGTGCCTAGGTCATGAGCATGATGCCCCGGTCTCTCCTGCCACCTGGCCAAGATGCACACAGTACACTAATACCAGTGGACAGGAGGAGGATCCCCAATGGCCGCTGTGACACTCTCACCAACAATAAGCACATTGCACTTCCTACTGGCCAGGTGTCTAACAGACAAAAGTCCTAACACAAGCAGCTTATTTCCTGGGTGCCTACTCGCTGATCACTCAGATGCACAATACCTTCTCCCCAGCCCCATGCTGTTTATTTTTGAAGTCAGCCCATGACTGTATCTTATATCCTTATTGCATCTTTAAAATGATTACTAAAATCTGCCTGCTCAGTACAAGGTTATGAAGGGAGAGAGAAGACAGGGTAGCCCTTGTTCCCTGAGAAGTCCTGTGGCCCAGACCCCTTCACCTTGGCTGTCCTACACCTCACTGTGCCTCACTTAATTCTCTGCACATTATCCCCCAGAGCAGATAAATGTTGGATTCTTAAAACTGTAGTCCTGTTCTATTAGAGAAAAGGGTGTCAGCTTTGTTTCTGATTTCAGTTAAACATATCTTCTCAAACTCTGAACCTTCTGTTTTTCACTGAAAATACTTTCAAGGTTACATTTGTCAATGAAAAGGTTACATTTGTCAATACAGGCTTCTCAGCTTATCCAGACTCTTGTAAAATCCCAGGTCAATGGAAATACGTAGGAGATATTCAAAACACCATGTCACCAACTTACCTATAGCTGTTTATCCCTTCACAAAAAAGCATAACATACTCTACTTGTGATTTGTGAATTCATACATTTCAATCTTGTTCTAAAAATCACTCCACATAGACAAATGTGTTTTAGATTAAGTCCTTCTCCAGTGAAAATGTAAAGAAGTGTCTGGAGGGTCATGTGTTTTCCCACTTCTGGGACAAATGAGATGAGTGTGATCTGCAGGCAAAGAAGGAAGGAAAAGCTGCCCAGGTGCACAGAACAGGACAGCTGGGACACTGGTGAGCCTCCCCATGGGACAGAGGGAAACTTCCTGCTGATGTGCAACCCTCACTCCAGAAGTCAGAGAGACCCAACCCAAACAAGAACCATACCCATTCTGATGGAAACAGACATCCTGGCTTGGAACTGGCAGTTACCATGTATTTACAAGTTTAGGCTCTTACTTCCAGGCCGGCAGGACAAGTCTCTGAGCCTTGTATGTAAGGTAAGATGTAGCAGAAGCCGTAGGCCACATAGGGAGGAGGGCTTCGCGTTCCCGGCCTGCACCTGTCGAGACAGGTTTGGAGACTCAGAGACATGCCTCACCCTCCTCCAAGACCAGTGTTGGCGGACCCAGGAAGAGAATTTTTCAATAAATTTAGTTCACTGTAGGAAAGGTTTGTGCTAATATAGTCTGGAAAAATTTTTAGCCCATATCTTGTAGTCTGAGTAACTACTTTGAAGATAACAATAGAAAATGTATTAACTAATGTTATTCTCCTATAATTTTGTTTTAAAATTTTGTTTTTTTTCCATAAAATTTTTCCAAAAGAGCATTTTTTTTTTTACTCAAAATTCCTGGACCTTATTTTCCTCATCTCCCAGCTCAGAAGATTGGACTCACACAACTAGAAATTCCTGTATTCATAAATTCACAGCTATTTTCATTTTACCTTTACTTGAGGAAGATAAATCACTTTGGCATAGTGTCTGAGTTTATTTAAGGAGTAAATACTATCAGTATCCAAGAGATCATGGAAGAAGGAAATCAGTAAGGAGGAATACCACGGAATGGCTGCACCCCGTGAGCCTGACTTGCTCTGCGTGTGTCTGTGCATCCCGTGCCTGCAGTGGGTGCAGCATGGAGAAAAATGGTGCACCACAGGCACTGTGGATTTAATACTAAAATACTGTACTGCTGCTGCAGAAATTTATTATAACAAGATATTATTTAGCTCCAAGATAAAGAATTTCCAGTTTAATTCTGTAATGATTGGCTTTAACCTCATACATAGAGAATGGACTGCAGTGTTATGAGTATAATTCTAACATGGTCACATATTCTTTTGTATGGGAAGTCTTTGAAGTAGCACACAACTCTACAAACTGCTGTTGCAAAGATAGTTTTGTTGTCCTATAAACCCTACTGAAGTATAAAAATGCTTTCTAAGCTTTTATTCCAACTGGAACCATTCTAAGGGTAATTCTAAGGACTTTCATTCTAAGGGTGTTTTAAGAGGTTAATGACTAACATTTTGGAGTTCTAATACCAAAATAATGATGCTAGCCGAACAAAAAGACTGATATTTCAGATGTCTGTAAATATGTACCAGTATACTAAAAACCATGTAGTTTTGCTAACTCCAGAAATGGAAACATTGGAAAAGATCGGGTCGCATTCTCACTTTCATGAACTCCAACACAAGCTGCACAGGAGTGTTTCCAGGTGTGCAGGTTGCTTTCCTGAATGCATTTTGTCATACTCTAGGCAGGGTACAAACGGCTCCAACCAGCAGCTGGACAGTGCCTGTACAGGAGACAGCAGCCCCACTGCTCCCATCTGTCCCGGAGGAGGGTTCTTTTCTTTTCCTTTTTAAATTCAATTCAGTTTTTCATGTGATTTTGCTTAAAGAGGGGAATATCTGGTTAGGCTGAGGAGGGACTTGGGTTCCCCAGGTGGTGAGTTTATACCCAACACACTTGACTCTGGCTGTTTGGGCCCTTGGAGACATTCAAATTTGCCAGTGTTAGACATCAGGTGCCCTAGATTCGTGAAGGCCAGCAGCATGGGAGTAGAGTGGCTGGAATCTAAATACATAGTGGTCTCTGCCACAGTCCTGGAGCTGGCAGTGTGCAGGCGCGGGTGTAGGCAGACTCACTGGCAGAAAGCAGAGGTTGGGACCCATTGGTGTTGCAGCCCAGGATTCCCCAGCCCCTTCAGTCCCCCGTGTTCAATGCAGTGGCGCTAAATGAGACTTTCTCTGCTTTGGTGCAGCCAAATAGGTGTCCGGCAGCCCATCTCTCGTGCCAAGCGGTGAAGAAATCTATGATGCTCATTGCATTTCCAAGGTCATATTTCTTTCTCACTCTGAGATAATAACTTCTATATAGGCTGACAGATTTCAAAGACAACATTTTCAAAATATAAGAATAAGAGTCAAAATAGCTTACCATAGAAAGTACCATATTTTCTCTATTTGTTCTATTTTGGTCTCTTTAATTAGCATTAAAATCAGAAATGTGATTCGCTTCCTAGTCCTGGCCTTATGCACAGAAGTAAATGTCACCATTCCCTCTTGTGGCCTTATTCCCATAACCACAGTTTACCCAATGTGCTCTCTGAGGGAGCGTTCCCAGTATTCAGAAGGCATGATCCGTGGGATAAGAGTGACTTGTGAACGCGAGGCAGAAATCCTCCCCTCAGTGTCCCAAGTGGGAAAGCACAGTTAGAGTAATGGTTGGGACATTCATAAAGCAAAACATGTTCTGCTTTTACCAGGCCCTGCCATGGGGTTTCCAAAGAAACTATTTAACTGTCAGCCCAAAGGCCGCATGAGTTAGAGACAGATGGAGGCCCGGAAGCCCACACCTGTACCTGACCATCTACAAGGTGGACAGCTGGGCCTCCAACCCCCAGTGAGCTCAGGGCAGCTCTGTTACCTGAGTGCTGGTGTGATATGACTTGCTCGATGGCAGTTATGCTACACTTAGGATATCACACCAAATTCAACATCTTGATATTTAGATACTCTTGTAATTGACAAACTATAGCCAATGGTAAGAAACATACAGCAAATGAAGTGATTTTTTAAAAAGGACAGTAGATTTATGGGAAAGTACAGTTTACTTTGAAAATTAAGCAGATTATTCCAAGCAGAGCACTAATGGAAGCAAAGATGAGGGAAGACAAATTCTGGAAATGTGTTTAAGAAATGTAACCCATCAGACTTGATCTCAGTGCTACGCAAAGAGCCCTCTGCTCTATTTTAGAACATGTGAGCAGTGTTTCTTCTTTGATGCAACTGATGTACAGCAAACATCTACTAACAAAATTAAATTGTAAATAAAATCAAACAATAATTTGCTTTATGGTTACTATGTCTGCTTCCTATGCCTTATTGAAAAGTTAATAATCAAAATTAAAATTACTATTCAGCATGATTCCACTCTGGCTAAACAAAATTATAAATTAAAAATCATATTGCGTTTGACTGGATTCCATGTTCAAGCAACAACTAATGCATATTTCTCATTTTATAAGAGATATAGTGGGAGGAATCTTACAGGTCACTGTGGTTTTACAGGCTAATTATATGTAATGCTTATTAGATAGCATATCTTTTTTTGAGACAGGATCTTGCTTTGCAGTGCAGGCTGGCCTTGAACTCACTGTGTAGCCCAGGCTGGCCTCAAACTCATGATGATCCTCCTGCCTAAGCCTGCCAAATGCTGGGATTATAAACATGTGCCAACATGTCTGTTTATCTTATATCTAATATCTATTATTTTATTTAAAAAGAGTGTCTGAAAATTAATAGATGCAAATCCTTTTAAATACCAAGTGAATACTTTTCAAAAGCTTATATACAATGTTAAAGTCTTACTTAACTTAGAAAGAACCGATTTTTCTATAATCTTAAAAAAAAATCGACACTTTTTGCTTTTGCCATTCTCAAAGGAAGCAAGTAACGCAAACACCAAACTTTTAAAATTCTTTGGAAGTTTTACACTGAAACCAGAAATAACGCTAAAGCAAAGAGAGACTCAAGTAAAAGCATTCTAATATAAGAAAACCATAGTGAATTTATAGAATTTACTTTATTTTTAACCAAAGTCACTGCTAAACACTTGCACAGAAGATTTTCAAATGAAAAAGAAATTCTTACAGGTGTGATTCTACATCTGCAATTTCTGGGTTTCAGAAAAATCTATGTTTCTAATCAGCTATTCTTCTAGTTAAAACCCTCCATTCTGGACTGGTGTTCTCAGTCCACGCACAGAGCAGCCTTGTGCCTACTTAGCTAAAACCAGGATGAATCTGTAGTGGTGATCTGTGCACTGAAAATACTCCCAAGTGACTTGGGACCACTGTGCAGAACAAAGGCCAGTGCTTCATAAACAAGCATCTAAGCTTCTAAGGACCATGTGATTTTACCAAAGCAAACCATCTTGTCCAAAAGGTTGATCAGCGTGAGTGAATCCAAAGCACTTGGATTATGTTATCCCAACTGTGTGGGAAGTAATATGGTAACGGGAGGGGAGGAGTCACAGAACAGGAGTGTCCCCCCTTCAAGTAAATTCTGTTTGCCAAAGAAACTTTTCTTCTCCATTGAAGAAAAGAATAGAGAGGCAACTGGGCAAGCTGGGTTTTCACTTGAGCTCATTTTAACATGAGCTCCTGACTGATTCAGATGCCAGATTATCCTTCTTGTCTTCTCATACTGTCAAGCCAGCTTTTCAGTGCAAAGACAATCATACAGTTATATTTGAAAGAGAAGATATTTGAAGCAGAAAGGTACTAATGACCCATTAAGCAAATCTTAGTCTCAAGAACTTCGAGCCTGGATACAGGGAATGTGTCTCCTCCTGACTGTTCACACGTGTAAAGCTGCACATCTAAACCCCAAACCTATCCAGAAACAAAGTAAGACTGGGTCTGCGGGCACTGCTGTCTTCAGGTTTTCCCATTTCTGGGTTTCCAATCACATGTCTCACGGATACGTTCCACATCTAGCAGGAGGACCTGTGCTTTTTCAAGGATAGCTGGGGAAAACAGATATTCTCCATGATATCATCTCTCTATTTAAAGACACCCTATGAATTAGTGTGTTCCTGATTAGAGCGGTTTCTTTTCTGTTTTTCTTTCTCAATCTCTATTATCCCTTTACAATGTGTTCAAAGATTGCAGGTATAGAATCCTTGTGCTAGGGACAGAAATACTTAGGATCAGTATTTGTCATTTGTGTAGGATGTCAGCAGTGATTGGCTAAAGAAATTGGCTTTTGAAGCTATGGTTTTAAGACCCTGAAGGAGCCCTTCAAGTACAGCCTGCTATCATCAGTGTGTGGACCTAGCACCAGGGAGACAGCACACTTTGAAGCTGACTTTCATAGAATATTGAGTTTGAGTGATAAAGAGTCTCACTAAAATTAATTTCAATAAGTTATGCTATAAGCAAGAATAGAAACACCTACCTCTCAACAGAGTAAATGGAAGGAACCCTCAGGGAGTCCTATCTCCTCTGTCTCCTCCGACTCCTCCCCACCCATCTTCTGTCATTTTCCCCACCTGGTGACCTTTCTTGTGACAAGTCAGCACTTGAACTGGAGGGAAAGTCAGCTTGTGTCTCTGAAACACGAAAGCTACCCATGAGCTGGTTGTACTGAGTTCATCACTTGTCAACTCAGGGCTACACAAGCCAAAACAGCTTGAAAAGATGAACCCTGATTGTGGATAACTAAATACTTAGTTCCACCAATGTGATCTATATGCCTCAATCCACTACCATGCTACAAATATTTGCATCCGTGTTATATAAAATGTGTCAGGAAAAAACACTAAAACAGTTCTTACCAGATACATGTGGGTGATAAAACAATACCATTATCAACTTTCCTCGTATGCCAAGCACCTATCATTCAGTTGTTGCTCACTCCACTGTTCCTTGCTCCCACTGGCATCTTTCAGCAGGCACACCTGGCTGCCTACTCAATGCCAATTTCCCCCTTCTTCCTGGCCATATGCAACCTGATCTCCTTCAGGTATCTGAAAGCCCATCCTGCAGTGTGGAGGATGACATGTTTATTAGTTTAAGCCCATAAAGGTAATTCCATTCTGCAATAGTCAATATAGGTACAGCTCTAGTATCCCAGGCCAGTGAGTCATAAGGGGATGCCTGATATATTTAAAATTTCAGCAAGTGTCTTCCCTGTAGAGAGGAACACGTCACAGAAGTGCACCTAGTCTCTGTTGGATGAGGACATATGGCAGAAGCCACCAACTTAGCTACTGAACTCTAGAATCAACTAGCCATGGAAGCACCAGCATCCTGTTGTACTTACGTGAGGTAAAATGCCCTTCATATTTTAGTCACAGTTTATGATGAGTGTGATATTCTGCCTGCAGTAGAGGTGGACTGACATAGAGAAATGTAGGCAAAGTCATTTAAGCTAGTATGCTGCCCTTTAGGTACAGCCTGACCTTGAAAAGCACTCATTGGTAGACATATTTCTTGTCTTACATAGAAATCAGCAGCACATAAATAATTTAATATTAGTATGTAAGTATCCATCTTAACACTTTCACAAACAATAAAGGATTCTGCCCCTTAAAAATCTAGCCACATGTAATTTGGCCTGATTGACACATACCGTCCCAAGTCCTGAAATAAATAAACTTATATTTATTAATTAGTCCTTTTCAAGTGCCAATGCTACTTTAATATGTAAATATGTAGATCCTTGTTCCACTAAACATTGTAAAATAGCCCAATGGATAGAGGTCATCATATTTCCATAATCAAGCAGTCGACTTCAGGGTGAGGGTGTTTTCATTAACATCTTTTTCTTTTTCCACTAACACCTTAAACTATCTCAGTGCACAAACCTGAATTTACCCAAGTAACTTCACCCTTCGTAATACTATGCACAGGTGTGCATGGAAGCTTACAAACCATGCTTCAGTACTTTAAAATAACTCCTGGAAAATTTAGAAAGCACAGTGTGCATCAGTGCCTGCTCAAGAAGGCAGCTGGGTTCATTGTGTTTACCATCAGGACATATTAGATTATTTTCTTCCAGTGTTCTAAAGGCACACTCTTTGTGAAAAGGAAATACAGTTCTTTCTGCTCAGTTCACATAATCCAGACCTGCAGTGTCAGTGCCTGAAACAAATTACTGTTTATATTAGAAACTTAGTTTAATAAATTAGGTCTGGTCTATGGACTGTCAAAGTCCTTCTAGTCTGTGGTTCATATAGAACAGACGCCTTTCCACCACTCTGAATGAGAAGTGGCCAGCGTGATTGCTTCCTCCCTGCCATTGCTAGTTCTGTAGGTTTGGTTATCTACTGCCCACAGAGAATTAAAAACAATTTAAAAGGGCATCTGGAAGAAAGCACTCTATGGGAAAAAAGTCTTTCCATATACAATAACTTTCTCTGTTTAGGTCAGAGAATTATTCAATAATTGGCACTTGTTTAAATAGACCATTCAGGATCAGTTTGGTTTTCCAATCGAAGATTGGGTTACAGGACTATTTTTTCTAAACTCATTTTGCAAGTCCTAATTTCCAGCATATTTGTGGCACCACTGTGATTAACAGAGTCGCTAATTTTTTTTTTTGTTTAAGATACAAACACATTTTTCAAAAGTGTGGTAAATAATTCACTAATTTTTCCACAGATTGTTTATAAATTATGAATTTTAGTGTACTTGCCCTAGTTTAGAAAAATATACCGGTAAAACAGAGGAGCTAAAAGCAGTAATTTTAGCTTATGAATTTAGACAATTTAAATTTCATGAGAAAGCTGGGTTCTTCCATCTTTCACGCTGCCTTCTCCACCAGCAAGCCTGAAAGAGCTGGGCCGGGAAACCTGTGCGGCCACCTCTGTGCCCCCACCCCCTCCACTGCTGCCCTCCACCCGGGAACAGTTGTTGCATAAAAAGTTAATAACGATGCACGTCTACCCAGATTCAATAACAAGGCCATGGAATTCACTTGAATTCACATCAACACTGATACACTCAGACAGACAGACACCTCCTGAGGGCCAGTCTTTTTGAAGCCTCCACTTCGAAAGGCTATGCTCAAATATTTTCTTTGGAGTTGTTTGATCAGCAAACTCTTTAATTCCAGATTTCCTGTGCAAGTGGATCTATGAGAAATAATAGTATTTGCCCAGATCTGGAGAGCCAGACAAGAAAGGGGATCAGTGACATTTTAATATTGATGTCCAACAATACATCCACATTTCAACAAAGGAGAAGTTATTCTTGGTATGAACTGATATGATTTCCTTACAACAACAACAACAGCAGCAGCAGCAACAAAAATCTGTGCCAAGCAGATTTTTCAGTCTTCTAGGTTGAAAGCGTACAAAGCAGCTACTGCAAGTTGTTTCCAGTGCAGCGATTCACCGGTTAGTACAAAGCCATGCAGGTAAACAGTCGTCAGTCTCCACCAGCAACATGGGGCTTTGTGAATATGAAATCTTATTTTAAATTTCACTCTTGTTCTTTGATCTTTCAAATGATTATAGTTTTCCTGGAGTGAAAATAACTTAAACTTACTAGACTTTTTAATATCTTTACAGCCAAACTGCTACAATTCTCACTTTGCTAATCTGTAATTCTCACAGAAGAACTGGCAGCGTTACCCGGCCTTTAGCAAGGACCCTGAAGTGAAATCACTTAAAACTTCCTCTATTTTAATTTCAAATGATATATTCTGTATATAAAGCACACATCTCTGTTCCATCTAACCCATCGTGTGTACCTGGGGTGCGCATGGCTCCCCTCTGCTGTGGCGCTCAGAGAAGCCCTGCTCGCTGCAGAGCAGGGGGACGGCTCCAGCCTCAGGCTCCCTCGCCTCTGAAAGGCCTGAGCATTTTGTGAGATTTGCCTGAGATGCCACAATGAGGTAGAGCAGATCTTAGATTGGAACCTGAATCCCATTTCTTTGACACTTCCCAACCCTAATTGTCCCCGCACATCTCCTGGGAGTCTTGAAGAGCCTCAGCTCTCAGCCAGCGCACTCTGCTGGGAGCGGGCGTGGGGTGGGCTCCCGTCCCTGCCGGGCCCTTGGGGTGTCCACTGAGAATCCCGGACCGCCGCTCTTCATGTCTCCACTTTATATTTTGAAAGATTAGAATTATATTTCCAGATTTACCATCATCCTTCCACAGTCTCAGTTTCTCCTCTGAAAGAAGTTGACAAATGTATTTGAATATTCAGAGAATAAAGCTGAAATTTGATAAGTAAAAACTCCATTTCATAAGAACCCAACTGTTCAGGACCCTTAAGGAACCAGATTATGGCTACCGCACTGCAGCTGAAATAGATATGAACTAGTTGCAAGAACATATTAACATTTATTTTTTCAAAGTAAAAGAAGAGAAAATAATAAAGGGCATGCAAGTATTTGCTAAAACTCAATACCTAGTCCCTTTAGAAATCCAAGGAAATAATATAATAAAAAAATCAAATTATAAACAAATTAAACATCTTTTTCAAACTAATAATGAATTCACCACTATTTTCATCTAAAAAATTATACCTCCACCCACTGCCACCATCCAATTTTTAAATCTATTTACAATCCCCTACACCGATGGACATTTGGGAAAGCAGGCTAATGACTATGTAAGTCGATTTAGCCTGTGCCTGTTGGAAACAGATTTTTGGTGTGCTTTCTGCCCTTGAATCATTCACTTCTTCTGCCCCAGTAGTTTCACTTTTAGTGTTTCCTTTAAGGAGATGTCAGGCACTGCATGAAGGCAGGTATGAGCGATACTCCACCTGGTATTACCAGCGATGACACAGAACCCAGATGCAATCAGTTTCTCTGACAAAACAGAGGCCAGTGACAGGACAGCCTTGTCACAGACGCAGGGCCGGCCTGGCAAATTGACTCTGTGAATAGTCGTGATAAAGGTACTAGTGAAAAAGCTGTGAAATGGAGCAACCTGTCATCATCGATCCTTGTCTCTTATAGGTAAGTACATTGCTATATACATGTACAGCTTTGTAAGTACTTCTCTGTGTACACACTCATTTGTACAGAGAGATTTAGACTCCAACACAGATAAGCATAAACAGCAGATCTGAAGGAAAGCTAACAAAATATTACCAAACATTATTTTTGAGTGGAGAAATTATGGGTGCTTTTTATTTCAGTTTTGATCATTTTTTAATTTTTCAGATATTTTTATTAAAAACTAATACTTTTTAAGATCTGGGGGTAAAACAGTTATATTTTTCCAGAAGACCCACACCCTGAGGCCACTGTGAGTTCACTGGGGCGGGGATGCAGGTGAAGCGAGTGGGGGTCCGTCTGCCTGCGATGAGCTGAGCCTGGGCTGCACAGGCTCCTCGCATCACTAGCTCGCTCCCCGCAAGGCTCTGAGCTCCACTGCGGCCCCACTGCACAGCCACGCTCTTCTGCGCAGGTCCGCATGCCCGCCCCCATCCCCATCCAGCACAGATGGGACGCTCCCGCCCTCAGTGCCGGTCCTTAACTCGGGAAAACGCTCATCACAGGGACCAAGTCAAGATTCTGATCCAAACAGCCAGAAGTGAGGCTGTGTCCTTTCGGTCTTGGCATCTGGGGCCCATAAGGAGGAAGGGCAGAGGCGAGGTCACGCCCCTCACAACCTTCCACCCAGCTCTAGTCCTTAAAATAGCCGGTGTCTGAAATTGATGAACAAGAGGCTCTAAAGGAAAGACTGCCATTTCTACAGCAACTGAAACAAAAGCACAAAAGACACTGTTTCTGTCCCATCTTGGTTCCTGCTTTTAACCAAAAGCCAAATAGAACAAACCTTGTCCTAGTTGTAGCCCTCAGGAAAGACTGTTAATTACACTACCCTTTTGCAAATCGTGATATCTTTATGTTTCTTAGTATTTCTAGCATAGCCTGGTAACTAGAATGGAAAGAATTTCTCTTAAAAATATCATCCCTTCTGACTGCCCAGTACTTCATACAACCCAAACGTTGTATTGCACTCAAAAATAAAATTCAACATGCTCCCTTTGGCAGCCCATATACTGAAAAACTCAATCTAAAAACAAGACAGAGGGCAAGAAGTTAAAGCCACATATTACGTTTTAAGCATGATTTGGATTGTATTTCATATATCATTCCACTTAAAATAGTCCAATAAATAATATCAGATTATTCATTCTACTAAATTACACAAAATCAACAACTTCTGATTAAAAGGAACAGTGCTCACTAACAACCTACCTCACTAAAATGACACAAAAATACCTTAAAATTCCCTTTTCAGATTGCAAAGTACTTTTTCCAAAACCCCAAATTTTATTATTCCTGACCTTCTCCCTCAGCAGGGCTGAGATAGATACGTCTTCGGGAACCCAGGACAGTGAGGAAAGAGTCTTTTGATCTGACTGTTGAGGAGTTAGAAATACCCAGCAAGAAAAGATCAATTCTAAATCATTCTTTTATTTATTTATATTCATTTTTTTGTTTTCTGTAATACTGGAGACTGCACCCAGGGCCTTCACACTGAGTTCTACCCCAAGCCCTCCTTCTCTTTTTGAGACAGGGTCTCCCTAAATTGCCCAGGCTGGGCTTGAATTTATGATCCTCCTGCCTCAGGTCTAGGGTACTGGGATCACAGGTAATTCATCCTTTCAGAGGACAAGTATTTTAATTTTTTCATAAGACTCTAACTTTGTGGAATAAATGCATCCATTTCCAGAATTCCTCACTTAGGGCTGCACTGGCTGCAGGAGATGAGGCCATAGCAAGGGCAACTTTGATGGAAAGCTCGTGGCATATCAGCAACCCCAGGAGACAGAGGAGGAGCATCAGACTTGAGGTGCACATTTTTAACACAGTGAACACTCTCTTTATTTAGTAGTGTATTTTGAACCCAAACTGTAGGAGCTTCACTTGAAATTTGCTGTCTCTTACAAGTCTTTTCCTTTCTTTCTTTCTTTTTCTTTATTTCTTTATTTCTTTCTTCCTTCCTTCCTTTCTTTTTCTTTCTCTTTTTCCTTCCTTCCTTCCTTCCTTCCTTTCTTCCTTCCTTCCTTTCTTTTCTTTCTCTTTCATTGAGGCTTTTCTGTCTTTCTCCTAATTTAACTAATTTGTAAAAACATAAAAATTGTGACTATGAGATACCAGGGGATGTTTCAGCACATTGCATAATGCTTGACTCAGGGTAACATGTCTGTCTTCTCAAGCACCATTTCTCTATGGGGAAAACATTAAACTCCTTGCTGCCAGCTTATTGAAATCCACAGTCCACTGTTATTGTCCATGGTCAGCCTACTGCACAGCCACTCCAGCTCCTTACTCCTCCTGGCCTCGGTCCGCTGGCCAGCTTCTCCCAGCCTCTCTGCAACAGTGCATCTTAGTAACTACTTCACTCAGCATCCTGACCCAACCCTGTCTTCTGGACGGCTTCGGCACCGTTTCCTTCTGCTGCTTGGGGTTGGCAGTCAGCTCAGTAGACTCAAGAGAAGCCCTCACTATGGTGACGACCCTCACTGTGGGGACACAGGGTTGTCTCAGGGTGACTGACAAGAGCGTGGGGTGTGCTTAGAGGTGTGAGAACTTGGAAAGATGAGCTCTTCCCAGTGCTAGGAGGGCGACATCCTGTGCTATCCTTTCCTACCTCCTCACATGACCAACGTTTTTCAACACTGTATTCTAAGTCTGCAGGATGATCGGAGGGAAGTGCCTCCAACACAGACCCCGAGTGCAAATCAGCGAGCTTTGCTGTCTTATGGAAAGTGAATCATGCTCCTTTATTCACTTCTAGGTTGCTTTATGCTGTAATCATAAATACTTACAAGACAGCTGGTGGAAGCTGACTCCAAATGAGAATTTATACGTTACATTTTAGTAAACTAAGTTATTTTAAAATTGGTCCCACATTTTCTTGAACACCTAGGCATGTCTCTTGTTTGAATTTTCTTTGGAACTCCCCTCTGAAACAACACTAGCTGAACTATAAAATATTTTAATGAATTCAACTTCTAAACAATTTCAAAATGTGGCAGTTAGCCACGCTCTTTAGTTTGTATACTTACAATAAAATGAAAAACTTAGTTTTTATTTAGCCGCCATTTTCTCTTTTCACTTTAAAACATCAAAAATAATCATTGGAGGTTTTCTGGTTTTATTCCTTGTTATATTTTTGAATCTTCCATATTTTACCTTATATTCATAGTCAAGCTCAACAGCGTGTACCAGTCCCTGGAGGTTTTCAGCCTCCAAGCATAGGTTTGGAATAATTTTGTGTGGAAAAAAAAAAGACTCAGAGAAACCCTGTTGTGGAAAATATCAGTATCTCTTCGCCTTTCTCTGTATCTTCCTGGAGCAGCATTCACATCCTTTCTTACCATCTTCACTAATATTTGGCCATTATTAGCTGTGCTAAAAAGAAGTATAATTATGCATTTTGGTTAATAGAAAAGTAGAAATAATCCTAAGGATGTGTCCCTGGGGTCACAGGAGAATAGAAGATGCTCTGAGGAAGACTTTGAATTGGAACTAAGGTTGCCATTCTGAGTCGACTCGTTTATTTAGGCAGACTCATTTTGGCCTGAAATGTATGGCAGAAGGTCTGGATTTCTTATGTTAATCCATTAAAAATTCAGAGGAAAAGTTACAGTTAGGCAGCAGTAATGGGTCAAGATCACAATTTTACTTAAATTAAATAAAAATAAAAATGTTGAGCATCTTTACAAAAGGCATTGTGCTACTATACTCTTACAAGGTCAAAGGAAACATAAGCCACCATTTCTACTCAGACTTAGTCTGAAGTCCAAAAAATCCGTGTTGAAAAGTAATTGTGTGTCAGTCCTACACTCAAGGAAAGCAAGACGAATCAGACATGGCTTCAGTTTAAAGGAGCCACAAGGTGGGAAGGGAGTGGACAAGAGATTCCGCTGTAACCATTCTGACATACCCTCCTGGGATAAAACCGGTGCACAAACGACCGTAGTGCATGATTCATAAGAGAAGAGGAGTGAGAACAAAGAACAAGAGATACCTGAATAATGGAAACTCATCAAGTAAATAATAGCAAGTGTCAGCTATAGGAAAATATAACTCTAAGATTTATGTGCTGTGATGGCTGTTTGCCTGTCATCTCAATTGTCTTGAGAGCCACCAAGGAATGGTGGAGCAAGTTTTGGGTGTGTTTGGGTGTGTCGTAGAGGTGGCACTGTGAGTCTAAGCCTGGACCCTCCCCCTTCCTCTCTGGCATTGCGCAGCTCTGTGCTGCTTCCCCATCACTGTGAACAAAGCAGCTTTCTCCACCTCCCCTTCCAGCAGGGGGCTCCTCCCTCAAGCAGCCAACCATGGGTTAAATTCTCTGAAACTGCGAGCAAAACTTAAAGCATGCTCCTTCAAGTTGTATATGCTGGGTGTTTGGGTCCCAGTGACACTGGAGTGAGCATTTGACCATGCTGCCTCTCACAATGCGTGGAGAATGATATGACAGAGAACTCAAGAGAAGAGAAAACTGGCCATGGCTCTTCAAAGAGTTGGGTGTTTTGTTTTCTTGGGAAATGTTAATGAGGGTCCATCAGGCACATGACCTCTGCTGTGCACCAGAGAGACAACGCCAATAAGTGCAGGGGACCAAAGTGGGGCTTAGCAGGATTTCAATAAAGACGTGTGGGCAGGACAGGGGCTGGGAAGAAAAAGCCCATCCATTCATAAAAATCCCCACACTTACCGATATGTCACAGTGGGAACATGTGATCACTGCTACACTGAACTGCAGAAAATAAGCAAAATGTAAATTCTAAGGGAAGGAGAAGAGAGCAGGCAGAAGTCGCCTTTGGAATTACAGTAGGAAGCCTCTAAAATACCCCAAACTCCACCTCCTGCATTATATCCTTATGTGTGGCTGGGCTGAGTGCTGCTTTTTTAACGGTTTTCCTGTGACAGGAAGGGGAGCCCCTCTGAGGTCAGTGGAAGACTGCAGCTTCCGCTTTGCCTTCCCTGTGTCCTCCATCATCACGAGGGAGCCGCCCCACCACAATAGAGCCCTGTGGAGAGCATGCGACAAACATCGCAAGTGCCACAGCCAGCGAGTGAACCCCAAAATACTTCTCTGCCCCACCCCAGGGAACCTCAGAGCAGACCTCGGCCCCAGCTCAGTTTCCCCACAGCCTCAGGAGGGAACTGAGTCAAAACCTCCCAGCCAAACTGCACCAGGATTCCTGATCCCCAAAACTGTGCGGTCATAGACATTTGTTGTTTTAAGCAACTGTTTTGGAGTAATGTGTTATTCAGCCACGTGTAACAAATAAAACACCTTCTCATAGCACTTCAGCCTCTGCCTACTTGTCTTCAGCGTGAGCCACCATGCACAGACATTTTACCGTGGAACTGATTGCACAGACAAGCCTCACTGACAGGAAGGAATGAAGGAAGAGTCAGAGGCAGGAAGGAGGCAGAGGGGGAGCGCATGGCAAAGACCGGGAGAGGGGCTTGTCCTAAGAGTGCAGACCGTGAGCATGACCTACTGTGGACACCCTGTGCCTGCATTCCTGGGTGTGGGGAGGGATTCTGACATGCACATGGTTTCTGTTTATTTTCTGTTTTCTCAGCTTGCATTTTGAATTAGGTGACTGGGTCCGCTGAACTGACTTGAAACTGCAGTCATGTACTAGTTGACATTCATTCACTCAGTATTGCAGCTTCCTAATAAATCATTTGATTAATATTCTGATTGATCTTATCTGTGGTCCAGAAGTTCAATTACAGAGACATATTTTTATAGGCAGTAAACAATGTGTAACAACCAATGTAACCCAGTACGTATGGGTAGTTAAAGTGGGCATTATTTTTTATTTGCTTTCAAACCACAGAGCAAGCTGAACAATAGACAATGAACAAATCATTTTGTATGGCTTTTGTGGCACTTGAAAAGAATTTTGACTTAATAGGAATTGATGCTTTGTTGGGAACCCTGCAAAAGAAGCAATAACAGACCCACACAGTAAGTGCCCCAAACATATCTTCACAAGTGATACCGTCACATTTAACTTGAAAATTAGATGGTAAAGGTCAGTGTGTAGTGTAGAATTAATAGGTGGTATCTCACTAAGACTCTTCACCTCCTGCCTTGAGAAAACTTTCAAGGTTTCTACAGATAAAGAGAAGGACTCAAGGACCAGAGACATCTCAAATATGTAGATGACACTGTTATCTTTTACTTAAGCTAAAGACCTTGAAGCAGTGATGAAAGAATGTAACAGAAAAGCAAAGAATCTGGATCTTATATAAAAGAAGCATATGCAAAATCACACAAGTACATACATTTAAGAGGGAAAGCTGGCTGCAAAAACATTAGGCACTGTAAAGAAGTGTTTGTTGAGGCCATATGGCGCACATTGTTACAACCCAGAAAGGTTCAGAAAGCAGAATAGCCCCTTGTTAGAGTCTCTGTGAGCTAAAAATGAATAGTTTTCTACATTTAAAGAACTATCTACTAGAAAGAGAGATGTGATACTAGCACATGTCCAGTTTGGGTGACTAGAGCACACATATTTAACACAGAGGCAGAATGAAATTTGTGTAATAAAAGAGAAAACACTTTGTGAACAGACAAAAGAAGTACTTGTTAGTAGGAGATCAAGGTCGACACTTAGTAGGAAGAAAATACCCAGCCTTCTTTGAAGACATAGTACATCAGAGGCATAAGACGAGCCCTCTACTTACCTCGGGTGAGCAGCCCTCCCTATGGGTCACAGAGACCGTTAGTTAGGTCTCTTTGTGAATTCATAGCTCCATCTCTGTAAATTTATGTGGATGAAAATCACCAAAGCCCATAGAACAAAGAAGCAAGCCCTAGTGTTCTCCTGTATTCTGTGATAAACCTGGACCATGATTAGATTTCTTTAAATTCCTGGAATTCAGAGGCATGACATAAGAGTATTCTGAGAGGAAGCAGGTTCCTCATTGATGTACATGAAAAAAGTTTCCCATTCTCTTAAAAGTTATGTTTCAAGAGAATATACATTTACTATCCATGGCCAAAATGAGGCTTCTCTTCACGGTGCATTCATCAGTAACAGTTGCTGAAGCCTCTTCTGCACATCAAGTATTGTGCTGGGCTCAAGGTCAATGAGACGGACAAGTTCCCTAGACAAGCTTCCACTTTGGTAGGGAGGTGAAGCAAGAGGGACAAATTTAATCATTACAGTGAAGGAATTTGTCTTGGTTACTTTTCTGTCGTTGCTGAGACAAAATACCCAAAGCCCAAAATGAAGGAAGGAAAGGTTTATTTAGCTTACAGTTTGTGGAAGTTTCAGTCCATACTTGGCTGCTTCAGAGGCAGAGTGGCACATGGCAGAGGGCAAACTTCATGGCAGCAAAAACAACCAGAGCAAAAGGGAGGAATGGCTACAAGCAGCCTCCTTCCTTCCCTTACATTGTAAACAGGCTACCCCCACCCAGGGGGCATGTGGCTCTCATACAAGGTCCATGCCCTCCTCTTCCACAGGCTCACAATGTATACAAAGTAAGCACCCTGGCTTCCTGCTGAATCACTCAGTCAAACCTCTGGCCTCCCCAAGTTGACACAATGTATCAACCATAACACTCCACCCCTTGTCAACTTGGCAATCATATACATTTCCTTAAACCCAGTTCCCAGATACAAAGACATGCTTATATTAGAACCATAACATTCTGCCCCCATACAAATGAAAATTAAACACTTCCAACATTTAAAGGCACAAAATAAACATTACCATTCCAAAAGGTACAAACAGGGGGATACAGAGCATTGGGACCAAAGCAAGTCCAAAATCCAGCAGGGCTAATATTGTGTCCTGTAATTCCACATCCAGCATCTGAAGCAACTTGTGGCACATTGCGAGCTCCAAAGGGCTTGCGTGAGTCCACCCCTATGGCACTTCTGGTGGTTACAGACTCCATGGCTTCTCTCTTAGGCCTGCTTTGCTCCCTTCTTGCAGCTTTCCTCAGATGATCCATGTTCCAGGCTTTTCTAAACTTTTGAGGTCTCCCGTGCACCTTTTGCTTCACATTTACAGCCTCACATATTGCCCTCTCAGGGGCACACTGCCTGGCCTCCCAGGCCTTCTAAAATCTGGGTGGAAGCCTCTTTAACCTCAGAACACTTGCATTTTCCTTGCACCTAAAGCCAGGGCCACGTGGATGATGCCAAGGTCTGCTGCCACCTGGAGCAGTAGCCAAACTTTCCTCTCTCTTGGCCATAGGAGTTGAGTGCTTGGATCACTAGGCACACTGAATCCAATGCTGAGGAACAAATTCTCTATGCTGCCTCCATTCTGGAACCTGGTGCTCTTTAGCTTCCTTCTCAAGGCAAGGTCTCTCACCTTTACAGTTTTGAGGCTGCAGAGGGTGGAGACTTGCTGCTTGTGATGCCCTCAGGCCATCTTTTCCATTCTCTTGTTCCTTCTCAGCAATAGAGAACTCCTCAGCCTTATTTTTGCAATCCACAGCTTTACTGGAGCTTCCTTTCTAGCCAAACTCACAACATTTTAAATCATCCTGCTGGGCTCTTTGCTCTTGATTTTCAATATAAATCTGGCTAAAAGCTCCCAACAATAGCCATGCCACTGCCCCAACATTCTACTGCCTTGAAATTTCTTTTGCCAGATTAATCAGTTCACTGCCATCTTTAATCTCAGTCTTAGGCAAAGTCTCTGGACATGAGCAAAATGCAGACAAACCTTCTGCCAAGCCATAATATACATCATCTGGAGTCCAACAACCAATGCAGTCCTTCCCAACAGAAATCTCCCCAGCCTTCTCTTTACTGGCAGGATTTCTATCAGCCTTATGGTCTTCCAAGCTCTGACCAGACATCTCCAAACCTTTCCAAAGTCTTCCCACAAGCAATTTCCAAAGGGTCTTGAATCACATGCTCAGGTATAGTTACAGCAACGACCCCACTCCGCTGGTACCAAATTCTGTCTTGGTTACTTTTCTTTCATTGCTGAGACAAAATATCTAATGCCCAAAATGAAGAAAGGAAAGGTTCAATTAGCTTACAGTTTGTGGAGGTTTCAGTCCATACTTGGCTGCTTCAGAGGCAGAGTGGCACATGGCAGAGGGCAAACTTCATGGCAGCACAGCACAGCAAAAACAACCAGCAAAAAGGGGAGGAATGGCTGCAAGCAGCCTCCTTCCTTCCCTTACATTGTAAACAGGCTAACCCCACCCAGGGGGCGTGTGGCTCTCACACAAGGTCCATGCCCTCCTCTTCCACAGGCTCAGGATGTATACAAAGTAAGCACCCTGGCTTCCCGCTGAATCACTCAGTCAAACCTCTGGACTCCCCAAGTTGACACAATGTATTGACCATAACAGAGTTGTTATAATGTTAAGGTAGTGGGTGGGTGGGTTGCAATAGCATCGTGTAACAAACATGCCCAACCGATGGGTGAAGTAAACATACCCCCCTTCTCAGCAGGCACCTCAGGATGAAGTTGGAGTACAGTAGTGCTAAAGGCATGGATGTGAGTGTGTGTGTGTGTGTGTGCACAAGCACATGCATGTTCACAGGCACACCTGTAGGTGTACAGGGAAGCGGAGTACAGGAGGAAGGCAGACAAGAGAAAGGAAAAGGGCTTGCAGCCATCTAAGGAGGAGATAAACACATCCGGTATTCCTTGGGCGTGGAGTGGCAGAGGCCAAGTTTCAAGGAGAGACCAGCAAGAGTGACGAAGTCAGGCCACACAGGATCTTGCATGTTCACATAAAGACATGGGATGATCACCTAAAAACTGAATTTGGCTTGATCTCAGAGGGATTAATAGAAGTATTTGGGGACAGAAACAGTGCTGATTCTGGAAGGTGTGATCCATGTGGAGCTCACCTCTACGTCTGATGTGTTTCTTCTGGGGTGCGAGCAGAGCCATAACTAATCTTAGTGGAGCCTGAGAAGTCATTAGTGACCTGAGGGAGAATGAACGGATGCTACTGAGAACTGGTGTCAGGAAAGGTCGCTTGCAGAGAGACACAGGTTATAGCTTCCTGAGGGGTGTCACCGGGAGAAATGAATGCAGCAGGATAAATAATGGCCCCTAAATCCTTAGAACATATGAATGTGACCAGAGACATCATCAACAGGGGCCTCCCAGGCATGAGTCAGCTGAGAAGCTGGAGAGAGGGAGGACCAGGGAATCTCCTGGCTTACCCAGTGGGCTCCAAATATAACTACAGGACAATTATAGGAGGGAGGCGGAAGAAGAAGGCCACGTGACAACAATGGAGACAGAAGAGGTGGTGTGGTGGATGTCGTCAGCCAGGCAGAGTAGGCACATCTGGAAACCGAGGAAAACCACGGGGCAGACCCTCCCTTGAAGCCCTTCAGGAACCAGCCAGTTGCCCCACCCCAAGTCATCTTCTGCAAGAGTCACTTCAGACTTTGTCCCCCAGAGGGATGAGAGAGAACATTGGTGTTACAAGTCACTAAATTTGTGACAACTTCTTATAGCTACAATAAAAAACTAACAAAATAGGTACAATTCCAAGAGAACACATGGGAAAATACAGTATAAGTTACCATATTTCCCAAGTCACCCAGTAGGGTCTGGTAGACGTTAGTGGTGTCTCTCTTCTCTCCCAAATGTACCCTTGTTCGGGTTACAAATCTGTATAAGCAAAGCTCCTGGGCAGGTGTTGACAACAGCATGCAGAAGTCTGAAGGCAAAAGGGACACTGGGGAAGGAAGGAGAGGCCCTGCCTTCCAATCTTGCCCAAGCCTACACTGCATAAACAGCATCTCACGGAATAACCACATCGCCACCTATAAGTGCTTCAAAGATCGCATGCTGACCTTATTGCTTAAACAAGCATTAAGGAATAATATTGCTGGAATGACAAGCACATAGGCAGGACCGGAGGAGACACCACCACAGGGCCACCTGGCTGCGGGTGACTTGGTGATGAGGAGCAGTGCCACAGACTGAAGACCATTGGTGCAGATCACTGCCCAGGCTCCAGGACGGCATACCCCCCAAGATGCCACGTCATCTGCAGGTCTGAGGTGCAAACAGGCTCTGAGGGGCACAGAACCCCTCTGAATTAAGCATGCATCGGCCGACGAGCAGCAGCATGTCACCTGCTTTCCAACTTTCCCTTCCAGCCATGCGCAGGAACTGTCTGATCACGAGCAGGTGTCTGGTGCCCTCCTGAGGCTTGCCATCCTCCCCCTGCAGGCCTGCTGCTTCCATCTCATCAGAACCAACCATGATGCCCACATTTCTTACACTGAAGGTCCCAGTGTCTTTTGTATTTCTTTGCCAGTCCTAGCCAATCTATCCCAGATTCATGGGCTTCTGTGGCAGCTCTCCACCATGCTGTGCTGCCTGCACTCTGATCCGGCATAGTCGTAGCCCACCCACTCCCTCCATGACCTCCTAGGCTGTTGTCCTCTTCTCTTTCACAGAACGACTCCTCCTTCAAGGGTGAGCTTGTGAATCCTACAACCAAGGTAGACTCTTGCGTCTCTGGGTCTCTGTGGAATCCCTGTCCAGTGATCTCATCGTCTGCTTCATCATTGCAATGTGCCAAGTGCTGCACTAGTCACTGTGGAGTTAAAAAACCACTGAACCCCTTTCTTTTGACTGCATGTCTCAAAGTGGGTCTAAAACAATTACCAGGCTTTCTGATTTCGAGGGCAAAACCAGGCTCACACAGTGTGCACCTCAACTAATTTCCAATTGTCCTGCTGAGCAAGAGCAATATTGTGGCCACTTTTATTTCCTACCATTTCGCACATACAAAAAGTTCTCAATACTTATCAGCTGTGGTTTGGTTTCCAGCCCTGCATCACCGGCCATGTTTTCCTTCTACTTTCCAAGAAGTCGACTGCAATACAACCATATCCTGGTGTTACACAAGAGCTATCATCATGTCCACATTTCTGCCCATGGGGAATACTGGTTCTAGCTCATACCCAACTTGGGGAACATGCTGACACCCTCTGTGGACTCTGCTGATGGCCAGGACACTCTCAGGCTTCCTCCTGCTAGACAGTTCTGCATTTGTTGGTGAGCTCAGCGCCTGCTGGCCGTGTGAGTATGTGTTCCTACTTTTGTCACACTCCCCAGCAAGTCCCAGACTGCTCACATTTTCTGAGAAGCTGGAGCCATCACCTGGGAACTTCCCATGCTTCCAACTCCAGAGCTTCTGGTCTCTTCCACCTCCCCATCTTGTACCGCCCCCTTCTCCCATCCTCAGCCTCCTTCATTGAGGACAAGTCCTTCTACTCCCAGGATCCAGGCTTCCACACTGTTTGGATGCTCCCTCTCCTGCCTTCCCTTTGCCAGGACTTCCTCCATGCCATATCCCCTCTCTCAATTGAATCTTCAGATTCTCCTGTGTCTACAGACCATCCTGGGGCACCAAAACCCACTCAATAGCTACCATTCTAACAAGACTTCCACAGCGCCAGTGTCCACTTCCCCCTTCACCTCACTCCTGTGTCTCCTTATAGCCAACATCTCAGACACAACAACAAAACTACATAAGCACCTTTCCTCCCATTATCCGTCCTTTCTTTGTGACTTTCACAATGATAAAACTATTTTTCTGATTGTGTAAAATATGCAGTAATTTAAAAAAACAACAAATTAAACTGTCAGGAAGAGGACAAAAAATATCCTTAATACCCCACCTCCTTGAGATAACTGACATTAATATTTGGAGAACACTTTTACATCCTTCAATCCACATGTCTGAGTCCAGGCTCACCGGTAATGCGAACACACCCAAGGCATCATGTTATAGTATCATCTTTTCCAGGTGCACTTTTCTTCCTTTCCTGTCCCATCCCTTTCAAATGTCATTATACCGCATTGGGGGATCAGATGCTAACCACCCAGTCTGAGTCCTCCTGTCCATACAATTGCTTGACAAAATGCATGTGGAGGGTGACAGGTTTGTGGAGTCTTCATTGCCACCAGGTAGCTTTAGATAGCAGAGAACATCTTGTCCAGTGTTTATTTGTCATATAGGTATGTTTTTAAGGAATTATTCAGCCACATTTGTTGCCACAGGGGATTAAGTGAGCTATCTTTAGGAGAAAGCCCAAATAAGAGTAATAGAACAAGGACTTATTCCTTTCACATAGAAGCAAAATCAGAGGTGAGCAGTCCAGCCCTAGCCCAGTAGCTCCTCCTGTCCCTGGGCCTGGCTGCTGTGAGCTTTCCCATCTCCCCCTTGCAACATGAACTCACCTCTGTGCTTTCAGTGTGACCATGAAGCCCAGGTGGCCAGTTAACTACGAGCGTACTGTTGGTGCCACCCAGTCCAGTGTAGGCCTTCCCACTACCCATACCCAGAATGAAGCTAAGCCAGTCAGCAGGCTAATTTAGTTATCATCCACCCTTACTCCATCCCCACACCCTGAATCCCAGTATCACACCCTAGCCCCCCCCAAATGCCCATCTGTGAGCACATGAGGCTTAGGGGACATCTGGACACAGCCATAACAAGAACAAAGTTTCAGATGACATTGAATCTGACCTAATGTAACTCACATGCTTCACCTGAGGTTGCCAGATAATACAATGTTCCCTTGCAATAGTAGTAGATTAGACCTGCTTCTCATTGACCAAATCATCTAAAATATATATAAAAGGCAGAAATTTAGAAAACATTTTAACAATTTGCAAATTTCTTTGACTAAACATTACCTTCCTTTTCTGTCCTTCCTAACTCCTAATTTTTTCCCTCCAAATGCCTCCTAGATCTGCTTAGAGAATAACTCAACTGTCTGAACACTGAAAGAACCCTGTCAGCTGTCAGCTGTCAGCTCCCTGCTCATCTCCCAGCTGTGCCATCCTGCTCAGGGCAGTGCCCGTGTTTCCCAGGGCAGGACCGGTCCTGTGTGCTGTGCCCCCTCTGTCCTCACAGCTGTCACCCAACAGTGCGGAATTTGTATCAGCTCCTCTGGCTTTTCCCCATCATCTCCTCCCCAGGAAATCCACATTTCTTCCATCGAAGCTGATCAAATTCTCGGCAATTTCCATAACACCTCTTTAAAACAACAAAATGTAAGTGATCTCAGCTGATTGTTAGATGCTTCTTTAATTTATTTAATTTAATTTAATTCCTTTGTCAACTATATAGGAGGCCACAGCCTCAGAGCAGTTTCTCCAGAAGGTTAATGAATTTGACACTGTGGCTTCTATAAGGGCTTTTGTCTCTTTTGAATGAACTGTTCTGACCATATACTCAGATGGGCATGAGAAAAAGACAAATTACTACTTTCAAGTAATCTTAAAATGTAACCATGCATTGTTTTAATTTTTAAAATTATGACTTTTCTTTCAAACCCTGTGGCTGGCTCTCTTGAGCTGTATCTCATGATGTGTGCATCTGGCATGTGAAGCCAGAGGCTTGAGAGGTTTACTTTCTTGGGCCATTTAATGTTTGATTATCATTCGGCATTTCAGATGAAGAATAAATTACTGGTATCAGGCCATTATTGCATCATAACCATTAACAGGGCTGCCATGACCTCTGCTGTAAGCTAAATTCAAGCTTCACGAGTGTGGCCAGCACTGAGGCAGAGTGGGGTAATGAGAAGGGAAGAAGACAGCGTGGTGAGGTGGAATGACCCCAAGGGTTGTTCAAGAACACCGTTCACTATCAGGATGGATCTGGAGCTCAGGAGTGAGGCAAGATCAGTCTTCATTCTTAAGACTCATTGCCTGAGGGCAGCCTCCAGGGCTAGGGACCCATACAACACACCTTCTACATAGCTTCATTCCGCATGATAGGAGAGACATTTAACAGAGCCAGAGATGTATTGGACACATATTGTTCACTGAGTTCTACACAAGTCTGACAAAGTTCAATGAGTTACTGATGCAAGTAACTCATTGTACGTGGTCTTGAAAGACATCATGAAGGAGGTGCGCATAGAAGAGAGTTTGCAGTGAAACGCTGGGAGAAGCCAAAGAGATGAATGAAGAGAAAGGACCATGACATCAGTGTGCTCGTGCCTGGCAAGGATGATGGTAGAAGTTTGTGATCATACCTGAGATGCTGCATACACCTGTTTGGCTGGAAAATATAAAATGTGGCCTAGAAGCTTGGTGATCACAACAGTGAGAATGAGGTGGAAACTGTATCCCCATCGGGAAAGGCCCTCTCAGAGCCAAGGCAGGGACTGGCACAAACAGTCACTCCGTAGAAACATGGTAGATGCAAAGATGAATGATGCCTACCATTGGCAGACTGCCTACCACACAATAGGCACTGTGCTGGGTCCTTCCCTACCTGACCAGATTTTATCTCTCCACTCTAAAATCCAAGTTTTATCACATTTTTCAAAACAGGAAATCAAGGAACAGAAAGGACAGACCCAAGATCAAAGAGCTAGAAATTGGGAAAACAACCATTTAAGTGGAGAGGTAGGTATTTAACTTCTCATTTGTTTTTGCATCAATACTTTCTCAGTATCTGTCCACATTAATTAGAAGAAAGTGGCTCCTGTTGGGACAGAAGGTGAAGCCCAGGAGGCAGAGCTCTCCCGTTCTGTAGCCCTAGCTCTAGAGCGGATGCCCACTCCTGCTCTTCCCTCTCCCCACCCTCTGTAGATGCCTGCCTGCCCTCCAGGGCTGTACCCACCACTGCCTTCTGCGTGTTTATTTGCTTTGGAGCAAGCATTGTCTGTGGTCATTGACCCAACTCATTTGCAAATATTACAGTCTTTAGGCATCTTCTTTGGGGTGGTCAGCCAGCAAGGCCAACTGCTCCATGTGTTATTTATCAAGGCAAAATTACATGGCTAGCAAAAAAGCAGCACAAAAATTACAGAGAGAAGCATCTTTAGGCCATACCCACACTGCACTGTTTTCCTCCTGAAAAACAGGTATTTATTCACATCATGTTATGCTGTGAAATAAAAAGGAATCTGGAATTTATAAGCTAATTGACTGGAAATAATTATGCACAATGAAGTAATGATGTCTATTTGTTTATGCTTTTCCATATGTAACTTGACCTACATGTTTTAAAAATGTAAACTTATTTTAGCATTTATTTGTAATTGTAGCATTATTTATGTTTCTGTCAAGTGATTTTTAGTGTAGTGTGCTTTCATTTTGGATAAGATTATTGACAAGCCAGCTCTTACATGAACACCAAAGTCAGGGCGTGTATACACATTAAGTTGCTAGTTCATATCTGACATTAAAATAATTGATTTTTTACAGAGCATCATTGTTCCACATTCACTACACATTACTCTTTTATGGGCAAACACTCATCGCACAGGGATCTGTCAGCTGCTGGAAGATGTGGTGAATCCAGCCATGCCCAATTCCTTTGCACAGTGTGGACACAGCAACAGAGATGAGAGAGAGAGAGAGAGAGAGAGAGAGAGAGAGAGAGAGAGAGAGAGAGAGAGAGAGAGAGAGAGAGAGGGAGAGAGAGAGAGAGAGGGAGAGAGGTTTCTGAGGCACATTTCCAGGAAGATCAGATCCACCAGAAAGAATGGGGAAATACATTAAACTTTTGTGCACATTCTGACACCAAGGATGGATTTGTACAACAAAAATTACCTTCTGGTTTGCTCTGGGTGTGAACTCACAAGCAAATACCCTCAAGAATCCTTGTGAGAGGCAGAGCACTGCCCCACCTCAGATCCAGGTACCCTGCTCAGCACCCCCATTCACCCGCTGGTTGCAGTGCTTCAGAGCACCTCAGGCTGCACTTTTCACTGCTATTCAGACATCTCTGTTTGCCCTAGCGGAAGTCCTGAGCAGGAACTCTCACACCCCCCAGAGAGAATCAGACCTGCAGAAAGTGCCTGGGCAGGGAGCAAACCCTTCCAGCAAGTGTAGCCATTCCTGGGAAGAGGGCAGCGGCAGGTGCAGCATCCTGGCTGGTGTGTGAACCCTCTGCTCTCAGCAGGTGTGCACCTGGGAAGGAAGGACCCAATGACCCAAGGAAGCAGCTCCAACAAGCTGTCTCACAGTCAGGGCACTGCCAGCCCTCAGGGGACCTCCCACAGAGGGCAACTCAGAGGGGTACAGTCTCTGTCTGCCACAGTGGAGATGGCTCACAGTGACAGCCCAACGCAGGGCAGGTCAGAGCAGTCAAAGCCAGTCCTTTGGCCCAGGCAGCAGCCTAATGGGGAGGCTTCCATGCCTGTGGGGAGGGGTTATGCCTTATCCCAGGGTGTGAAGGATTTCAGTGGGGAGACGGCTTGTCAGGTTGATGTTCCAGGACAGTCACTCTGGTGGCCTCTGGGAATGAATAGAAATGAAGGGAGAAGGACACCCTGGCCTGGCTACACACATCCTGTCCTCGCTATCTTGTCCATGAAGAGCCAAGGTGACACAGGCAGGCCACAGAAGGAGCAGTCAGTGTGTCCACACGTGTGACCCCATCGGGGTGTGCCCGGGACGGTGAGGCCTCGCAGTGAGTCAGCAAACTGTGACAGTGAGAGTGTGAAGTGTTCCATTTCATAGGTGCAGCTGAGAAAGACAATACAGTGGTCCAGACATTGTCTTTAAATGAGAGCAATCATGACAACCAAACCCACTTGGAAATTCCTTCAACAGATAAAACTTCTGAGATGCATTTTAACCTTCAGATATCACCACCAGGCAATCATTACAGTAAATAGGTTATCTGAGAAATTAACTAAACCATTTGGGCAATGGCTTCTAAAGAAGCAGTGAGGGCTGGGGGTATAGCTCAGTGGAATAAGCACTTGCCTAGCAAGCACAGGGTTCTGAGTTTGATCCCCAGTACCGCCACAAAAAAAAAAAAAAAAAAAAATTCTAAAGAAGCAGTGAAACCAGTGAGCCATTGTTTGGATGGTTTTGTTTTATATATATATATATATATATATACACACACACACATATTATACATACATATACATATATATGTATACATATATACATATTACATGATATATAACTATATGTAATAAACACATAAATTCAGGACATATAAAACTTTCTGGTGACCAGGCCCTCATCTGTGACCCCTGCTTACCCTTGCATGGTCCACAATGCAGTGCTTCCCAGTGTACACCACGGGTTTCAAAGCAAAAGAACATTCTCTTGCAAATGCTCATTCTGATTCCTCCCTTCCCACGGACTACAGTTGCTTTCTCTCAATGCTCAGGATGATAAGATATGCGAGTGTTACCAAAGACTCTGAAGGTCTTAGCCAGGCACAGGGAAAATGAGTCAGGAAGCTGCTTGCATGAGATTAAAATGGAAGCAGGACACTCAGTGAGCAACATTAAGGGAAGAAAAGGTTCAGAAGGAAAACGCCACATTTATAGATTGCAGCATCATTCTGGCTCTGTGGAGATTATTGAAATCTCCATATACATCTAAGAAAAACCTATTGGGCATTCAACTACTTTTCCAGAACCAATATTCCAACAATCTTAGATTTTTCCACGACTGTGCATCAAGGGAGATATTCATAATATTAATCCTAGGGACACCCATATAGAAAGCATGTCCTGGGTCCTTCAAGAATGTCTTAGAGTCTGTTTCCATTCTTGGGCCTAACAGTCAAAAAAGAAAAAAATTCCATGACCTGCCTCGCATCTGTTGTTTTAAAATAACTTCACAATAATGTACAATTTCTATTCTTATTTTGTTGAAACCACTGGCATTTCCCCAACCCGTAAACAAAAACAGCATTCTAGAAACCACCAGACATCAAGTATGCAATTTTCTTCCCTAATACTTGGTCTAAAGAAAGGCTCTCTGGCGCGCTGACTACGACCGTCGCGCACCCAGTCCTATGCTGACACCGAACACTATGCAGCAACATTTGCTCCTAGTGAGTCACATTGTGAGGCACTATATATTTTTGTTGCTAAATTTATTAACATATATTTATGGGCATATAGTTATACAGTTTTTCTTGTGGTGTTTGTGCTCAGACAAATTTTTGCTAATTTTCTTTTGTTTTTCCAAGGAGTATTTTTGTCTTCCTAGGCCTCAAGAATTGTCTGTGATGTGGTTATCAAGAAATGATCCCAAAGTTTTAGTATTGTTAGGAATACATCCCTAATATGCATTCTCGCTACACCTTCACAATTCCCTTCACTGGATTCGGTTGCCGGCATTAGAAATGGGGGCCAGCAAATATAATTAATGTATCCAGCAATGGGTTTAGCCCCCCCCTTTAGGATCAAGAGGACAGGACAAGGAAGTAAAGTGACGCATGTTTCCTGAGAAGACACAATAATGAAAACAAAAAATTGAGGTGCTGGATGGGATTAGAAGTTTTTATGTGCAAACACTTAGTTTGGATTAGCGTTTTACATAAAGTGACTTCACCTCTCACATTTTCTTCTACTGTTAAAAGGATTAAATAAAGTGTGTTTGCAAAGAGCTTACATATTGGACACAAAAAGCAAATTAATGTTAAATAAAATAGCAGGTTAACCATTGTGTTATGTTGCTGTGCACATCCATGGGTTTTTGCTGTGTAGATCTGCACATATTCACAGCACAGAATGCTACACATAAACATACGCAGCACGCTACACCAATACACACTGAAGTCCACAGTGGAGCAGAATGAAGAGAAGCCTGAGTTAGATAAAGTGTAGAAAGACCTTATTTTCCTATTAAAGTCAGTTATATTCATGCATCATTGCTAAATAGGAAACTGGAAATTTATTCAATGTCAAGAAGAGGCATTTAGCCACTGATGATTCACATTTTGTTTGAGTGTCTGGCAGGAAACTGGCATATCACTTGTTGGCAAATTTGAATGGTATTAAATTGAACAGGTAAAAAAATAGGCTTGTGAATTAACAAATTAAGTTTGCGATATATACTTCCGAATAGCATGGACTAAGGAATGTTGACATGATTTCCTGAAAGTACAAGAATTCACAGCAGCACAGCCGTCCTTCCCAAGCCAGCCCTTGGGTCTCCCATCCCAGTCCCTCTCCTGGCCCACAGGTGGCAGGCAAGCGGATGTAGGCCTCAGGGTCCAGCCCCACCATTAGGAAGATGGTGAGGCAAGGCCAGGCCTGCACCACTGTCCAGTGGATGAAGCGTATTTCTGTTCTTTTCTGTCAATGTTCTCTCTCCATTTCCAGCTCGTGTTCGCTGCCATCTTGATTCTGATTCACATCTCTACTCAGTCTCGTTTCTGCCTCTTCCTGGGTCCACCAAATCCCCTACCTGTCCTCTTTTCTGGCTCATCATCTTCCGCTTTCTCTGACTCAGACATCCCTCAAGTCTCTAATTCTGTTTTCCCTCCCCTGCTCTTTCATTTTTCCAGTGATGCACAGACATCATGCCATGCAGCACCCAGGGCACACGCACTCTAGGGTGGCGAGGGTCCACCCCAACATTCCCAACAGTGTGCTGGGAAGGGGAGCCCTGTTCTGCATCTTGGAGAGAAACAAGCTCGCCAGCACAGGGAGCTGAGTCAGCCCTCCAACCATCAGAGGGTTCTGTGCTGCGGGGATGTTGGGGGTGGGGGGTATTCTGTTTTTATGTGTTCAGCATAACAACCAAAATACAATTTCAGGGGAGGAAGAACCTGGAATCGCCTCTCTCAGATGATGGCTTTTTTTAGTATTTCACAAATCCAAATAAAATCAAGAGACAAGTCCCAAGAGACAAGCTGACGGCCTGATGTTTGAAAAACAGTGAGAAAAGAAAGCGAGGGCTCCAGCCACCACTCTTTGCCCCATTTTAAGTGTGCCCTGCAGTGCTATGCTCAGCCCACAGCTCGGACACGACTGCACGACACAGCTCTGTCAGACTCTCATGTCTGGGGCTTTGTTTCCAAAGTGTTCCCTGTTATGAGCCTGGGATCCCATTCGCTGGCTTAGCACAGGGTTGTGAGTGGGGAGCAGAGCAGCTGCACCTTCCAGGGCTAGGTGCCAGCCGGGACATGCTGCTGTCCGCCTTTCGTCTTCCTCCTGGGTAAAAGCGTGGAAACTCCAAGTCGGACCTGTGGGGCATGCCAATCCCGTCTTCCCCGGGAACCATTTCCTCTCTCCTGCGGCCCCTTGTTCTACGTCCTCTTTTACATCTGCTTCCTTCTCCCATCCAAATTCCACCGTTAACCCTCGATGAGACCCTTGACTGCATCAGCATATCGTCTTTATTTTTGATCAGCACCCAACCGAATGGAGACTAACTCCTTGTGAGAGGCATCATTCTTTCACACAATGAGTGTCAGAGAGGAGGTGACATTTTTCTAAGCAGGGAAAAAAACTGTCACACTCAAGTCATGAAGTCAGCTGTAACACACTTCCACCGTAGTTCTCTAAAGCCTAGAAAACTAAAAGCAGCCTGACAGCACTCCACGTTCCCGAAAGGTTTTCCACAACAGAGAGGACTCAGTGGGAGGAGAAACCAACCTGCCAAAGACAAATTTGCAACCCAGAAACACATTTCCACGCCACACACACACTGTTCACCAACACAGGGGAAGAGCTTGGCGATCATCAGTCCTCAGATCATGTCCCAAAGCTGGGCACCCTCCATCCCTTAGAAATGCCCCAACCTGCAGGCGCTTAGTACTGAGCATGAGAAACAGAAAGGGCCTGGTGCTTCCTATCAGAAGACACGTCTAGACAAAGATAATGTAGGATAGCATCCGCTTATATTTCATTACAATGGTATTGAGAATTTTATTTCCAATAAATGTCTTTTTAATTCTGTTAAAGTAAATGATTCACAGGATGTCTGCCATGTCATTTCTGATCAACCCATAGTTCCCAGTCCTGACTCCAGGTCCCAAGCATGCAGACCATGACTGGATGGATGAGGGGTTGGAGATGAACAGATGGACAGGTGGGTGGATGGTTGGCTGTGATTAATATGGTACATGTATGTTTCCCTTACTCCTTATTCCTTTAATACTCCAAACTTCCCACTGTTGTCTGAAATACATTCTCTGACATCATTAAGGAGTTTTGTTCCATTTTTAAGAACTCTGATTTCATTATTTTCTTATGGTTCAAAACTGTCATTTGCTCCGTTCCATCCTCTCTTGTCCAGCTTGTCCAGGGCGTCTGGAATCCACAGCTCTTAGCAGGGGCATTCAGAGCTCTGGCTGCACCTGCTGCCACCCTAGGGAGTTCAGCGCCTCGCCCTGGCAACCCTCCCCTCCAACCTGCTGTAGGAACTCTACCGCCAGGATCGAAACACTGCTCCCAGAAGGTGCCTCTGCCAGCGCTGCCCAGAGACGAAGTAACAATGACCAACCATCCCGAATTTCTGATGGCTCTGGCGCCCAATGTGCCAAGGTGGGGAAAGTTCCCTCAGGCTGGGGCCAGTGAAGACCTGGCCAGGGCAGCCACACACGGTGAGAAATAGAAAAGCAGCATTCCCATAGAATTTCAAAAAGGCCAAGCTCAGTGTAAATATCTCTGAGCTCTAACCACTTTTGTATAGTGAGCATGACTGTGGCCACCTCTCACAGCTACTGGGGGAAGGAGGTCCTGTGAAGTAGTTAGAGCAGCAGCCGGCACATAGTAAGAAGTGTTGAGTGACTATTGTTACTAGCATTACTATTAAGAACATGGTTGGCAATTCTGAAGGAAGAATGTAAAGGAAAACAGGATTAGGAAAACATCAGAGGAGTTCAGAATGAGGAGAGAGAGCATCTGACACCTTCAACATCTGCTTTCTGCTGCCATGTTGGGTTGAATTCAAATCCACATCCCTGCCCCAGATATACAGAGGAAATCATGAACCAAGTAATTCATTAAACTTCCTCAAAGCAATATATCAATAGCAAACTTTTAACCATTCTTTCCTGTGAACTAGACATTTTTTGCAACTGCTTAAAAACTAAGAAAAATACTCCATTTTGTTGAAGACAAAATACTAGACATAGCTTTACCTCATTAGTAACTTATGGTCTAGGACTAGAACTTCCTCTTACAAGAATCCCCAAAACAGTGTGTTCCTTCATAAGTATGGTCTGCCCTGGGTTCTAACACCCCTTCCACTGAAGTTCTACTCAAGTTCTAAGCAGAGGCTGAGAAACTTGCTGATCTTTGACACAGAAGTTCCACTCCCTTGTTCTAGACGCTGCATGGCTTGCGTGGGAGGACAATCCTGCTTTCTGCTTCACGAGCTCTGACTTCAGAAGACTGAGCCCTCCCATTTCTTCATCTTCCTCATCTGGATGCTCCATCCCATGCTGGTCCTCTCTTTATTGCTGTTATTCCAAGACCCCTCGTCACTCCCACCATACCACCCCCACTGATTCAGTTGCAGGCGCTTTGTCTGACTGCTCTCACTTATGTACTAGGGTACGTCCTAGTGTTATGGACACGACAGAGCAAACAACGGAATGATTGTTACTTTCACATAGCTTGCACTTCAGCTGGAAAAGGCAAACAACAAATAAGAAGTAAAACTATACAGTGGTGATAGGTTTTAAAGGAAAGTTAAGGTACACCAAGCAACACCTGAATAAAGGGAAGGAATACAATATGTAAAACCCTGATTTATTGTCCAAGGCACCAGTCCCATCATCTGACCTGGCTTCTAGCACATTGCGATAAGTAATGGTGAAGTATTCCATTGCTTTATAGCTGTGAGGATGTGAAATCTTATCTATGGAAGATCAGAAAAGGCTTGGCCACAAGCTGCCCAAGAAGCAGCTCAGCGTCCGCAGTGCTCTCCGCCAAGCTGGCCAGGGGCATAAGGTGTTGGGAGGAATACAAGATCGAGAAACAACAGGTCTCTGAGCCCAGTATTCTAACCTTTTGGGTGTAAGACGTTGGAAAAGTTACACAGCTCTCCATGGCAGTAACTTTACCCGTGTAATGAGTTTTGTTGAGGAGTAAACTCGCCCAGGTGTGTGTAAGGCCTAGTGCAGTCCTCCACCTAAATGAATATTGGCTTGTTTTTCAGCAGCTTCTCTGCTGTGCACAGGCAAAGCAGCAACGTCTGTTCCTAGTACATGACACACAGAATTAAGCTGGCACCTCTTCTAGGTTGGCGTCCACCCTCATCCCTGACGGTCACTCTAACCCAGGGTTTACAGAGAAGGCAGGGAAGAGCAGAACAGAATGGGACAGTGGACAGCTACTTCTACAAAGCACCCCCTCCAGTCTTTTAAAGCATAAGGCTTTTACAGGTTTTTCCTACTCAGAATAAAATATTTCCCTGCTCAAGAAAGTCCATTCAAATCAGCAGGGCTTTATCATTTTGCCAAAGACGGGAAGTCCTCAGAAACAACCAGTGGTGCAGCCTTAAAGCCTCACATGGGGTCTGACCTTCGGAAGCTCCAGTAAGTCCCAGTCTCACAAAAAGGAAGATTTCTGCAATCTTTAGCAAATTACTGCACCGGGGACTTAATAATGGCTGAAATCGCCAATGTGTGCAGTCAGTTAAAGAGACCACACGAAGACAACACTCAAGACGAAATGGCATCCCTGTGAAGAGCGACTTCACAACAGACAGCAAGCTTCAAGGCAGGCAAGGCAGACGCAGCTCAGGTCCTGGGAAAGCGAGGGGGCGAGGGGCAGCGGGAGGTGCCTCAGTGCCAGGCGTGGCCGCGGCTCTCACACTGGGATGCGCAGCCCTAGAGGGGCTGCCTCTGACTGTTGCTGGTCTGATGTCCAAGTGCACACTGAAGGGAAGCGGGACAGTGACCAGCCCGAGCTCTGGCAGAGGTTGCCACGTCTTCCGAACCGAGGTGTTCGCCCAGGAGAACCCCGTCTCCAACAGAGGCCGCTGGGCACGTGCGCGGGCAGCACCGACGGCTCCTGTGGACGCCCCGGAGCTGCCCGGGTGCTGGGAGCTCGCAGTCTGAGCAGGCGCTGACGCTGGGAAGCGAGGGCGGAGCGCGAGGAGAGAAGCAGGACAGCACCAGCCAGGCGCCGAGTAACTGTCGAGAGCGAGGGCAAGCAGGGGTCCTGGAGGAGCCCAGGCCGGAGGGCCAGGGAGGGCTCCCCGTGCAGAGGGAGGCCTGGGACGGGCGGCGGGCCAGGGACCAGCCGGGCGTGCAGAGAGGCAGGAGGTGCACAGCCAGGGGCTGGCTGGAGGAGAGGGGACCCCAGGACAGGAGGCCTCGCCCGGCCGCGGCCCGGCCCCAGGGCCCAGCCCGCCCGCCACCCAGGAGGCCGCGCGGAGGCCACACGCACGTCCAGGCTCCGCGCCCATCAGAGATAAGCTGTTTACAGGCTTCGGGGTGGGCGCGTAATGCCATGTGCAGCTGCGGTTCCCTCCCAGACGCGATCACGACCGCTGCACTCTGCTCGCGGGCGCCCTGGGCTCGGGGCAGCGAGGCTGGGCGCCGCGATCGGATTCGGGGCTCTGCATGAGCACCCTAGGGCGCTCCGGGGCCGAGGGGAAGGAAGGCTCTTCCCGCTGCGCTCTGCTCGGGGCGCTCTGTGCATTTTTGTACCACTTTGTACCTAAGTGAGATTTCTCTTTTCTCAATGATGCCTCTACGTTTTTTAAAGATGAACTATGAATTCTTTTTTAAACGGAATGCCTCGCTGAAATAATGAATATTAACTACATCTCAGAGCCGCAGGAAGGAGCCTGTCAAGGGCTTCTCTGTGGCAGCTGAGCATTGCCCCCTACAGGCGGCCGCTGGCGGCACAGGCACCGAGGCGCGAGCAGAGCAGGCTGCGGCCAAGCTGCGGCCAAGCAGCAGCCTGCGCCATCCGCGTCCCGAGCCGGCCTAGAACCTGCGCTGACCCGGCCCGCCCGCCGCCTCCAGATCGTGCCTCCTGAGCGAAAACGTCTTATTTTTAGTAAAATCTGCTTTTGCTCTTAGGCCACTCCGCATCATTATTTGAATATACATGAAAATAATAGTAAAAACAAGTACACTGTGTTCTGCTATGCAAAAAAACACCTGTACCTGGGGCCAGAAATGATTTGCATCAGGTGTTAGCAACCCAAAAAGAAAATGCAATATATTCATTAAAATGAAGTTAGGTGAGTTGTAGGTGGAAGTTCATTTATCCAATTTTATACAGACTCCAGAAAACAGTACTCAGCTCCATGGCTGCTGGCACTGAAACTGCTAGGGATTTTAAACATCAAAATTATTAGAAGGCATGAAGAGCATATCCTATGTTTATCAATAAATTTCAAAATAATACATAAATTTATATATCCGTATGTCCCAGTATATGGATACACTAACGTTTAGCATTCTACACTATATGAAAAACACTAATTATTTCAGAGAAATTTTTATAGTATGTCAGCTAATCAAAGTTTTAAAATTCTGTATATAATGATAAATTGTAGCTTAATTTTCCATTTGTAAAAGAAAGATAGGGCAAAATATGTATCAAAATCTTAAAATTTTGTTGGGGTGATTTTTGAATGTTAATATAGAGCAGTTTAAATGTACTAAAGTATTTGGTGTCTGTAGCTATTAAATTAAAACCCAGAATCACATGAATGTTTAGCAATGGGCACAAAAGTATTTATCTAAATTAACAGCCTTTACATGAACTTTGAATAAATGTAGATCTTTGGAAAACTGCTTTTAACATCATTAAATGTTCATTTAGACTCAATTCCACATATATTCATGAGATATACATAAATGTATGTGATTAAATAGATAAATTATACTTACAAGCTTTTTCATAAAGAATGTTTTTCACATGCAGAAAGTAGAGATTAGTGCCTGGCTTGATTTGTTTTTCTTATGGGATTTAATAAAATATAACATAACATATATTGCTTCTAATTCTTAAAATTGCATAGTGATGATATAGTACAACATATTCTTTCTTAGAGGTAGTGAAAGCCTGTGTACCGAAGAAACAGTGCTTGATATGCGAATCTCTTAAGTGTTTGAGTGAGTGGCCTAATAATCCCAACTGTCCCCCTGCCGCCTTTTACTACCGTGTATGTGAACTTTTCAGATGTTAATGATCAACACTTGTGAAAACGCTTGCTAGAAAAATTAGTGTGCAGACCCTACAAATGTACATTCACACTTAATTACTTTTGAATTCATTCACCCACATGATAGAATCCTTGCAAAATGTAACTCAAAATTAAAATGTATTTTTAGTACTGTGAAATAAAATATTTCAACGCTCTAATGATTATACAATTTTTTAAATCAAAAAGGGGAAGGAAATTAAAAATAGATAAGACAGAAAGAATAAAATAAATGAACCGGGAAAGCTAGCCCACTGACTTGGGTGAATGAATTAGCATTTACAGATTTAAAAATTGTAAAAATAACCATTTCTCAAAAATGGATTTAACAATTTCCAAAATAGCATTAGTCCAGAAGGGACAGTTAATATCCCTAGATAACAAATATGAATAAAAAATAAAATGCTCCCATGCCTTAAAATATGATGTTGATTTTGCCTTCTTGACTTGCAGAAATGTACCAAAGTACAATTAAGATAATTGAAGTAAACTTCTATTCAAGTTACAAACACAATTTTAGGTTGCATATACTCCTTTGGTGTTTAGGAGGATCATAAATTCAGTTACTTCCTCCAGAAAATACAGACATTTTTCAGAAAGGCAATTACTTTCTTACTATTCCTACCAGGAAAAATGCTACCTTTTTCGGCTAATACAAAGAAACCACAATTAACGGTGAAACCAGAAATACTTTCTGTATAACCGCAAATGGCCTTTCCCATAGAGAAATGGCTCACATGTGTTCTAAATGTGTTTGGTTTCGTTTTGTAGGGAAGGAGTATGGATATGTTTTTATCTAAGAAAAGACCATGGCAGCACATGCACGGCTTTCTAAAATGAGAAACACACCCTGAATTTAATCGGAGTGTCGTCTGGGCCGGAAATGCAGAGCTGAGTTCTGCGGGGGACGATTTTGGATCTCTGGACAGCACTATGGGGCCCCTTGCCAGACTTTCTTGGACTCTCAGAGCAGCACCGGGCAACGGCCCTTCACTCTCTGCTGTGGGGTGGCACTGAGTCTGGGTGGCTGAGGCCGCAGCTGTCACACACGCTTGTCACACACTCGTCACAGGCTTCTAGTTTCACAGCTCAGTTGGGTCAGTATCGGGCTGGCTGCCGACTGCCTGCAACTCTACTGTCCACAGGCGTCAGAGGGTCTCTGACAGTCACACGTGGAGACGCTCAAAGTCTGTCTTCTCTTTGGACGTGACACATGCCGGGCCATTTCTACCATTTGTGCACACACGGAGGACGCATGAGAGAGGGAAGGTCAGAATCCACAGGGCAATTAAGTCAAGTGTTTTTCTGTGGCTTTGCAGGGGTCACATAGAAAATAAAACTGGAAAATCAACTAAAACTCAAAAATTGGGTAGAATTATTCTCTGCCCACCTGGATTTAAGACATGAAACAACACACCCAAGCACAAGGTTTCCCCGCAGAGATTACCTTTCAAAGCCTTTCTGTAAAATGCAGCACAGTCAACTATCTTGTATCTTAACCTTAGGACTGAGTGCTCCCGAGAACAAAAAGGCAAACTTCTTAGTATCCCCAAGCTGAAAACAATAAATGAGCATTTGCTTTCTCAGTCATTCTATTTATTTTAAATGTGCTAAGAAAATTGCTAATTCTAAAAGAAGGAAAGCATAATCTTCAGGCACCTGCAAAGTCTCTCATTTTTTAAAAAAAATTGGTATTATAGCACTAAAAATAGTGAAGAAAACAAATCAATTTGAAAAATTAAAAGAACCTCTTGTTCAGCATCATGCAGATAGAGCTATTAACTGAGCTATCAATTGATTGCCTTGTGTAATTTATAAATCTGCGATTAAGCATAGTTGTAAACAATCCCAGTAATCTGTTATTCACACTGGGTCCTGTGGTCTGGTGGTTCCATTTTTGTGAAGATAGGGGGTTGGTTCTTAGCAGTTATGCATTAGGGACCTTTAGAGCTCCCTACTGGGTCATCTACGGCTGGGGGTCTTCGTTTATGAGAATAATGATCCTCTCTCCCTCCAAATAATGAGCCATGTAATATATTAAAATAAAACTTGGAAAGGCTTTTATTCTGTTTCTACTCAATTATCTTTTTAGAGAATGAATTTAAATATATAAACTCAAAAAACCTGTATTAGTCTTGGGTATATTGGGAGGTACATGCTGTTTGTGACCATGATAGCTACTCTGTATTTAAAACCTTGTCAGTTGTAGACTCCTGAAAGGGCACAAACCCTGAGACACATTATGATTTTAATTTATGATTGAAAACTTCAAGCACAGCATACAAAAATAAAACATTAACCTAAAGAGAAAACTGTAAACACTTTTGGTGAAAAAATTATAAGGCAAATTTTTAAGAATGTCTAGAAATAATTTTAGTAGAAGATAATAGTAATAAGACAGCTTTTAGAGTTTCAAGTGAAGGATATAATTAATTTGTTTTATTACATTATGCCCATCGTGATTTAAGTTACAATAACGTTTAAAAGATAGAAGGGAGCAGGAAACAGAAATCACAAAACTATATTAGATATTTACAGAGTTCACCCCCCAAACTAAAAATAATTCATCTTCCATGGCAGAAGCACTTTTTTCTCCTCGGTATATTTCTGTTCTCAATACGTTCTAATTTGCAATCTTCGCAAAAGAAAACAAATACAATTGCACCACCTATAATCAAGATCATTTTGTCGCATGAATGTTAAAACAATACTGTTTTATAAACAGCATGTCTTATAAATGAAGTCCTAAAAATATGCACTATCGTCTTTTGTATTCACCTTGTTTATAAAGCAAATATGATTCTCAAAATTCACTGCAGGGTTGGTGTTCATTTTCCGAAGACTAAACCTTCTCACCAGGAGTTCAGAGGTTCTTCATCCACCCCTGCCTGGGATTTCCTAAAATGAGGCTCATCAGCCACTCTCCTGGGAAGTTATCTCTGCAAATGTGCCTGAAATGCAGGTGGAGATCCGGAGCTCTGGGTCTGAGCACACGCATCTCACCGCCACCTACAGCATTCCAGAGCAGTGGGTGAGATCCCCCAGTCTTGAGCAGCCGTGCAGCCAGACCTGGCTCGTGCACCACTAACCTAACCTGCCACCGCCCGCACACGCCCAGACAAGGTCCATTTCCTTCCTTTCTCTTCATTGTTTAAGTTCATGGCTTAAGTATTTGTAGGACATTTAACCCATAAAAAACCGAGCCTGGGGCTGGGCACAGAGCAGGGAGTAAAGCACGTTTGTCCCAGATCCTTCAAACCCTGGCTACAAGGACAGTTTCCAGAGGGTGACCCACCCCCAAAGGCTATGTGGACTTCTTATTTTGTTCAATGAAAATAGTTCTCCAAGAGCATTTATAGATTATGTAGGTAGTATTTTATTACATACTTTCCTTTTATTTTTCCCAAGATACAGTGTTCAATATCTCAATGATGAGCATTAGTAAGCATTAGCTATGAATTTCATGTAGCCATCACGAGGTATGCATTATTAAAAAGGCCTAATATGGTTGAAAATCACTGACTGGCTGAAATTTAACAATAACTTGAAGATCCCCTCAGCACTAACTGGAAGGACATGTGTTTACTTATTACAAAACATATCTCTGACTGTATTACTATAATTCCACCAGTGGCCTTCTGGCTGGGTTGTGAACTTCCCTTTGCTCATAATGTTCTCCATGTGACATCCAGATGCAGCATTAGTGACCTGTAGTGTAAGGCAGTATCTGTAGCAACATAGGTGACCAGAAGGCTTGGGGGAATCAGCAGCTACGTGGCCTATGGTAGCACTTAGCCTATTTCCCTAAGGGTGTTCTGATCCAGTAGATGGTGACCCTTCACTAAGTTCCTTCCTTAAGAGAACTGCACAGCCCACCACAACGTAGCTATATTATCTAGACCCCTCCACTCAAAAAGAAGCAAACAGAACACATTTTTTTAAAGTAGGCAAAATCTATCCCACAATAGGCACATTCTTGGTCTGATACTTGAGGAATAAAGTTAAAGAAATGGAAATTACCCAAATGCCATTAAAAAGCAGTAGTAAGCCTAGCATGGTGGCACACATTGCAATTTCAGCTACTTGGGAGGCTGAGGCAAGGAGATAGCAATTTGGAGGTCAGACTGGGCAACTAAGTGAGACCCTGTCTCAAAATTCAAAATTAGAGCTAGGGATATAGCTCAGTGCTCTCTGGGTTCAATTCCCAGTACGACATGCACAAACACACACACTAACCATCCTTTAGGACCTTGGTTCTGCTATTTTAGATAAATGATCCTGACTTTAAAATCTTTAAACCCTGACTTATATTGGTGGTACAACAAGTGTACCTGTCAGAGCCCCTCTGTGTGCACACTTGGAGGCTGGGGGGGCCACCAGTCTTCAGTATCAGCACATACCAAGCTCTGTACCAGCAAAGGAAGGAGCGAAGATGACAGTGTGATGATGGGACAGCCCAGGAGCTCCAGCTCAGCTTTCCTCAGCATGCTGCATGGAGACCGCACCCTGCCCCGCTCCAGCCAAGCCGTCCCCTTCCCAAATGGTAGCCGTCAGGGTGCCCGAGACTGAGCTGGCCACAGGGACTAGAGATTTGTTGGAAAGAGGTTAAAATAAACACAAAGATTTTAAAATGCATTGAGTAGAAACTGCCTCCTTGAACTAAACTGCATCATACATTTTATAAAGAATGTCAGAAAATATTCATAAATCTTTTTTTTCTCCTTTCTGCAAGAAAAATGGCCTCCATGTTGCTCAACTCGGCAGTGTGAACAAAGACAAGAAATGGAGAAAAGGTATCTGAAAGCAGGAAACAGCGTTTAGAAAACTAAGTACCAGAAACTTTATAAAATGGGCGAGCTTTTCACCAAATTATTTTTAAGAGTTTTGATTTCCTAGACCACAACCAATTTTCTAAAGTTTATTCTTATTTATTCAGAGTTTGTCTTCTGGTAATGAAAGCTCCCTGCAAGTAGAGGCCGTGCCCACTCGGTTGGTCCATCCCTGTCTTTCCAGGCTGCAATGGTTGCACAGAATAGATATTTAGTAAATTATCAGCTGATGGAGTGAATAGCACAGACTCCAACAAAAACTGTACACATCAGGAAAAGAAAAATTTGTGTGAATATTTTAATACTAAATTTACTGAGACATCATGAGATGAATACAAACTACCTTTGACCTCTACAATCACAAGAGATACTCAAAGTGATGGTCCTTTAGCCTCTAGACATTTATTAAAATGGTGAACTACTGCAACGTGTGTCCAGCTTTTAGGTGGATTCTGCATTTTAATACTTCCTGAGTGAAAATATTTTCTGCCATGGGACTTGGTAGTAAGTTCCCCAAACCAAGAACAGTAGGCCCATGGATAACATAGCTCAACTGTAATGTTGCTCTAGAGACCAAAGCTACTAACATCCACCCTGGCTGACTATTCCAGATTCATGTGGTCTGGTCACAATACTTTTTTAGTTCTTTGTATGAGCCATGATCTCTTCTCCATGGGTGTTTTAAGACTTGCTGAAACATTCTGGACACCTTTGTCTTATGTCTGTCCTTCATAGCCTTTCTCATAGCTGGGCTCACGAGGTGGCCCAATGCTTATTGCAATGGAGGGACCTAGTGAACAGAGCCTCATGATAAAATGAACAAACAAAGGACTGCAATTACCCAAATAAAACTACCATCTTCCATCTAGCTGGTATTTACCATGATGTTGTTTTTGGAATTATAGATTATTCTATTCCTAGTAAAGATGCTTCCACCATACAATGAAATGTGTCACCTACTTTATAATTTTTCTCTTTATCCAACCAAAAATTATCCACAGACATACATCAGATTTATCAGTTTCTGAATTTCTCAGGAGTATGTGGAGCCTACGCAAGAGTTTTGTCTTGTGCTGGTGGCAGTGGCATTAATATAACCTTGGACTGTGGGCTGCCAATCCTCAGTGGTCCCTGTGCCTGGCTCTTAGCACCTACAACTGAACTGCTACTCCTACACCAAGGCCGAAGGGGCATTTGCTTAGGGCTGTGTCAGGCAAATGAATTCAAAACTACCCAAATTATCCATGTTTTACAGGAGGCACACTTCCCACTCCCCTCTTCTCACTTGCACCCATCTCAGTGGTGCCTGAAATTGACATTTTGATTTCTTGTCTCAAAATGGTAAGACCTGATGTCACCTCCCGGCAGAAACATCTGAAATTGATTTCTTAAAGTGGGATGAGAGTGACTTTATGGATTGCACAATGGCAGGTCAGACACTGAAGTTGACTCAGAAGAAATAGATACAGACTTCCTCAGAGTCATCCCCGGGTCCTCTGGTGGGAGCCACTTATCAACGTGCAGTTGGTCGACCAGTTTTTTCTGCTTTAACTGTCTTGAACCACAGGCAGTGGGCAGGAGATTGCCCGGGTGGTCAGCCCAGCAGCCTTTTCGCTGACCTGCGCCTGACTGTGACTGGGTGTGTGGGAGGTTGACTTTGGTGACCAAACCCAAGCTGTTCAGAAGCGCTGACATGCCAGGCGCAGATGTCCTCATGGACACGAGTCATGCACAGCGCATGCTCTGGCTCTGGATGGGGGTTCAGTGTGGTTGGTCCCTAGTTTGCAATTTCAACCAGCCTCGAACAAAGTACTCTGCCCTTCTTGGCCATGCGGGTGCCAAGCACGCAGGCTCTGAATTGTTTAAGCTAAGTGGCCCCACAGGGCAATTACTGGCACCATTTGACTCTCTTCCTACTCTTTTGATGTGGTTTTCGCTCTGTCTGAGGCATCTGCCTAATTTAGGAGGAACAGGATTCTGTTAGGATTACCAAGCCCTCCTGGGTTAGCAAGTGAGGGGCTCTGTGAAACCACAGAGCCCACGGCATAAACTGAAACACAAAAACGCAAAACAAAACACAAAACTGTGTGGCCAGCATAATGAAGCCCCACAGAGAGGAGAAAGCTGATGCGCATGGATTATGGGACCTTCCCCTCCTTGGGTTCTGATACTTTCCTGTGGTGAGATTTTGGGATAAATGTTTGGAACAATAACGGCACCAAAGAGAAAGAAAAGCCCGGTCTTTAAAAGGCTTTCCAGAGTTATCAGCAGCTCTGTGCTGAGATATTTAAAGTTCATAAAGATCTCATGGCCCTGGGAAAACGCCCTCCCAGTGTGAGCTTGAGAGTGCTCACCTGAAAAGAGCGCACCAGGTGAATAAGTCTCAGATCTGTGGAGAAGCTGAGGAGCCAGCCCCGGAGAAAGAGGCCAGGTGACCCTAGCAACAGGTCTGCACCTTCGACTTACAGGGGTGAAACTACATCCGGGCTACACCTCAGCAGACCTCTGAAGTCCCATGGGTGCCAGGAGGTGGGCAGATTGCAAGTGCTTGGCGAAGGGCTTGAGTGACACCCAGAAGTACAGGTGCTGTCCAAGATCCACCAGGGCCATGCACACAAATCAAGACCGTGTCTTAGGCTTTCCAGAGTACTTTTATTTTAGGAAGTCAAAGTGTGCTAGATGGACTTTGAAACAAGTTGTAAGAAATGGGCCCATTTTCCTCGTCTATTTCAAAACACTCCCCTTGCTTCATGAGCTTTGTCCCAGCATGAGAATTCAACATATTAGCCAAAACCTTTAAGAGCTTAGTGATGAGGATCAGTATGGATATTGTACACAAGGGTGCACCTTCAAGTATTGGGTGTGGCTGCTGAGAGTGGCTCATAGGCTCCAGTGGCTTTTCTTTGCAAATTGATTACCGCGATCTCACACTCTCATTACTGAGGACATCTTCAAAATAATCTCTTTTAACGAAGAAAAAAAACCCTTCTGATTTTTTTTTTTCCTTTGAGACCTTTGCCTCAAAACATCTAGTTGCTACTGATCTGAGTTCAGGAAGCATGGAGTTAAAGAAGTTGGCTTCCCCCCCCCCCCCGCTTAAATCTGAACAATTGGAATCAGCACTTTGCATTATTTTAAAAATGAATGCTCAGAATCAGCAATTTTCCTGTGTTTTTTATTTTTTTAAGATCTTGAGGGTTTTTTTTTTCTTATTTAAAGTGGAAAACTACATTAAGTGCAAGGCAGTCAACAAAGAAGCAGCCATAAAGCCTAAGTATTCCTAGAGTTATAAAATATGTCCATTGTGCCAATTCCACTGCCAACAATGAAGTTTTAAGCATTAATATGCCTTCATTGCAGCTTTAATGCCTTAATATTGGCTCTATAGCTCTTTTGGGTAATTTTGCTTTCTCTGGTACTTGAAAGGTGATGATGTCAGCGTTCTTCACACTGATTCATATGCAGGTTGATGAAGCTGAGTTATTTATTGAGTTCCATTATATTTTCTATAAACATTAGTTCTCAATAAACAGAGACATTTAGCCGAGGGTTTATTTATTAAATAGGTACTGTACAGATGGTTTTGCCACACATGATGTGCTGCAGAGGATATTACTCAGGAATAATCAGCTGTGTTATAGCTTGGCTAAATTAATAAGATGATAATGATGAAATTGATGCTTTTGAGCTAGGCTTGGTAAATGGTTTTTGCATAAACAAACTGATAAATTTGAGAAGCAATTACTTGCTTGTCAAAGATAAAAACACAACAGGGCCCATTTATAGTTAGGTCCTATTTATTTTTAAAGATTGTACCAGATTTTATGTTTAATACACTGCAATTAAAAAATAATACTCAAATGAAGAAGAATAAAAGACTAACTTTCTGAGCTCTCCTTCAAAACCAGAGAAGCAGCGTTGCTTGATTAGACATCAAGCAAACTTTCTCACTGCATCTGGAAAGAGAATTTGTCTCAAAAGCAGTGTAACATTCTACATAAAAATATTTAATCATATAGGCATGTGGCAGAAAACAGTTGACTGGTAACACCCTTACACACACACACACAAAGGGGCCCAGGAAAACTTTTTATTTGCTTTTTAAATACCAAAGTAATTATTTGGCCTAACTTACAATATTCTATAAAAGGTATGGAACATACCAATTTTTTCAATCCGAGTGCTCAGCAATTACTTGGAACCTGAGTGTGAAAAACACATCCCTATTGATACAATTTACTGACAGGCTTTCATTACCTAATGTCTATTTGGAGCACTGCAAAAGTCAGAACTGACCTCTAAGTCAAACAAACATTAATCTCCTCCATCTTCAGCAGAATTTTTAAAAACTCTTGGGGGCATCTTCCCAACCTAGACATACCTCTCTGTTTCATTAGTACTGCTGTGGGTGCATAGCAAATGCGCTGTCCACACTGTCCAGGGCTGGGTATCTGTTTAACCTATGTAAGAAATTAGTTAATCACTAAATCCTGTGGTATCTAATCAAAAGCTATTTCCTATTAAATAGCAGGTTTCATTTTTTTCCCTTTTAAAATGTCCGTGGTTGCCAAAGATACATTTTAGCACATTTTTACCTCTTGGATATTTTGATATCTACCTGGAACTATTTTTCTCTTGTAGAGTGGGTAATACACATAATTAAACATCGTAATTCTAAATGTTAGGATCTAAAACTTTTAAAAAAATGATAAAACATTCTTTAAAAAGTTAAGTAACACTATCTAAAAATGTAATATGAAGTCATCAATTAAGTCAAATACTTGTTTCACTAACATGTCCCTCTCTTTGTCTTTCCTAAGACAGCACTTTGATTTTCTCCATTGAAAATGCTATCTTGATTCTGTGATCATTCAGTACAAGCTACCATGGTAGAAGAGTCTTTTTTGTGTTTTATTGTCTATGTGATATAAAGCAAGTAAGAGCAAAACACTGTGGATAAGCATGGTAGAAATTCTAGCTCTCTTTCAATCTGAGAAAAGATATTTATCTTCTTAGGAAACACCACTAGATACAAAATGCAATGATAACAAATACATAAGAATGGGCAGAATTATTTTTGAAACACAGATTTTTATCACAAAAAACTAACACACTGGCCTGATATCAGAATGCCTAATGGTTTGTTATAAAACTTTAGTTGTGATTTTTCTCCTCTTGCTTAATTGGAAACAACTGCTCCCCAGGACTAATTACAACTCCATCAAAAAGAAAGACGAGCACAAATATGTCTTAAGGGAATGTGAAAGCTTTGAAGGTGAGGCCCCATACGCTGAATTAAGGGGTAAATTTAAAACCATCCTGTGAGCTCTGCATTCTGGAGGCTGCTGTAGAGAGGGTCAAAGAAAGACTCCCAAGAAGTCCCCAGTGGTAAGCTCAAAAGGCATGAAAACAAAACATACTGAGGGGCCCTAGGTAGCGGGTCTCACCTTGATCAGCTCATGAATCAGTTATTGTGAATAGAAATTCTATGTGAGTTCTTCCACATTATATGCTTTACCGAAAATGATGCCTGGAGAGTGCTTAGCAGAAACTGGCTGCTTGAGGTGGATCTGAATTACCTGCCAGCTCTGATATGCATGTGAACTCTGCACTAGGCTATGATCTCCATAATAATCTCACCTGCCATGAGATTTATGTATTTATATATTGACCTCACACTTTAAAAATCAAATATTATAAATTCCCTATAAAATTAAAGAATAAAGAGGTGCAGGGGCGTATCTGTGCTTCCTGTCTTGCTGTTAATAACTGCAGTCTCTAAATTGACTTACGTTGGTTTCAAACACCCGTGGTCTCCTACCACAAACTCAGAGGTCTGGATTTGCCATTGCCTTAAAAATACCCTGCAGTGGGTATCCAGTAATACACAGCATGTTCCTGACAGTGGGTGTAAGAGGTATTTGGTTCTGACACTAAAAAGAGGTTTAAAGATTTTCTATGTATTCACTTGCTAGTCTAACATCCGAAACAAACACATAATGTGAAACCAAAGAAATGTATCTTGGCAAATTACATTGAGATTGGCACATTTGTGAAATTGTTTCTGATCAATATTCAGGTGATACTTTTTTTCTCAAAATAAATCTGGAGAAATATCCTAGTTAAAAATCATATATAGAGGAGAAAGCATTTTACTAATAAAAACCTTAACCGATAACTTTAGAATTTTTAAATTGCATTATGCTTCATTTATCACATTTTTGTCAGCATATACTAATCCGTGTTTACCATTTGCTACACTTAATAGCCCAATTTTAAATGTTAGTACTTAATTAAATAATCAAAATAAGTGTCATATTAAGCTATCTTTTTAGACATACTTTGCCAGCTAATTTTTTTAGGTCTGTAATTTTAAAATACAGTTTTAAATTTTCACTAAAAAGTATAGTTTGAAAAGTAGCAAAACACTCAGAAAAAGCAGTTCTAATATGTATATAATGCATTTTATATTTTTTATATATAAGTAAAAGTATTCTAATACTTTTATTTGCAGTGCCAAAATATAGTTGTGGCTTTTCATAGTTAAGAAATTCTCCCCTTTCTCTTAAATCATTTTATTGGTTAAGAGAATCCAAAGTGCATTTATTAAATGATCCCTTCACGTGAATTGAAAAGTGCTGGCTTTGACAGTGGCGAGATCACAGACACTGGCGGATCACAGAAATTGCTCTTCCAAGCACACAGTAGAAAGAGCTCATCGGTTAGAAGCTAAGTTGCGCTGATTACAAAGCAATTGTGTACGATCGCCTGCATGGATTGGAACGCTAAGCAGCCATTCAAAATGAGAGTGGGAGAATTTCAAAGGCACCGAGTGGAATAGATAACACATTCCTGCCACTGCGTCTCCTAGAATCTGTGTCTCTCGTGTTTGCCCCTCTGTCACTCTGAAGGGCCGCTGTCTATCTCCTACAGGCTAAGAAAGATGGATTCATTCACTCTTGCTTTTGTTCACGGAGGAGCACCCAGTGCATGCTGCCAGCATGCTCCAGGGACCTCAGCAAGGGCCTCATCCCAAAGGCTTCAGGACAGTGGTGAGACAGTGGAACAGCCCAGAATGCATCCAGCACAAGCAAACCATGTGTGCCACCAAAAACGGGCCACAGACAGGCAGCCAGAGAAATGCACATGCGCACACAATGTCATCACCCCTGAGAGAACCTGGGGCAGAAAGAAGCCGAGGCGGAGCTAACAGGAGGTGGTGGATACCCAAGCATAGGATCTTTCACACAGCACCAGTTCCCTGGTACGGGAAGGGGAAAGTCCAGTTCTAAACCACCAAGAAATGAACGTGAATGGGAAAGAGAGAGACAGAGACAGACAGACAGAGAGACAGATGGAGAGAGGGAAAATAGCTGAAAAAGGATTTTTCAAATTTGGAAATATCTAGATCATCCAAAACCGCTGTTCTTGCAGCAGCCTCTATTCTGCCTGGCCCTAAGGATCTCTTTACCTAAGCCAACAACATCTCCCCTCCTCCACTCACTCCTCTGCCTCTCTGCTGAGATTCCCAGCAAAGGTGCCAATTAGTGCTGGTTGTCATGATATTTTGAGATGTAGACACCTGTCTGCTAACAACTGGACTGAGACCACCGACTCATTTCACACAGACCATCAACTGATAATGGCTTCCATTTACCACCAACCTGGGCTCCAGCCAGGCCCCCTAGAGACTCCCCTCAGCCTATGTTTGCACCCCTCCCATGAACGGCCCCATGGCCATGACAGTGAGTGCCACTAGCTCACCATGGCTCCTCTCACCCTCCATGTCACCCACATGCTGCGGCGGGGCAGCCCACCTTCCCTGAGCAAGGATTTTCAATACCCATAGGAGTGGAATGCAGATTAAGATTTATGCACAATCTCTTCAAAATGCAGAAACTAAATTTACACATTCATGTCCTACCATAAGATGAGGAGGTAACGAAGGCCTGCTGTGTCCTAAATTCCAACAAGGAAAATAAACAGCACCGACCTCAGGGATGCATGAATTCCACATAAAGTGTTTTACAACCATCTGCCTGCTATAGTTCTCTAAAATAATCCTTAAAGTAACTTTAGAGCACTTAAGTAGAAGTAGATTCTGAGATTCCTGTGTATATTTCAGATTTTAAAGGAACTCTGTATTTCTTTAATATAAACTGTCAAAAACATAAAAACCAAAAAGAAAAATTGTGGGGAGCAAAAAATAGTATTTGAAAAACTTAGGTAAAATCCTGAAGAGGCAGGGCTTCGCAGTGTAAAACATTAAGAGGAAGCAATTTTTATTTCCAGTGTTGGGAGACAGTTGAAAAAACCAGAGCCTGTGTTTACAGGGCTAAACACTTTGTTGGAGCGGGGCCCTCCGGGGATGGGAACTGGATGTTGACCCAAAAGGGTGCCTATCAGATGAGGAGCTGGCGGCAAAGACAGAGGACGAGAGGAGGAGCGGCTACGAGGAGAAGATGAGCGACGTGGGGTTGGGCCATTTCCAAGCGCTGGAGGCAGCTAGGGAGACTGCGCCTCTGTCCACCTCAGAGGCCTCCACGAGCATGTAGTACAGAGACCCAGGACATAGATGGGCCACGCAGAGCTGCAGGCATAGAGAAGGGAAAGCCAGGCAGAGAGCCTTCAGAACACAGAAGCATGTTCTTTTCACCATGGCAAGAATCATAGGCCAAATCACAGATGAGTGGCAAGAAAGTACATAAGAGGGATGTGCTGGGAACACAAACACACATGCCCACTTGTTCCCTATGGACAAACTACCCATCTCCTGCTAATTTTACTGTCCCAGAACTTTCTGAATTCTGAATTCCCAAAACTGAAGGCTGTCAAATATCACTGGAGAAGAGTAACTATCAGTTTTGCCCCAGAAAGGACAATTATCAGTATCAACAGACATTTTGGGATTGTCACAACCAAGAGGTGCTATAGGCCTGGTGAGCAGAGGCTGGGAATGAGTCCCAGGACAGCCAGGAGAACAAAGAGACATGCAGTACACCACAGCAATGCCCGCGTGAAGGAACACGAGTATCCGGCCGCGCTGGCCCTTTGCTTAGCTTTCTGGGAGGTACTTGGCCAGTGAAGTTCACCAATAAGATGAGCTAATATATTTGCCTGTCTTTCATTTGAATACTTAAGACAGCTATTCAAGGTACAAAGAAGATATGAGAGTTCTTGAGGCAATTTCTATCATAAAGAGAGTACTAGTCATGCAATGGGACTAAGTACATAGCTTTAAGCTTTAAGGCATTTAAAATTCCAATATTTTCAGGGGTAATTCTGTTTTCTAAGTTTCTATTTTCCAAAACTCCATTAACCAGTTCCCTCTTCACATTGCCAAGCAAGCTATTAAAAGGTTAGGATAACTTAGTAGATACAGAAATTTACTTTGCTTGACTTCTTTGTTATTGTTCCTCTTCCGTGTCTTATAACCTCTTCGGCACTTGAATTCTGGTGCACTCCACTTGTTTTATTTATGCCCATGGCTCTGTGGACACTTATCCTGCTTTAATTTTATTTTAGTGACTGTACTGTCGTTGTTGTGAGAGCACTTTCAAGCAAGCCCTGTCAGGAGAAAGCTCCACAGAACAACTTCACAAGTGTGATTCACAGTTGACAGAGCATTTCCAGGAGTGCCAAGACACTCCTCAGGGCAGTCCATGACCACATGTGGTACCTCAGAGCCCATGGCAGGAACTGCCACCATGTTGAGAGAAGCTTGGCTTACAAATGGCCAGGACCAAACCAGGAACCCCAGGTTGTCTGACTCCTGATCCACTCAGCCACATCCCTGGCTAGACAGCAAACAAACATGCCTGGTGCCTCTTGCCCCTGACATCAAACTCCACAGTCCCACAGCTAGCCCCTGAGTTGCCATCTTTGTGGCACCAAAAAAAGTAAAATACCTCAATAAAATATCTCAACCTTCCTGGGGTTGCTGGTAAACTGGAAAAAACAGACTGCTTCAACAGACACGACTTTGAGTGCCACCTTCTGGACAGAAACTTACCCTAAACTTTCAGATGGGCTTGAAGACCCTGTGTGAACACAGCCTTTGTTTCTCCATAGCACCAAACCCAAGTCACTGGCGTAAAAGCTCAAACATGACAAGATTCCATGGCCATGGATGGATTTCTCTGTTGTGTGTTCACAGAGGAGTTTGCGTGCGAGAGAACTCTGCTGACCCGTATCACCACCTGCTCCCACAAATGATGAGAGACCCTCTTAATCCCAATGTCCCCTGTCCCCTTCCCTCCCCTCCTCCACCACTGAACTTCCTTCAATGTCTTGAACACTAAGTCAGTCACCAGCTTACAGCCCTGAGCTATCGCTAGAAGAAACCAAGTATCAGCAAGTGTGCTCTGAGCCATCCATGGTGAAGGGTGAAGCAGAAAAAGCCACCATAAGAGGTCATGCAGAGTGTGCAGACGGAACCAGAGAAGGCACCTTGGAGCTCAGAGAGCCCAGAAAGAATGTTTTCAGCTGAGAAAATTGAGCTGAGAAAAGAAAACCTTTAATGCCTTTGCAAATGTATAAAAAATGATGACAGCTCTGCTGCCCAAGCTCCTTCCGCAGACTGTTTTTCCTTCTAATGCACACAAGTACCATCTCCTTTCTTTCTTCTTCTGCGTCTGACTTGCCTTTATCAGTGCTCTAGGCTGCTTGTGATCCAGCACTGACTCACCTGTGTGCATGTGGCGCAGTCTGTAGCTTCTTCCTAGTGTTGAACATGTACGGCTTAGGAATATGGGGTCATGAATCCCATTGCTACCTGGGGCCACTGAGGAGGGGAGGTGTTGTACAGGAGAATTAACCTCCCTGATTCCTACTCTCTCATCTTTAACATAGTGACAATAGTCACACCCACCACACGGATGCTCATAGAGAACAACACAATCTCATGTGTCTGTACGCTCACTATCCACATCAAGACATGCATGCTTAGTAAGAAGCCAGGAACATAGTAAATGCTCAATAAGTAAATGTTATCTTTTATTTGCAAGAATAGTATATTTAACCATAAAAATCTTGCTGACTTAATTAGATTAAACAAATAAGTATATGTCACAGGAAAGCCACTTAACAGGTCACCGTGTCTACACTGGAAGAAGGAGCAACCCCAACATGAGGGGTAAAGTACTAACCGCTCTTTGGCCAACACTGCAACAGGAATTTTCACAGCTTGGTCCCATTTGCACCTTACCACAAAACCAATCTGAAGACGTGATTGGCCCAGCACCCCACAGAGACAGATTCTGAAGATAAGGCAGGGAGCAAGAGGTGGCTGACCTGAAGCCCTTCCTGCAAAACCACTTTGAGTTTCCCTTCTCTAGAGCATGTCAGGCCTGGGGAGTGCAGGGTCAGGCTCCTAACTGTGTGCACAACGAACTTGGGGCAGGAACAGGACCCAGAGCAGCAGAGGCCGGAGGACTCGCACCTTCAGCTCTTCTGCCTCTTCTCCTGAGGCAGTGGGGAGCCAGGCCTCTTGCGCCTGCCATGGATTTGACACAGCACGAGCCTTCCACAAAGTCTGAGTCTCAATTTCAGACTCGTTGTTTCCTCGCTAATCATGCCTCCAGTATATATCTTAACTTCTGTGTCATTTCATCAAAAATGATTCCGAGCAGAAGTAGTTGAAGCTCATTATAGGTAAACTCCAGAACGTGAGTCTGTCACCTTCTACTATCTGCACAGATGAACATTAATACCTTTTGAATGGCTCGCTGCTTCCCAAAAAACCCACATCACGTGCACTGCCTTTGAGAGTCAATCTGGCACTGTGACAATGTCGTATCCTGCTCTGGAGGGGTCCCTGTGTGCTAGAAAGTGTGGCCGTGCACCTGGATCCCTCCCAGCCTTGGAAGCTTTGTAAAGATGCTGAATGACAACATCGAGAGAAATAACAGTGCTCTAATAAGTGTTTTGTTATCTTTCTTCTGTGAGGAATAGCACTTAATCTGTGTGTGTGTGTGTGTGTGTGTGTGTGTGTGTGTGTGTGTGTGTGTGATGAGCTCTTTTTCATAAAGCCCCTAAATAAAATCAGAGAGGATCTACCCCAGGAAGCTCTAATGTTAATCTTTATTTTACAAGCACCAAAATGTATATCACAAGAAATTGTCATTCATCATGACATTTCACATGTATTGCATTGTTTTAATAGAAAAATCTAAAGTTTCATTATGGTAATGTTGCACAATGCAAATAAAACATCATAAAAAAATAAGCACTTTTTGGTGATTGGCTATAGCAATTTTCTGTCAGCTCCAAGCACAATAAAAGCAGACTGAATGGAGACAGAATGCACGCTGAGAATGCAACCGCACCGGAAAGGTTTTCTGGAACCCTGAACACTCGTTCATGAGCGGCAGCCCAAATAAAACATAAATTAGCCCATGAACTGTGTAATAATTAATTGTTCCAGAGAAGAAGTTAGAGAGTGAGTCTCCCGGTATAGCCACGCTATAAAGAGCCTATGCAAATAACATTTCTCACAATTTACTAACTGATGTGGATCAAAGGTAAACTAGAGAACATGCAGGAGGGGCATGACACAGAGGCTTGGCAGCTTTGGGGACTTCATATTTTGTAGCCAGCACAAGTATAGAATTGATATAATATACTGGTCAGAAAACCAGCTAGCATTTAATTGTGCAAAGAAAAATAGCCAAATATACAATACTGCTGTGAATAAGCTTTGGCAGTTTCTGTATACAGACAGACATACAGTCATTGGGAAATTAACTAAAATTGTAGATTGGCATGAAAAGAAAGTACTGGTGGGCAAATATAAAATTTATTTCTCTTATAAACCATTTCTTCTTAAGTATCAACACTTGCACATTTAGAAGATGTTATTTCATTCATACATTTTCCTCTCTGCCTTTTGTGTAAAACTCCCTTTTTATACCCAGGTGTGAAGCACATATCTGTTGTCCTAGTGCTCCAAGAGCCTCAGGCAGGGAGATCACAAGTTCAAGCCCAGCCTGGACAAGGTAACTTAGTGACTAGGAAGATCTGCTCTCAAAATAAAAAGAGAAAAGAAAAGGGCTAGAGATATAGCTTAGTGTGAGGGGTCCTTCGCTAGTAAAACACACACACACACACACACACACACACACACACACACACACACACACACATGCCTCCTTTATTACAGCTATCCTTATGGAATGAAATAAATATTTTTCATGTAATGTGGTAAGCTAACCAAAATATAGTATTTGTCATTTAATTAACTTATAGTAAGTGATAAATAAATGAACACTGAATTGACTTGCATTTAGTATTTTATATAAAAATCCCTGCCAGAGTAAACCACACATCCCCTGCATATGCTGAAGTTCAAAACACCTACCCATGCCTTTAGGAACTAACTAGACAGTAAGAAGGGCTCTGAAGACCAGGTACGAGGCCAACAGTCTCCCTCAGAATTTCAACATTGTTCAGGTATCATGGAATTTATAGAACATTTTCTAGGAGATTTTAAAGATTTTCCTCTGTCTGCCTTTCCAGAGGCAGGTGAGTCTAATATGGTTTAATACATCCTACACTTGAATAAAAATAATCTTGGAATATTGATTAGTTTTAATCCACTTTGTGTAAAAAGTTTAAGTATTATCCAAACCCTGACTTTGATTTCCCTCTGCTATTCCACTTCCTTTATATATGAGAACAGTAATTGTCTGATAGCGGCCAGACCTGGAAGAGGTGCCCACACTAGCTGAATGATACCCAAATTCACATGTCTGCTTTACTCTGTTTTGTCGCTTATCAGTGGGGGGTGGTTCTCACCTTGTCTGTGCAGGGTCCCAGAGCAGGGGCCCGTGGTGTGCTCTGCGTTCCACAGAGCACCGGGGTGGATGGAATTTGCACTTTCCCAGTCTTCTAAGAGTATCTGTGTTGCTGTACTTTCCTGCCTGGGTATTTCTGATTGGTTCCCTTATATTCACTTTATGGAGGTGAGTATCTCCTGTCCCCCAGAGGACAGACCTTATCTCACCTGTGACAGACACCCCTTTCTAAGAGCTCTTATGTTCTTCAGGAAACCTTCATGAGTGTCCACCTTGCAAGAGTCCTAGAACTTCTGTGACTTTCAGGATCCCAGACCTTTGGAGTACCATTGCCCCTGCTTCTCTGATGACAGAGACAGCTCTGTAGCCAGACCACCAACTCTGCTGAATCCTTGGCCTGTGACCCTGCTGGGTCATGGAGATACCTCTTTGTTCTGTTGTCTTTGCAGCCCATACTCACATGACTGTGTAGCAGAAGTCCTCGATTTTCACGGCGTGCCCAAGTGAAATATTGTGTAATGGCGCCTACGGAAATAGAAGGACATTATTTTAAATTATCTTGATCATAAAATCCAAGAAAAGATTTGGCAATATTGCTGGGGAGAAAAAATCTCAAAACCAGTTATTCCTTTTAAATAAAAACAAAAATGAGAAACAGTAACTATTAGAAATCCCACCTGGTGCTTTTCCTGTGTTAATGATGCTTCTTAAATTGCATGTGGGTAAATGGTAATTTTGTCTCACACCATTAAAAACTAATGGAACCCTTGATGATAAGAAATGCCATAGCTAGCTTGTTGGAAAACGTTTAATTAATAAAGTAATAAAATTATTGTAAACTAGTGCAGTTTCAGGGAGAATTCAATGGGATATAAAACAGATAAAACATCCTAGAGAGTTTGTATAGGAAATAAACATTACTATATAAAACCCCATATAAAGTTAAGGGGGTTTGTGTCACATAGAATTAAAATTAGCTATTATGCTAATAAAAAAATCATTGTTTCAGGGAAAAAGAGAACATAGCTTATAAAGAGCTATTTTCAATAGTCCAAGAAAGTATCTAAACCACAAAAAAGGGGAGGTTATTGTATTTTTTCATAAATTGGAAATCAGAAATTAGGAATAAGTATACTTATAATAATCTTTAAATAATCAAGGAATTGGTTAAAAGAAAAATAGCAGAGCATTCTTTCTTCTACATTTATAAAATTCTTTCTCGTCCACTTTTCCAAGGACACTTTAAATTTGTTCAGACAATGGGATTGCTCAAGAATCTCCCAAAGGAGCCATTCCAAAGTGTCTTTTGCCTTTCCTTTGCAGTTAAATTAGAAATCATATTGATAATAGTACCATCTTCACAGTCAGGCCTGTTTCTCCTTGAAGATGTCATGAGTCCTTTTTAATCCAAGTTCTTAGGGCTTACCTGCTCTACGAGTAACAGAACAGTTTATAAAATGCACAGATTTAATGTCCTCATACACTGGTGCATTTGGCATCTTCAGTCAGAAAAATCTACTTGAACAAAGGGGAATTGGGATGTAAATGCCCGTGGCCCGGGACGGGGGGGGGGGGGGGGGGGGGGGGGGGGGGGGCGTGCAGCTCACAGAGCTCTGTCCCTCACAGTTGATATTCACGCTCTCCATTCATGCCTCCCTGTGCTCCTGCACTGCAAGCTTGAATATATTCCCTTGTTCACTCATTCCAAAAAGCATCATCAGGCAACGTCTGTATTCTGAGCAGCGCTATGGGAGGGGGCTCCACCATGAACGTGACAGCCACCCTCGGGTGATCGCATTCTCCTCCTTATTTCTCCTGCTTTAGAGAGCAACCTGCAGTGCCTTTGTTTCTGTCAATATGCTCCCTAATTATTTTTAATTTTTAATTTGGCTTTTACTCCTAAGGGTTTTTTCGTTCAAAGTTACTCTATTTATAACCTGAGAGATGGGGTGGAGGGCTCTCAGCAAATCTGCAAAACATAAACTGCAAGAAATAGATTGACTTTCATATGTGAAGAGCTCTTTGTAAGCAGTGAACAAATGATAAATATCAAGGGGAAAATCAGCAGAGGACTTTAACAGGTAACTTTTAAAAGAGGCATGTGAATGGCAGGAAGCACAACGTGTATGGAAAATCCAAATTTAAGCAGTGGCATCATTTCTATCTCATAGAAAAAGAAAAATCAGATTGAATACAACAAAGGAGATAAGCATGTAGACAGGTGTGCGCTCACACTTAGCTGCTAGTGTGACCTCTGAGTGCTAATGGAGAATACAGTTAGCTCTCTGTGGTTTTCAACAAGTCCCAGACCAAAAATATTTGGAAAAAACTTGTGTTTGTACTGAACATGTACAGAGATGTTTTCTCTGTCATTACACCCTGCATAACACAGCACAACAATTGTGTATACACCAGTCACACTGCATTAGCTATTCTAAGTCAGCTGTATCATTTAAAGTATGCAGGAGGGGTGCACAGGCTGTGCAAATACTGAGCTGTTTTCTATCAGGGCCGGAGCTCTGCAGAGTTGGGTATCCACGGAGGTCCTGGAACCAGGCCTACAGATACGGATGGATGACTGTGTTTATGAGACTCTGAAACACATGCAGCCTTTGACTCAATGGTCCTACAACAGGAATGCATCACAGGGAAAGGTGAGAAAACCCACAAAGATATATACAAGGATATTCACAGCAATAGTTTGTTAGTGGAAAATTTAGGGGGAACAGCACCAGTAAGATAGTAGCTAAATAAACTCTATGTGTATAAACTCTACGTGTAGTACTGTACTACACAAAGTATAGCTCTGTATTTACTTGCATGGAAAGATACCATAACATATTGTTGAGAAAAACATTATGGAAAACTATGCATAGTGTTGTACCACTAAGAAAATTAAGCTTGTGCATCTGGAAGACACACCCCCAATTTGAGTGGTTGTCTTATGTGATGGAAGTAGATTGTTAGACACTTTTGATTTTCTATTCTATACATTTATCTTTTCTTTCTTTATTATTGATGAGAAAGCATTCAATAAGCTGGCAAATAAAAATGTATATAGTGTTCCCCTTAAAGTATAAAAATTCATTCAGAAACTAATACTACTATCTTGTTCCATTTTTATGGTGCCGGGGTCAGTTGTCTGAAGCCTACCAAATGAGTATCTTTAGATTATGGGGTACAATTTGAAGTATTCACATTGTCACAATTTATGACAAGTTTCAGATTTTAGGATCAAATATCATACCTGGAACAAAATGAAATACTCAACATGTGTCCTTACTTCACATAGCTTCATTACAGTTTTCTGAAATCTGAGGTAAAGTGTCCATGAGCATGGAAAGGTTTCTGCAGACAGAGCAAGAAAATTCACCTCCAAATTATATTGGTGCCTAAATATGGTTAACCACTGGTTAAAGAATATAGATGGAGACCTAGGATTTTTAATCTAGTTACCTTGCAGTGTTAAAAGTATGAGATAAGAAAACAATAACTTGAAAACTCTGTAGATTTAAGAAATTTTAGGTCATTGGACGCTCACTAAAAATTATTAAATGATAGATAGATGATAGGATAGATAGATGAGGGAGATACAGAGACAGACAGATAGTCAGATAGAGCTATACAGAGATATCTATAGATACGGTCCCATGTGCATAAGCCAGCTCTTATAATTACCATAGCGCTCAGCCCAAAGCGTGGGCTCTAAGAATTCACAATAGAATTACCAAGAGCCCAGTGTGGCATTTCACAACTCTCCTCTGTCCTCCATATTACTCCAAATTTGTCATTGAGCTCAGTGACTCCTTCTTCAGAGTGTGTCTCTTACCTCTGCTCCAGTTCATCTTTGTCATGGTAGCCCAGGCCAGAGCAATTCCTCAGCCAGCTTTCAGGTGCCCCCTGTTCCACTGACTTGTATTTCTAAAACACTCCCCTAAAACCTTTTGCTGAAGGCCTGTGAGGCCCAGGGCTGCTTCACCACTCCAGGGGTCCCACCTCCTCCCCTTCCCATACACACCCTTAACTCCAGACCCCCAAAGCTGGCTTTTGTTCACGCACCAGGCCTTCTCACGCTTAGCCGGAAGCTTCCTTACCTCCTCTGCTGGGCTCGCACTTCCTCTCATTCTCCAAGCTTCCGGTCACTTCCTCCAAACCTGTGTTTGAATTGCCTCTTCACCATGATGGAGGGCAAATACTAGCCAGCATCCTGGGGCCCCACCATCCATGACAAACGCGCCCTGCCCTTGCCTTGTGATATTCTGGGGACACACTGACATTTGTGTCTCTTACATGGCTGAACCCTCCCTGAAGACAGGGACATCTCTGGCATAGCTGTGGGACATAGTAGAGCCTCAAGACAAGTTTGTGGAATGAATGAATGCACAAATAAGTAGATGAGAAATATACCAACTTGTATGCAGGAAACCTATACATAGCCAACTGTTTTTACTAATACAGAACTGGAAACAACGATTGGTCTTCACTATCCATTTAATAATCAATCCTTGGTGCTCTGGTTGACCAAAGTCATTTTTAAAAAGCAAAATGAGAAGCAGATAGGGTCCTAGTGCAATCTGCAAATAAAGTTTAGCACCAAACACCTTCAGTATCCAGGTTAAATTCTGAGCACATAAAAAGGTTTTGTCATCTATGGCGCTACGTCCACATGTTGTTTAAGATAATGGTGTTTCTGGTGACAGTCATACTAAAATATGTCCCAGAATAGGTTATAAACCAGAGGGAGTCTCTTTCTGCTGCAGAATGTCTGGATGTGCATACAATTTGAATAGTAACAGCAGCTTTATGGTGTGATGGAGTTAGTCAACACACGATATAGCTGTGGATTTGAAAGAAATAAAAGCAGCAGGCAGACAGATAAAGTCTGGCCAAAAAGGAAGAATGAAGAAGATTCTCCCCAGGCAAGACCAGTGAGAAGCTAAGGAGGAGAAAGCAAATGCAAAGCCCAGCCAAACTTCACCAGGCTCTGGACAAGAGTAGGGCCCACGTTCATGTTCTGGTACCCGAGTGCGGAGGGAGCTCATCTTCCCCATGCACAAGCTTCTTCTGTGTGTGTGTGTGTGTGTGTGTGTGTGTGTGTGTGTGTATGTGTATGTGTGTGTAGACAGAGATAACTCTCCCAGCCTTAAACACTGTTGGACATACTATCAACAGAAGACATCGTTATCACTAAACTAAATACAGTAGCCAAGGGGGCAGGATTAGAAAACACTGTTAGCCACCTACAGATTTGTCAATGCACACCTTTACCTAGAAGCATGTTACTGTCTCCCATCTCAGGAAACAAGAACTGAACCTAATCTTTTATCCACATCCAGCTATTTTTGGATGGTCTTTTATCTCATTTATTTTAGAGCCAAGTTGCTCAAGTGAGTAATCTGAAGTTACTTATTGTGTCCATCTGTATTCTGGCTTTGGAACCCAACACTCTGGCAGCTGCACTAGCAGTGCTCCGCTCTGTAGACATCTGAGTTTATGCCTCTGCAGTTTTTTACACTGATTCACAGGCTCCTCCACATCTCCCCTGGTTCCACCTGAATCTTCAATTCCCCTTCTCAGTTTCCTTCACTATTTCTCTTCTGATTCTCCCTTCCCATTATTCTCCCCCAGTGCTGCCAGCACACACAGACACACACACACACACACACACACACACACACACAGCCACCTGGGAAAGAGCTTTCTTGCTTGGCTTCCCTACTATTCTTGGAGAGATGATCTGAAGCGTCAGAATGCATGCAGTGGAGATGGATGCAAGAAGAAAATGTAAACACTGAAACTTTGGAAGGCGCTCACAATGGAAGAAACTTTCTAGGAAGGTTTCAGGAGAGGAGAAGTCTAATAATTCCTATCTTCCCTGCAAAGGAATCAGCAGATTGTACCAAAAACTGGAAACCGTCTGTTCTGAGTACGGAGGCGACCCCAGAGATGCAGAAGTCAGCAAGAGATGCTGCTGGCCCAAGATCTCTCACCCTAAGTCCTCAATTTCATGCACATGTGTGTCAAAGCTGCCAAAGATACAATTCCAAACTCGCCAGTTTCCTCAAATACTACAAAATCAGTATTTCAATGTAGAATTTGCCTGAATAAAAAAAAAAAAAAAAAAAAGATAACTAGTGCCATTCCAAAGCAGACCCCCAGGGGTGGAACAGTGAAGAGGGGTCACGGGCAGCACAGCTGTCAGGGAGGTGGTGGTCACTGGCTGAGCTGGTGGAGAAGGAACTGCATGTCTGTCTGTCCTTCCGTCTGTCCATGCACACTGCCCCGCTGCAGTAACCAGCCCCTGAGTCTCAGGTCTATCTCTAAGCAACTCCCATTCTTGCCAATAGGGGTCTCCTAGGGAACAACTCACTTGCTGGTTCTTGCTTTTGATGTTAAACCACTGCAGGTGTGAGAATACAGAGCACAGTTTTATCAGAGGTCACTTGCTCTGGCAGATAACCCATTCACTTTGTATCTCTCAATTTTGCATGCATTAAGCATTAAGAACAAGGAGTTCTTGATAATATATCAAGGGTTGCGGATTTATAGGATAGATATATGCATAAAATGCACCATCATGGAAGAAGCACATATACCACTTCCAACAGGCCTGCACAGAGTATTGTCGACTGGACACTGTGAAGTCCCACTGTGCATCCCATAGATTCTCTCAGGCTTCACGAGTGCTACTGGAGTCTACTACCAATAACTGGCCTAATGTACCTTGTTCACAGGCATTTCTGATTGAAACAAAGAGCAGGCCAGGGGTAGGGGACAAGGAAAGTACATTCATTCGCAGTTTCGAGCTGAAAGGTGGTCATAATCCATAACTATTGACCCGACAGACAGAAATTTCCCTTTGCTGTAAATCAATTAACATTTATCCATGAGCCATTGAAAGCCATCATATTATCAGCCATTACAGTGGATACCTATTGTATTGATTAGCACAGCCTGTTATTAATGAATGACATCGGAATCTCAACCCTCTCACAGGCTGTGTGTCTTAAAGAAACAACCACCCTTCAGAGCCTTGCACTGGGTCCCTGACCCTCTCCCTAGCCTCGAGCAGGACACTGTAGGGGACCTTCTGCCTACATGCTGTAGGGCCCATAGGCATGGCATGTGCTCCTCGTTGACCCATCACACCTGCAGGTAACTCACAAGAACCTGCAGCACCTTTGACATTTCTGTGGGGACAGCAGCACACTGACTTGTCAGTGTGGCCCCGAGGAGGAGAGAGCAGCAGTGGGTAAGGTGCAGACTGTGACTGCCACCTGAAGCTAAACGTCTCTTTCGTCCAGATCCCCTCCCCCATTCCTAACACCACCTAACCAGTGCAGCTAACACCGAGTGAAACGCTCTCCAGGGAGCCTGCCCGACATCCACTGTGCCTGCTGCAGTGCAGCAGGAACCGGAAGAATCCTTTCAAATGCTTCCCTTATTATTATTTTAAGACAGTAGTCTCTGTCTGAGAAAAGATGTCTTTAAACTTTAGAATGAAATTTTTAGCTGAAGTTTCTGCATAGATGTAACCAAACTGGCACAAGACCCTGAACCACACAGTTCTGTGTACCTAAGCAGAGCTGTCTGTCATGGGGCAGCATGTCTGGCCCATGATAAAAGTCATGTTAAGGGCACAGTGGGTTACAAAGCAGAAGTCACCCAAGGGGGTTTGAAATCTGATACAGAATGTTCACCTCATTTTCTGTCTATACCAAATTAACTTCTGAGGATGATAATTGTATGACAAAATAATTATTATTCTTCCATTAATCGTGAATAAACCACTTATTTCACTTTTTCCTTAAAACTGTTTAAGTAGCACAGAAATTTAATTAACATTTCTTTTGGGGATTGCTGGGGATATAGCTCAGTGGCACAGCACCTGCGTGGCAAGAGTGAGGTCCTGAGTTCGATTTCCGGTACCCCCCCAAGTTTTTTTATTTTTTATGCAAGTGCATTTTGTGGTTTAAAAAGGCTTCTCCAAGATATCTGTTGAAAATGAAAATGAGAACAAACCACCCAAATTAAAATTCTTCATGTGTCTACTGTGAGGTCTCTGCAAGTCATTAATGGCCTCATCTAGAGTCTTTGCAAAGAACGTTAGACACGTCTTTGTTGGTAAAGCCTTTGAGAGTCAGATGTGTGTGCATGGTAGCTGTGCATTAGCATCTCTTTCCCAGCATCTTCTAGGACTGCTCCACCTGAAAAGGGACCAGGAACGCTGTGTGAGAAGATGTGATGATAGCTTCGTCAAGGTCACCATCATCATTATGCCCCAAAGAACGCTCTCCTGTTGGAGTAAAGGCTGACCGAGATTGTCTGCAATGACAATTAATGTACAAGAGGTTCCAGCAAGATGCAGGCTACCAAGGGGCCCGACTTGTGGGACTCGGTCAAAACCTCTCACTAGGTGCACTTGCCTCAGTGAGAGATTTCAGTTCACAGAACAGTTTTTTTTTTTTGCATGTGGATTTTTTTTATTTTTATTTTTTACTACAACAAAGTTCTGCTTATTTCTTCCGTGAAGGAAGACATCTTTTTTTAAGTGAAATTGGCAGCGAGGTTATGTGTAAGGCAAATTGTGATGGAGCCAATAATCTGTCAGTTTTGCCGTCCAGAATGTTCACATGAAGATGCAAACAGAAAAAGAAGCCACTTCATATGGAAGGAAAGGGAAGCGCTCTGCCTCCTCCGGATCTCAGGCAGGTCCAGTCCACACGTCCTCAAGGCAGGGGGCCTCGGATCACAGGGAAGGACACACTATCGGGGCAGACACCAAGGTGGGCCCCAGGGACACCTCACTGTGGAATCACCTGGAAACACAGCTTTTGTGCCCTCCAGGGAGCAGCAGGCTTTTCCTCAATGTCACTCACGTGCAGTGGCATCCGTGGGCCCCTGTCCCAGACGCCAGTCACTCCACCCTGCAATCCAGATCGAAGCCATGTAGAGGAATGATTCTCTCCTTGATTTCCTGTTGTTGTGCAGCCTGAAGTCCACGGTTTGAACAACTGTACCTTTATTCCAGGAAAACTGTGCGGGTAGTTGGCAACCAGCGCTCAGTGCTTGGGTTCACCTCTCCCTCTCGGTAATTATAAAGAGGTTAAACAACTTCACAGTAACATATTTGATGACCAGAAAAAGGAGCATATATGAAACATGGATACCAGCTAACTGGTTACTTGGAGTAGCTCGTTACTGGCACGAATCCTGGATGTCTCAGCCAGACAGCTAACTTCTGTGGGTCCGGGAACCTATCTACTACGGATCTTAGTTTAGCTTAGGAAGAAAATGAGATTGGCTCTTCTTTAGAAAGAGCTGTGGAGTCTCTCTTTTCTAAAATCACAAAGGAACAAGGGTCTGTAAGGGACAAAGTGTCTGGAGCACCTGTTAGGTGTTAAGCAACAGCAGGAACTAGTTTAGAGGTGAGGGTCCTGGTACAAACTCCTCAGTGCCAAAGGCCAGATCTGAACCCAGATCTTGCTGGCTCCAAAGCCCCCTCCCTCTGAGTCCCTCCGGTCACTTTTGGTGGCATCTGGTCAGCTACATGCCTGTCATTAGCTATCACCCAATTTCTTACTGCAAGGAGATCAGCACTAACCCCCAGTGAAGACCCAGAGGAGGGCTCTTCCATTGCTGGTCCCTGCTGTGCTCCTGCCGTGCAGCCCGGAGAGCTGGGTGGGCTGTTGGGAAGTGTGGCTTCTGCTCAGCCCTTGGCGGTGTCCACACACACCATCCTAGCTACCTGTGCCTTGCAGTCTCTCAGTGCAGAGGCTTCCTTTCCCACGCAGGATTCGAGAGTCTAAAAACCAGTCAGGATGCAATTGAAAGCAATTGTTTAAGCCTCTTCAAACCTGAAACTCAAAACCAACAAAAATGGCAAAATTAAAATTGATAGCAGCATGAATTTTCATGTACACAAACACGGCATACAGCCATGTGTGCTCAAAGAGAAACGTTCCCCGTCTGCAGAAGGAGAGGCAAGTTGTTACGGTTTGTGCACACTTTTCTGACACACCAGAGGGGAAGAAGCGTCCGTCCTGTCACTTGTCAGGGAGCACAGCTACTGCTGCAGCGAAGCTGGAGTGACATTCGAGGGCCCTCACTGGGGGGGGACAGAGGGTGCTGTAAACTTCTGCACATGCACTGCACCCCAAGTGCCATAGCCAAGATGACGGAGCCCATGTCGGATGCAGAACCGATCGGTGACAACTCACAGGAAACAGAGCACGCTCCCTGGGAGGATGGCACGCTTGCCTCCCATGTGGATGGGCCAGGAAGCGGCTCTGCTCTGGGAGAGAATCCCAGCCCCACGCTGCGCCTTCAGAGGCCAGCCCTCTAGAGGCCCCGGACGGTTCTCAGGAGCACTCATCAGTGGACTGCACTCTCACCAGGCCTGGGAAGGAAGCAAACACACATTCCTCTCAGGTTAAACATAACTCATTCACTAATTTACCTCACATGCCTACCCCTTGCAGTGTGTACTTCATGAAACATAAGAACTGGAGCCGCAAGAAGTTAAAAAGTATGTTTATTGGGTTTTGGACAATACTTGGATATTGAAAATTTTCCATAGATGTCACAAGTGAGAGTTACCAGAAGTCCCTCGGGAATACATGGAAAAGACAGCACCTCTGCGGCACCAGAGGGACAAACTGCAGTGCTCCGACCTCAGCTGCTCGCACCCTTTGCTCTCCAGAAGTCTCGCGGCCACTTTGCTCTGCATGGAAACCTGGGTCCCTCACTAAGAGGAGCCAAGGGAAGAAGCCCAGCATCAAAGCAACTTTAATTAGCTGCTTAAGAAAAAGTAAAAGAATATTAGATAAGTAATTTCCATAGTCCTCCCATTTGCAAAAATTAGTTTATGTGCCCCTACTTTCACTTAATTTCTGAAGGTTTTCTTTTTATCTTTTCAAAAGGTTTTTCCCTCCCTGAGTACAGACACGGTTCGGCCTTCAAACCCTTCTTTGTGGGCTCTGCATACAGTTTACACATGAGAAGGGTGCCGTGCCCCCAGTGCCCCGGAATCCGGGGAAAGTGCATGCGAGTGTGCCCTCGCACTGCTCCATCCGGACAGCTGCTTCCCTGGTTTGGTTTTCCTTCCACTGAGAGCTCACCTGCCCGTCCAGCTCCCCACAGCCCAGCCGCGGCTGCTCGGCCCTCTGCTATTTTCTTCATGTCACACACAAAGGCATCGATTAAAGAAAGGGCACCAGGCATGGCGGTGCATGCGTGTAATCCCAGCACTCGGGAGGCTAAGGCAGGAGGATCGTTGTGAGTTCGAGGCCAGCCTGGGCAACAAAGTGAGCTCAAGGCCAGCCTGAACTGCATAGTGAGACCCTGTCTCAAAAAGACCAAAAAAAAAAAAAAAAAAAACCTATTAAAGAAAGTACCTGAGATCACTCCATTGAAAACAGCGCACCTCCTGTGTCTCCCCAATTGTGGCCACTGCCAAGGGAACACAGGGCACAGCCACAAGGGGACCAGCATGACTCCCTTGTGTCCTCTGACTCGGAAGAAGAGCCAGGGGTGACACAGTTGACCGTTTCCACCATTCCAGACCTGGAATTCAGTGAGTGTCTCGATCTTCCCAAGAACTCCGACTCCACCTGCCCCTTGGCTCACCAGCACCACCCCAAGCCAGGGTCTTGCTCAGATCTCATGGGAAAGGCAGCCCATCCAGGAGGCGGTGTGTCAAAGATTCTCATTGCAGAAGTTTTTACTGCACACCCAGGGAGAGGCATTTGATCAACTCCGAAAGAAACAAACACCAAGACACAGGCTTGGAGCCACCAAGGAGCCTCTCTCCTGCTCCCAGCCAGAGCCAGCAGGCCCAAGCCCAGGCCTTCATCCAGCCTTATTCCTGCGTCTGTCTTTCTGCGTGATGCTTTTGCACAACTCTTACTCCAAAAAGAAGACAAGACCATGCACACTTTATATAGATTTCTTAAAGCTACTTCTTCTCCCTGTGGCCATGGCACTGATGTCCTCCCTGCCTGGCCCAGCTCACTTTTCCCAGTGACCCACCCTCTGCCTGGGGCTGGGACCCACAGTGCAGGTTTCCGGTCTCCACTGCTGCCTCTGCCTGGGAGGAAATAGCCAACTAATGAGCAGCAGAGCCTCCGAAGAGTACTGCAAACTTAGGAAGAGCCACTCGGGAGGAACACTGCCCGCCGACGGCCTCCCAGCCTGGACCCCTGAGGGGTGGCTGCTGTCTCACTGGCTCCTGATGCTCCTGCAGGGAATAGAGAAATTGCAAAATATGCAAAAACAGTGCTATGCCCCAACCTGTTGCTGCTGGGAAAGAGAAAGCTTCTTCCACCACCCCAGGTTAAGCACCAGCAGCTTAGACTGTTCGGGAGAATATTCTAATGTACTGCAGCGGTCCCTCGGGGGCTGAATTCTGATCTATTCCCTTTTGATAATTTTGATGATCCAAAGTGGTCCTCCTTTTAATATAAAATGTATCTTCAACCACCTGCTAGTTGTGAAATCCATTAAATTCTTGCAGATTGAAGGTAGAAAAATAAATTGTGTATATTTTAGACCCTGAATGATCTTCCTGTAGCAATTTTAGAACAAACTATGAAGAATTCTGCAATTTTAATCTCCTCAGTAGCTTCCCATTACTAAACAAGCAGAGCGCCACGGTGCAGACATAGATGTTCCGTGTCATCTTCATCTGCGGCTTTTTTCTTTCATTAAAGCTTTAATGCAGCAATTATGGCTACGTTGCCCTATAAAAAAAGGAAAAGGCAGTTTACTTTAAAAAGTGAAATTGCATAGCCTACTATTTAATTATACACAAATGTAAATGGCCTATTTTTCCATAACTGGTTATTACAGCACTGTTTTACTTTCTGAGTTTTCACAATCTCTAAAACCTACAAAGCTTCCTGCTATATAATTGTTTTGTTACATTATTGTTTTCATCTTATTTTTTCTTTTAATGTGAGTGCAGCGGGATAAATCTTGGTTTTAAGCCAGCCACTACTTCATCTACTTAAGCTTTTATAGATGAAGATTGCTGTAATTATCAGAATACCCGCTTATTTCTGAAGTATTATCCTGGCAACCTGCTGGCATTTACAACCAATTAACAAGCTTTGCCATTAGTTGCATAAGGGGTATCGCAGAGTAAACCCATTGTGTGCTAATTTTCTATTTTAGATAATCAGTTTGGCTGTCCAGAATGGAAAGAAGAAGAAAAGAAAAGGTTTGACACCCAGTGGCAGACGTGTAAAAATTACTGCGTGCCCCCCAGAGACAAAGGTATCCTGCAACTCAATGATTGCCTCCTCGCTGCTGCTATTGGTTCTTAAGTATTTCTCTTTGTCTCTTTTGGAAGAAAAAAAAACCTGGGGATTCAGCAAAGTAATCATGTCCCGTCTCGCCCACTCTCTGTCTTTTAAAGCTGACTGGCTTCTCTCGCTGTCCTACCCATAATTTGACCAAATTGTACAAGTGTTAAACACCTAGAAAAAAGACAGAAAAAAATTGAGCACGAGTTCTCTTCTTTCTCTTTTTTTAACAATGCCTTTCAACCTTTTTTCCCTTCCCTTCCTTCCTTGCTATTAGAGTTAATTAATGTATGAGAGTCCTCCAACTGGGCTGCCTTAAGATTAGCCTGCAAGCTGCGTTTAGTTAAAGTAGTGTGCTGTTGCTTATTGCTCCATTTAAACAGTCTCTGATATTAATACGTCTGTTCCCTAAGTCTGTTCTACATCAACACAGGGAGCTGTGGTCACATGAAAGCTCAAGGTCCTGGCAAGGAGGTCACTGAACCACCAGCCCAAGGACTTCATCAGGGCTATGGGACACCTCTGGGGGGGGGCAGTCTGAAGTGACCTGGTGCCCTGAGCCACACGCAGTGCTATTACCCCATCCCAGCTCTCTGCAGCTGTCTATAAAGGTTTTTCTGGAAGCTGCCTCCTCTGTCATACCCCCCAGATGACATCCAGTCTGGTCTAACTGTGCTCTCTGCAAGGGAAAGCACGAACTGTCATCTCAAGGCATCAGCAGTGATCAGCATCTATCCTGGGCACTGAGAAAGCTCTGTGGCCTCCACACTTCAGTCTGCGTGGCAAACTGCAATCTCAAATGCTCAGGTCTTCAGCATCACCACCACGAGTTCCCAGGTGATCTCTGCGTGAGTCACCTATGGCACCCTCCCCACCTTGCTCCCAGAGAGAGCAAAAGAGGAGTACATCACCACTGCTGAACTCTACTTTCTTCACTAGAGGAAAAGAATGAATTAAACCTGGGAAGAGACGGCCATAACCCCTCTCCATGCATTCACTTCTCATGACTTCCGCTGGTCAGTAGTGTGCTCACAGGTGCAGGTGATGGACATGTCTAGAGGCAGAGCCCCGGGGTCAGGCTGAGACACTGCTACAGCAGGCTTTCCTCTTTTCATAGCCAGAGCCACAATGCATTATGCTGTTATCATTGAGCATATCCTCCCAACAAATGGAGCCAACACACTTCTCACAAATACAACCTACTGAAATCAAGAAGAGACCTCCTTTTCATGGGTTGTTATGTTCTCACACTATTGCAAAATTCCTGTGAAGAAAATCCTGGCTAACTTCCCGCTTCCACAGCACAAGGACCTGGGCACTTGTCTTGTGTACACAACTACAGCACACACCAAAGGGAGTGGGGTAAGAAGTCCGCTAACAGTGTGCAGTGGGTCAGAGAAGTAAACAAGAGATGTTAGAATTATGGTGGTTGTTGTTACCCCATGAATATTCACAGTGGCTATGTTAGCCTTGAAGCATAAATTTCCTGCTACTCTTATAGTGATTTTTCATAGACTTTCCTTCCCTTTTCTTAACTTGTGGAAACCAGTACCCCTGGGTACATACACCTCAGTCCCCCACCCAAGAATTTAACCATTATGGTTTTATTAGCTTCTGACATTTAAAACTTCCTGATTTCAGAGTTCATGCATTGAACTGTGACCATGTTCAATCTGTCACAGCTGCAGTGAAGGAGGAAAGAAAGAAAAGAATCCTAAAGTGACTTCTTAGTGGACATTGTAATGAATGGTTTCAGTAGGTGAGAGAAATCTTCCCCAAGTCCTGGACTCCCCCAAAGACCACAGGTCTGCTGCTCAGAGACACATATTTACTCCTCTTTTAGGTTTTAGGTGTCCCATCTATGTCCCTGAATTTCAAAATTTTTAAGATTTACAAAGCAGAGTTTTCTTCAATAAATTCTCAGTCTTGGTGATTGTGAGCATTGTTTCTGGAGTCTGTCTTTCTCCTCCATCTTCTGGCTTTATGATCTTGCTCAAGTTACTTCTTGCACTCCATTTTCCCATCTGTAAAATGGAAGTGAGAACAACAATCTCACTCAGTTTCCCTAAAAGTTCAGTGTCATAACATGTGCTTTCTGCTCAGCAGAATGCAAAGCACATCATAAAAACAGATGCCACTGACTGTCACATGAGCTTACCTGTGAACCCGGCATTATGCTGACACTGACACTATGGGACCCTCCAGCACCAATCAGAGCAGAGTCCTTCACACAGAGAGTAACCCATACACCGGAAGGGGTCAGGAGAAAGAATTGATGGCTTCTTCACCATTCCCCTCTGCTCATAAGAGGAAAGCAAAGCTGAGCCTCTGACTTTGTCTCTCCAGCAAGGAGCCTTTCCTCTAGGAAAATGGCAGCACAGAAAGCTATGCTTGGACTCAATGCATAGTGTTTTATAATCACCTATTACTTTTTAAAATTCCAGTAAAAGTAAATAAAATAAATAGCAGTATGTGGCTACTATCAGTATTTGCTATCTCAGAAATATACTGGACCTTGTAATCAGCTGAGTTTACCTTTAAACTGTAGATTTTATTTCCAAAATGCCAGCTGGTTGGCTGGATGGAAAGTGTATCCTGGGAAGACCAAAGGCTTGTTTTCTTTGCCTGCAGCTCCTAAATAGCAAAGAGACCCTCTGCTCTGAGAATTCTTGCATTGCCAGAACTCAGCCAATGCTCTGCACAAGAATTATATGTGGGACAGATATTTAGACTTCTGTTATTGCCATTAATACCAACTACTGATCTTTAATAAAGCATTAAGTCATTAAGTGTTAAGTAGCTGGTGCTGCATTAAATTATTGAGTTAAAAATACATTAAAAGTGAGCTAGGAGGATTTTGACACAAAATGTCTTACTACATGGTTTCAGAGTTCTCTAAAGCTCCTTAGGTATGGTGGTTAAGTTCCAGAACAGCATGAAGCTTTGCTGACAGCTGTGGCAATGTCCTCAAACTGCAACTGCTTCCTGAAACACTTCAGACCCTCACTGTCTTGAAGTATAGAGCAGGACTAAGCAAATGCTCATCAAAACCTAGAAACCTATGAAGAATTCCCAAGCTCACTGCTTTCCAGGAGTGCTTCCACCATCTCCCAGCTTCCCCAGGCAAGCATCACTCAGGCAAGGCATCATCTAGGTACTGACGATCCTGGGCATTGCTCAGGCAGGTGTTGAATATTTTAAGAAATATCATACACAGAAAAATTATTGAATAAATTTAATAAAATTATTGTTTTTATATTTCCTGTATTTTCTTATAAAAATTAGTGAAAAATTTGCAATTTTTGATCATCCTGTAGTTAAATAATTGGACGAGTAAGTGGTTAAAGCATCATATTAGCATTAGGTCCACCCTCCTTGGTCTAATCATTCATCACAAAAGTTAGAAAAAGAAAAGTAGCCTTGGCACCACAGCTGATTACTAGATAAAGGGGGATTTAAAATTGAACGAGTCTGTTTCTAAAATAAGGGGAGCCTTTCCTACTGTAGAAAGGAACCAGAACATGCATTTACAGCCGGAGACCACGGAGCCACATTTGCCTTGCAGTTAGAGGTAAAAGTGCTCCCCACAGCCTCATCAGAATTCCCCACAAGCCATCTCCACTGCTGAGCATCGCAGTGCTGGTAGATTTGGGATGATTTGTTGGTGTGTCTTTAATTGTCAGGGGCTTAAGGAACATTTTTATATCACAGAGAGTTTTCTTTTAAATTAATGAAAATGAATAAAACCTTTTAAGATTGCTGTCAATTTGCAGTTCAAAGATTTCTGCAAGATGTTAAATAATATCAGCTTCGGCTGTGGGAAACTCTCGGAGTAAAGGTTCTGCAGCTCAGATGAAAGGCAGTAAAAGACAGCCTTACAAAATGTATTTTGTGAGATATCTTAAGCTTTTAAAGAAAAAAGCAAGTAAAGACAATGATAACATATATGTGCTTCTAGCCCAATAATTAAGAATACATTTTGATCAGCGTTGTTAAGTTTCAGGGCTAAGTTAAATCTCAATGTTAAGTTAAAACATATTTTCAAAGGAATTCAGTGCATGTAAGGACGTGGGTTTGCCTGCCTTTCTTCCAACCTTGTCGTGTGTAACTTGACAAAACCACAACAAAGTTTCAGTTCTCCCCAGCTATCGCCCTTACAGGTGTCCTCCGAGTGCAAACCCCATGTCAGCTCTGTCCTTGTGACCTGACTTCTTGTTCTCCTCATAACTCACACCCTCCTAAATTGTGGAGTGTCCCATTCAATAGTGTTTCAAAAAGCTGTTGAGGGTGTTGCGTTCTTTCTAGCACATCTACGCATTCTTTTTCTCTAGAATATAATTTCAAAAACATGTAATTTCTTTTGTTCTATTAATATATTGCTGAGCGCTTTTCATGTTGCCACTACACACACACACACACACACACACACACACACACACAACTCTATATTGCTCATTAACAATTTTCTTCAAAAGCATTTAAAAACAGTCACACATGCAAGACTGCATCTTCCAGATAGTTGTGGAATGAGCCTAAGTCAGAACATGAATAAGTGAATAAACGAATATGCACATAGACTCTCAGGAATATGCTTTTCCACATCACCACTTTTGAAAAAGAAAGGGAGAAAGGTCAGAAGCACAGGTGCTTAGCAGCCCAGTCTGTAGAAAAGGAGGAGGTTGCTCATAGGACAAACCACCCAATCGCAGGTGGAGCTCTGGGAGGGATGGGGGCTCTCCAAGGTCACTGCCACATGTGGCGCAGGATAGTTGCAGGAAGAGGTCTCTCTTCTTCATTCTACAATATAGTAGAGTCAGCCCAGGCTGTCCCAGGCTGTTCTGCACATAGAAGCTCATTTACTCCCCCTCTCAGGGAGAGGGGTTGGAAAGCCAAAGCTATCTGCTGGTCCAGAGAGAAGGCTACCACACCAGGTTTACCATCTCACCAACAGTGCCAGCCCCAGTCCTAGCAATGGATTCTGGATACCTGTTTAGCTGGAGGATAGAGTGCAGAAAGAGTGGCAAATGGCCATAGCAGAACCACTAGAATCTCGGCGTGGTGACTTCTTGGCAATCTTCAAATATAAGGGGCTTGAGTTCAGATCCTAAGATTACCACTTTTTGGCTGCAAGACCCTAAATTGCAAAAGCTCTCTCTGCTTCAGCTTCAAGCTCAGGGAAGTGGAGAGGAAGCTACATCTCCCCTTGACCTTGGGAATGAAATGAGTTCCAAGGCTCTTTGAAAGTGCTTAGCACAATGCCCAGCACATCATCGGTTTCCTAGAAATTACCAGCTATTATCAGCATTGTACAAGGTGGACACTGCCTATTCCAGACTGCTGGCACCTCCCGCCTCTCGTGCTCCTCACAAGAAACACATAAAATAAGTCTGTAATGCATACAAGCACATAGATGCCTCCAGTGTGCAGAGAATAGCTTTGCTTATGAATCACTGCTGAGGTGGGACCTGCTGGTCTTGTGTAATGGACTAAGCAGAGATGTGCAGAGAGGCCCCAGCCTCTCAGGGGTGTGTGTACAGTTAAAGTTCAGGAAGTGAGGCTCAGCAGACAGACCTGCTTTGGAAACTTCCCCTTCTGTTTTAACTCACCGAATGGAGTGAGGTTAAATTCGAGAATTCTTCTTGATATCAGCTCCTTATCTTTACAATGCAAAGTAAAGTACAGTATCTTCCAGTGCCATGCAGGGAAGTTAGGAAGTTAGAGAGACAGAGGATATGGTAGAACACCTGCCATGCAAAGGCACTCAGTGGTACAATTATTGGAAAGGGAGGTCATGGGCCAGGAGAACTGTGGTCCAAATTAGCGTCTCCAGAAGATCCCTTAGCCCCAGTGCCTAGAGCCTGTGAAAATGCTGCATACATAGCCAAAGAGATTTTTGCAGAATAGGCTCAAAATGGGTTAAAAAGCTTAATATCGGGAAATGATACCAGATTACCTGGGTGAGCCCAGTCTAATTGCATGAACCTTGCAAATCAGAGAACTTTCTCCAGCCGGGGGAAGAAGGGGAAGTCAGAAGAACTGAGGATGAGAGAGACTTGCACCCTGTTCCCAGCTCTCGAATGAAGATGCAAGCCTCTGGGAGCGAAGCGTGCCCAGATGATAACCAGCAAGGACATGGCAATGTCTGTCTCTACCAACTGCAAGGGATCAGCAACCTGAACGAGCTTGCAGTGGAGTCTGCTAAGAGGCTCCAATGAGCTCCCCAGCAAAGCTTGATTTCAGCCTTGTGAAATGGGACAGAGGAGCCAGTGTGCCGGCCCAGACTCCTGACCTCCACAACTGTGAATTAAGACATTTGCTCAGCTTTGCATATGAAGTTGATAGCAATTTGTTATGACAGTCATAGAAAACTAATGCTGGAATTACTAATAGAAATGGGTTTCACTCCTACATTGTGATTTTCACAGTTGAAGCAGGAGCTGGTGGAATTACAAGGAAGTTGTCAGGTAATAATAGCTGATGTTTCCTGGACTCTCACTTCGTGGATCACAGTGCCAAATGCTTTCCATGTATTATCTCCTTTTATCTTCACAGAACTCTGCAAGGCAGGCCCTTTTGTAGCTGCTGATTTGCGAGTGGAGAATAAAGAAATTAATACACAGGAAGGTCATGAACATGACAATAATCACAAAGCTCACACCTTGTAGTGCCAGGACTCCAATTCAGGCAGAGATTTCAGAGAACAGGGCTGCCACCCATGACGGCAAATGCCTTCAGTGCACGCAGGGTGGATACACAGCCCAAGCTCCCTATTTTGGTGGGTAGCTGAACAAGTTAAAGAATGGATACAAGGAAAGTTTGTCTTGAGTGACTTACCCAAAGTTTTCGTGTTCTTAATCAGGCTATCCAAGGCAGTATTACAAAGCTATTTCACTCATGAGTTAGGCCAGGATGTGCAGTAGTAACAAATAGTCCCATGAGCTCAGTGGCTCAGCCACCAAGATTTATTTCCCCCTGGTGAAAACTTCTATCCTGCCCTCAGGCCACACCTAGAAAAGTCACGTTCTCTGCGGTCAGCTGGAGAATCTAAGCTGCTTTGGTTTACAGCTCTGCCTTCCTAACAGGGGGTTCTTTCTGACGCAGAAGAAAAGAGCACATGGAGATATTACACCTAACCTTCCATACTCCTGCTGCTGGTGACATCTCTTCGCTGGCAGACCAGGGCTACCACCAGCCACACGCCACTCCCACTCACAAGGGGCAAAAGGCAGGTCATCCTCCTTGTTCTCAGGAGGAGAGAAGAAGCAGAGATTGCTGTACGCTACTCATAGGAACCAAAATCGTCAAAGCCCACTCTCTACAGACGAAATAGTTGGTTACTAAAAATAACAACTTTCTATATCATCTCGAGAAGCCTCTGTTAGCCTAGCCGTCCACATCCACCTTCCACCTCCACCTCCAGTCCAGAGGACAATGGAGAGGTTACCTGTTTTCATGTTGGAAAGGCTTTACTCCTTTTCTAGTCTCGGCCTGGCCAGCAAGGAATACAATTTCCAACCTCATCTGCCTTCCAAAGCCCTGAAGAGCTCTACCAGGTTCTCTCAGACCTCAGGCTGTCTTCATGGTATCCCCAAACAGAAGAACCTTCACAGTCCATGCCAGCCGACATCAGTCAAAGTTTTATCCATCCCCTGGAGCCAAGACAGGTCAGCTATCAGGGAAAACAAACTGGGATTTGTTTTGATGTTTTACTTTGTTTTTGTAATAAAAATATGCCCATGATATTGTCTCAGAGTTACAGAAAGCTGCTTATCCTGCTCAAACACAACTTTTATACAACCCCATGTAGACTCTTATGCTTTAGTCCCTGGTTTAGCCAGTGGAGGTCTTATTTTGAATTAATGCAAAGCATGAGAGCCTGCAGGAGTTTCCCTAAAATTTAGAGATGCTAAATTAATGCATCATCTACATAGTTTTGCTATTTGAATCCAATATGTACATCACAAACCTGGAAAATGCAACTGAAATGACAAGAGATTGGTGTTCACTTCAGAAAAATCAACTAGATCTCCCACTTTAATGGAAATTTGCAAAAAGGCATCATTTCACATTTTTGGAAATTAAAAACTAGGTTTTGTCCCTCATCTTTTGATTACTCTGAGCACTTTGCAGCAATAGTACTCAATTTTTTAAATGCACAGGAGATTCCTAGTGACTCTTCTCCCCAAATACCTTACCAAGTAGGTATTTTATTTGGCCCTACAACTGCATTTTAACAAGCAACCCAGGGGATGCTGGGTCAGCCAGTGCCTCCCAGAACGTCTGGGTGGTGAGTGTTTGTTTTCAGTCTGCACTGAAGAAAGAGCTCATGTCAGATCGTAAATCATGTCATAGATTCCTCGCCAATAAAGTTCTGCTACAAAATGAAAAAAGTCCACCGGACTTAACACTGTGTGTGGTGATAAAGATGATTTACATTCTGAAGCTAGTTTCTTGCCTTGAACAAACAAAAAAAAACTGATAGACTGGAGCATGTGAAGTTCCACCCTTGGAAGACCCATCGGTGGACCGACACCCATGACTACTAAGATGGGAAAGTCACCAATGCCTGGAAGACTTTCCTCCTAAGAGACGCAAGCACAAGGGAGGCCCAGAGACAGACCTACACTGGTCTGCTTTCTTCTGCCTGTGACCCATTACCTTGCAGAATATGCCACAGCTCTTTCTGGGTGTGCTGATAAGGTTCATGTGTATGCAGCTTCAGCAGATACTCAGCTTAATTTCCATTCCATTAGATTTTACAAGTATTTTATAAATGACCGTATTGTGCATGATCATTTATTGAATAAAATAAGTTTCTAGTACAGAACAGAGAGTACTATGTCTACTTCCAGTGAGATTAATTAAGATCAGAACATCAATTAGATATAACAAAATCTTGGTTATCTCTGATCATGGAGGTAATGTTAATTCTAAACCAAGCCACCAGATAACATCATAAATTATGTACACTGTGGCTTTGTGATCAATTTTAACATATTGGGTATTAAGTCACACCTATGGTTGAGAGAAACTAGTCATAAGAGCAGGGATACATGTATTTTACAAGATTATATATCGACGCTATGAAAAAATTCATGTGGAGGAATGAGATAAACATAAAATTCTTATTTCATCTTTCATCATTATAAAATTATAAATCTATTAAAAGTAGAAAGGTGAAGAACATGACATGCTTATTATTCTATTTCTCATAGCAACTTGGACATAGTAAGGCACAATGAATCAAATAAAACAATTTGTCATATACTGTGCTTAATAATGTCAAAATTAACATTTTTTATTCAACCAGTATTTCTTGAATATTGGCTATATTCCAAGTACTTAGCTAGATGTAAAAATGACTAAGACAAATTCTCTTTTTCCTTTAGTCACAGTTTTCAACTTTTATTAGCTTTCGTTTTGCCCACGTTTTTATTTGTACATAATGGTTATACAGATTAATTGGCTTCATTTTACCACATTTACACATGTGCTTTAGTTGTTTCTCCCCAGTACCCTCTTTGCCCTGCTCACCTCCCTTGATCTCCCCTGTCTTAGGGTGGGTTCAAGTGTATAATGTAAGTTGATCATATTCATGCAGTCTTGTCTGTGAGCCTAACAAATTAAACAGGCAATCACAGCACCATACAACAGTGCTAAGAAAAGCATGATGGGAAGAGTACTGACAATACATTAGTGGTCACTCAGAACCAGAGTTCTTGGTTCTCTTCTTGTGTTAACTTGCTGTCCCTCCAGCACAAATTCACAGATTTGGTCTGGATTTTTGGGTGCAAGCAACAGAAACTAACTCAACTGCTTTAAGAGGACTTCTGTGGAACTCACAAAATAAACAAAGCTGGAAGATTGGGCATAGGGATAGAGAGGACCCAAAGACACACCAAGGGCAAGAAAGAGGAAGTCAAAAACATTATGCTCAGCTTATGGTTGGAACTGTGGCTGGGAGTCCACCACCAGGACAGCCACCATGTCTGCCATTGCTGCTGTCTGGACAGCCTTGCTAGTGCCCAGGACTGAATGTACCCAAGAGACAGCTACTGGGCCCCTATTAATAATCCCCCTAGAGGAGAGTACTAGGAGTCAGCACTACTGGAGATGCAGTTTCCTAAGAGGATAGTAAAGACCTTGAAGAAATGGCACAGAATCTAGACAGTCAAAAATTGACAAATGTTTGCATCACTCTAAAACAAACTCTAAAATAAAATTTTTGTAAGGAAGAATAAGAAAGAGAGGAAGTGCTATAAAATACATGAAGATAAAGGATTTTTCAAACTAGAAGTTCAGTCACTAAAGAAGAATCTGAATTCATTGCCATGTGAAGATGTTTCTAGTGTACTTCTCCCCATAGCCAAAGCCACCCAAAGTCACCAAAACCATCCACTAATCTAGAAAGAATAAACCCAGTTCAGAGTTCTTGAATGAAATTTAATCATTCATTTAATAAAAATCCATGCAAAATCACTTTTGGCATAGACAGCAAAATGATATACAGGTACACAAAATGATATGTAAGTACAGACTTCCGTGGCCTTTCATGTTCAAGATTTTAAAAGCAAATTTAATCATAACATAACTCATATCCTTAACTCCTGTTGATAGTAATAATGCTTCACATTTAAATGTAAATAACATCTTTTAACTAAAACTACTTCACCACCCCTAATCTTCACAGTTTCACTAACCCTAAACTGAAAAATTCTTCTTTTCTCTTTGGAATACTAAGTGACTTGCCAAGGACCCTTTAGCTAATGACAGTGGCAATTACCAGAAGCTCATTTATGCTGGTCATTCAAAGTTGTATCATTATTGTAAAGTCCATCCATCCTCCTAAAGCTCCTACTGCATTGACAGAGCTATCGATGAAAACAATGGGGCACTTCGGGCCCAAGTTTTCCTCGTTTGATTTTATTGTACCTGAAAATATTGGATGACAAAGTACAAAGTGACAGTTAGTGGACTTCCAGTGTTTATAGAACTAATTTTCACAGTGGGAATGGCAAAACCAGGGAGGAAGGAAATTCTAAACCACACCTATAAATAGCACATGAGTCATCTGTGGGCCCAGCCTTCTTTTGCTTATTGTTCTCCTGCAGGACATGGATACCACGACGCACCACGACGCAGATAATGTGGAGATCAACATCCAGCTTTCAGAGTTGGTGGGGACAGATTATGTTACATTCGTTTGTTTCACACAAAAAAGCTGCCATGAGAGGGAAAAGCACTTTGCAGTCAGAATTCATCTTGCGCAGCTAGGAACTGGTGGGTTATTGAACAAGATTAGATGAGATAATAGACACAAAAATGCCTTGTGAAATATAAGAAGCTATCGGAGACATCAGCAAGAAGGGAGCAGCCCCAAGGATCTGGGTCAGAAATCAACCTGCACCAAGTACTGTCTCCTCCTTCCTGCTTCTGCCGTGCTCTGAGTGGTCCTCCTGTGAGCAGCTCTTGCCTCTCATGGGCACTTCCCAGTGAAGGTCCTGGTCTCTCCTTTTCTTTCCCAAGGACAAGTGGAACACTAAGAGGAAGAGAAGTTGCCGCTCCCGAGAGTAGGTCCAGGTACAGCTGGGTGGTCCAAGGCAGGAAGGAGCAAGCAATGGTAGGACTTCAGGCCTCAGACCAAGGAGAAGAAAAGACTGACCCGACATCAGGGCCTCTCTTGAGCCTGAACCATATTCCCCAGGTCATGCCCCACTGGAATAAATTAAGGCGGACTAAAAATAAATTCCAGGATGATCTAATATTGTCAAAATCCAAAGGGTGACTAGGATAGGATTGAGGAGAAGCAGAAACCGGGGTGGTACGCTCGTGTCCTCAGCAAGGTAGGACTTCTTGGCCCTCTGAGGCCACTCACTCCACAGCCAGTGTGATGCTGACACCCCCTCTGGGGCCCGTGTACCTGCCCTGGGGAAGGAGCAGCATGGTGGACATCGACCCCTGGCGTCCTCTGTGTATCTCATGCCTTCTTGGATAAATCTGGCTGTGAAAAGACCAAAGGCTGGAGAAAGGTGTGTGGCAAGGCCATGAAGGACAGCCCAAAGTGCTTTCAGGACCGTTGTGACGTTCTTGAGATTTGGGAGAAAAGACCACATGTGTGCTCTCCTGGGCTCCTTGAGAAGTGCTCCGTGGGACACACGGAAACAGCCAACAGTTTGCAGACTCCTGCCCCCACGTCAGACAGCGCTGCAGGCCCTCGATGGAGAAGGGAGAGTGAACCAGAAAGCAATACTGACTGACCTCAGTAGGACGTGGGCAAAGCACTTCTTATTGGGCGATTTAGTGGAAAGTTTTGAAAGACTTTGTAATAAACCAGAAGATCGTTAGCTGTCCTTGTCCAGCATAACCTCCCAGGCTACTTGTGACCTCCATAGCTTATATTATTCTACATCTCTGCAAACTGCAGAAAGTTGATAATAATGCAAATTATTCTGGTCCATGGAAATACAAAAGGATGTGGCCCATCAAAGTCCACATCAATAACTGCCCTATAGTTACTGACCAGATAAGAGTCTCTTTGTAAAAGTAATCTCTATATTTTTTTCTGCCTATATGTGTGTGAGTGTGAATTGTCTTTTGAGCAGGTTGTAACATATTATAGCTTCCTTCATTAATTAATGAATTAAATAAAATCTTTAACACACGTTCATTTTATGTTTGTATGAGAATCATAATTATACCTTTCTAAAAGAATTATCCTTTAACAGTTTATAATAACTGTTCATTGTGGGGCCACCTACCTCCAAATAATATGCCTACAAAGAAATTGTAAATTATTTCTAAAGCTCTTCAAATGCAAAGTGTTAAAGGCAGAGAAATGTTATCTTTTTAATATAATTGTGGTATTTTAAGCTATATTTGATAAGGCTTCAAACCGCCCTCTCATTACTGACCCCGGATGGAGGGATACAGCTCAGCCATGAGGGAGGAGCTGTGTTATTTTCTACTTTAAAGAAATAATAAAGAGCATTGTTGTAACTCAGTATAAGTAGATTGGAGTAAGGCAATAGAGATGGGCGCCAGAAGCTACTCATATCGTTCTTTAAAATGGAAATTTACCGTCTGCTGCGTCACATGCACAAAATCCAGAACTATTTTTCACAGCTTGTTCACTGAACAGATTATTGTAGAAAAAAAAAAAAACTTTTACATTTTCTGCAGATTCCCAAATCTCAGTCAAAAAACTCTTGGCAATTTTTAGCAGTGAAACAGATTTCACTTTCAGATTGAGATACTCCATTTAGCAGTAGTCAGATGATCTTCCAAATAAATATAGACTCATTTCACTCTTGATTTTATTTAAAAAGATGTTTTCATGAGGTGCCTTGGAGGGGGCCTGCATTTATTTGGTGTCCCCAAGCTAAAGCAAAGAAAACCTCAAAGGTCTAAAAACCAGAGTTAAATAAAAAAGGAATGCTAAGCTGAAAATGTTATTACAAATGATGCATGCTCATCACAGTACCAATAAATAAATAACCCCTTAAAACTTTAGAAGTACTTGAAAAAATGCTGCAGTCTTCCCTTCCCCAAATCTCAGCTCCCCAAAATATTACTAAACAGAAGTGCATGTGTTCGGTACAATATAACAGGCGGCAATATGCTGAGAAGCTTCGCAGTGAGAGGTCTCTGGACCACTTCTCTCGCTCTCTAGAGTCGCTTTATCACTGAGGGAGAAGGAACCGAGCTTCAAAGTTTATTTCTAGTATCATTTTCTCTTTATCGCCTGCATCTAATGCCATAGAAAACAATGTGGTGTATCAAATTTCATAAAAGGTTATGTCCATCACTAAAAGAATGGCAATTTTAATACCCATCTGTGTCCAAGGTTCCAGTTCTGTACACTCTAGATCTCCTCAAAGCCCCAATCTAAATTGTGCCAATGCTTTTTCTGTCCACAAAAGGAAGCTAACCTGCAAATCAGAAATAAAGTCCACAAATGTTGTGTGTGTCTTGCTTTTACAGTTATAAAAAAACATGCACACACATACTGCAGGATATTCACTAAATTTCAAAAATATATATACAGCTATTTTTAGAGAGCTTTTACAGATTTGTTAAAAGTTCATCTCTAGAACGGTAAAGATGATCTCAATATAAACAAAGCAGCGTGGACTCTACAGCAGAGGCTTTACTAAGTAAAGAAAAGCAAAAATGGTTCATGCCACTAAAAGTGTTTTATTATTTTTGTAATGACAATTTTACTATTTGGGAAAGATTCACTGTGTGCAGTCCCCAAAGCCACATTTCTGTGGTTCGTGTGACCTATGAGATAGGTTCGCTTGTGAACCCACTGTGACTCACTAAGAAATTTTTTTTTTTAATTTATACTTTTTACATTCTGGTTGCTCTACAAATATTTGGATAATATAAAAAATAAAGTTGCTCTTTGCATCATGATCTTTAATATAAAATAAAGCTAATGTATAAAATGTGTGAAAACTCAATAAAGCTACTATACCTGATAACAAGGAGTTACATGTTATAAAACTTCACTCGATTAGAACCAAGTAACTTGGCTTGAAGGTGGCCACAGATGACGCCACTACCCTTTCACACACATCCCCGTGGGCTTAGGTTCTGCATCAGCAAGCCAAGGGTAAGGATGATGAGTTTGAGAGAAAAAATGTGAAAGCTTACTATTCAGGAATGTTTTACTCTGCAAGAAAACATTTGAAATTAAAGAGTTCCTTTAAATTATACTTCAAACAGGAAGATGAGACCCAATTTACAAGCATTTGACATCCAACATAGTATATCCTTTCCTTCCCTCCCATGAAGTGAATCCCAGTGCATTTTTAAAAAGACATGTTACAATGAAATCTGCTCTGGAACCAGCTGACGAAGGTTTAGACAATTAAAGAGAGTACCTTGCTGGGGATATAGCTCAGTGGAATAAGTGCTTGCCTAGCAAGCGCAGGGTCCTGAGTTCGATCCCCAGTACCACAAAAAAAAAAAAAAAGGAGAAAGTACCTGGAGAGAGGGGGTGGCAGCTCATCACCCCAGACAGCAAAGCCTCGCCCTTGGCCGAGGGTGATGGGACCTTTGGTACAGGGATGGGGCAAGGCTGGAGAGGAAGTGGAGGGGCGCAGCCTCTGCCCCTGAGTTTTTAGCCAGGATGGAGTTTAAACAAAGTACACAAGAATTCAAAACAGAATACTCCTCCTGGCCCAGAGATTAGCCCCAAATTCTGATCCGTCTTCTAAGAAGTATCTGTGACCCTATTATATCAAGGGAGATGCTAACTTAACACCAGTAATAACAGCAGCGATAGCTATTTCTAAAAGTAGCGGGTTCTTCCAAGGGCACGTGCTCCAGTTTTGAGATTACACCTTTTAGAAATAGAGCCTGAGGCTGGCTGCTAGCCACTCTCCTGATGCCAGTCCATAGTCTAGAGCAAGCCCAGATCTGCTGGAAGGCCCACGCTGAAGGCCAAGGCCCTGCCTTGCTGATTGTGAAAGCTGTAGCCTCTTGCTCCTGCCTGTGCTCCATCAGACAGCAAACTCACATCCTTTATTGGAATGTGTTCCCTTGGCTGAGGCAGTGAAGCACACACAGATGACCCCCAACTTTGGTCTGGCTACTGACCTAGCTGTGAGCAGCCTTCCCTAGTGCAGGGTCTGAGCCACCTGCTAAGCTGCCCTCAGCCACACCAACCTGCCAGCGTGTCTAGGGACAGTCGAGGCCTAGGTCCACTTACATGAGGGCTGCCCTGGGTCCAGGGACCGATGTGGGAGCTACAGGCCTTCGGAGGTCAGAGCAGGAGCCACAGAAGCCAGCAGAGATTTCTCTTCGCTGAGGCCATCAAGGCAGGCCTGAGATTTTGTGGTTGGAAAGGATTTCTTGGACACGGAGGACTTCATTTTAAAGAGAACAAAGGTGGAGTGGCGGAGGGGGTCACTGCTAGGAAGGGCTAAACTGTGATGATTCACGCATAACCCCCAAGGCTGGGCGGGCTGGGCCCTGCCTGCTCACCTGGGTCTTCCCACTCCACTTCCTCTTTACCTTCTGGCCTTGTCCTCAGGGAGTCTCCTACAGCCCTGACCTAACCTCCGAGTGGCACTGCGTCCGCTCTGACCTCAGTGCCCTCTGTGTTAACAGGGTTCTGGTACAGTTTTAGTGGTTGTAAATCGAAGGATGCAGGAGACGGAGAAGCCCTTGCTCCCAAGCAATCCTGGACAGGTCTCTCCCACCCAGACAGCCCCCTCCCTGCCCCTGTTTTCCTCTCCTCCTCCATCTCTTCGGCCTCCTTTCCAGGGGTAGAGGTAGGGAGCGGCTCACTTACTTGGAGTCCTGGAGTGCAGTGCATGCAGCTCCTCCGCATGCCCTGTGTTGATGATGTCGGCCCAGGCCCCATCCCAGCGCCCTGCCACTTTTCCAGGTGACCCTTCGCTGATGCCCTCGCCTTCCAAAACATTTGTCTGCTGCGTCTTCCCATCCTGCATACACTGCATTTGGTAATAAAGAACCAGTTAAGGGAAAAATGGAAAAGCAAAGTCAAAGGGCATTTTCACCAGACTTCTGGAGTCATAGGGATTGGGGGCACGTGAGGCCCAGAGGTCACCTTCCTCTCTGTGAGCCATACTAGGATGCTGAGTGCTCAGGAAGACCTACACCTTCCTCTCCTGCCCCTTAAAATGCATCCCCAACCCCAGCTAGTAGACAGATGGCTTCTTCTTACCTTTAACTCCATTATAGCTCAACAAGTAAAGAGGTAAACATTATCTGGTTAAATCTGTAGTTACTTTGCTTTGGGAGGACTTCCTGTATGAAATTCTGATACCATAAAAAGAGTGCCTGAAATTATTATGCATTTGTTTTATGGCTCAACTGTTCAAAAGAACAATACAGCACATTGTCATCCAGTGGTACCAACCTTTGTGGTCCCTGTGACATGTCGGTCAGCCTCTTATGGGTTGATAATTTACAAGAATTTGGGTGTAAATGTGTATTTATTTTTCACTTAGATTTTCATGGTCCCTTTTACTCCAGAGAACTCTTTTTACGTGTGTTTTTAATCCCAGGAATGAGGCTATAACTGCCTTTCGAAGGCCCCGCCCCTGGCGTCTGACTGAGTCCTGACCCCTCCCCCGCCTCTGAAGCTCCTTCTTTCGCACCACAAGGGTTTGTTTGAATTCAGAACCTCTGAAGGAGCTGTCAGGGGCCCGACTGCCTCCTTCCTGGGGCCGTGTGCACAAGCCACGGGCACAAGCAGCAGACAACTATAAAAGAGATGCTTCACCAAGCGCATTACAAAACGGAACGCCCCCTTGGGACAGGGAGGTGATTAAGCTCCATGTCAGTGGTGTCCCATGTAGTTTACAGTAATCTGAGCCTCTGACTTCCAGGCAACCTGGGTTTTTGCACTTGGAAAGAGGTTCTGGGGCACTCGATTGATATCAACTCTATCAAAATTAGCAGAGATCAAAGCACTCAATGTCTCAGCCACCCTAATTTCCATTAAAACCTTCCCTTGACTTCCTGGCTGGGTGGACCATTCCCAATGGAGCCGGGCAGTGCCTGAGGCTCACAGCCTGTCACCTGGCCCTCTTGATTAACCTGAGCATTGAAACCATGCTCCAGGAGTGAAGACATCATTTGTATAGGCCCGTAAATGATGAAAAGAAAATACTAATAACCAAGATTTAGGAAGACTATTCTGCCAGGTTTAACTCACTTCTATGAAATATGCTCTTAAATCCCTCGAAGAATCAGGAGAAATTGCAATACACAAAAAAAATGTTTTTGAACATGATAAAAGAAAATCAAATAGTCAATAATTATCCACTGACGATTAAATTTTTCTTTCTGTAATCAGTCAGTGATCAGAAGCCTAACTCACAAATTATTCACAGACCACAAGGGAGGCCAGCTAACAGTTCCATAATAGCATATTCTATAAAATCTTTATCAAATAAACAAAAAAAGCCTATCCCTTCTCCACCATGGTCAAGAAGCCCACTTTGTTAAATCAGGAAGATTATTTTGCTTTTCATTCTGAGAAACATGTTTGCACTTCAGTATCATTTAAGAATTTTAAGACAAAATATTTTTTTCTCTGCATTTGTCTGGAAATTCTGACTTTGATCTCACTGTGTTTTTAAAGGCCAGTGCTCAGCTTTCCCTTATCTAACTATCTTGTTTCTCAATTCTTCAAAGCTAAATTTTTCACGTTTAAAACATTTTTTCTATTCACCTTCTACACAAGCTGCAGATGGGATGTGTAAAATTTACAAATTTACAACTGTAAAAATAAATGCTTTTAACCAGGAAGAGACAAGGCGTCTTTAGTGTGCAGGGCTTTTTATAATTATTCAGCACACTTTAATTTTACTTTTAGAAGAAAAAAGCAAATAATAATATAATATCTTCACATCCATGTTATACCATGAAATAAAAACAACTCACAACTTCCACTCCTATTTCACCAAGTTTTCTACTAGAACTTCTTCTAGGCTATTTTAAATATGCTTAAACTAATGGTTTTCTGTAATCTGTCTTTTTTTTCCTTTGGAAACATACCGTGCCATTGTCAGTTTTTAAAAAGAAGCAATTTTCTGACTTTTGAGATTGAGTAGGTCAAAGAAAAATTACTACTGTTGAAAACCCATAATTAAGTAGAAAATGCAGCTGCACTTATGAGAAACTAAAATTAAGTTTATTCTATTAATACTTGATTCTGAAACGCACGTTTGAATTTTCGGTTAAGGTTTCATTTAGAGCTCTGCCTTATCTATCACCTATCTTTGCTGATTACTTTTAATAAGTAACATGGAGGAATATAATAGTTCTTTGCTGATGGAGAGACATTTCTGAGCTCTTCGCTGTCCTCCTTAAAATATCTTTTTCAAAAGTATTTCTAAACAAACTGATGGAATATTCTTTGTCAATTTGCATTTATTCTTATTATAATGATTCTAAATAAGCATTGATTCTTACCATAGTTATTCTAAATAAATATATGGCCTCCTTAAACACTAAAGTTGTGTACACAAAAAATACATTTTAAGCACAAATCATCATGATAATTACATGCAGGGTAGTATTTTAGAAAATAAAATATCTAACTTTCTTTTTGTATGTTCACTCCATTAATTTTTAACTATAATATATAGCATTTTATTCTACTGAATACTCATAAAAGGGGACCAGTAAGAATCCAAGCTAATGCTGAACTCACGAGATTACTAGATGTTTCCTGATCACAGCTCCTATATGAACAATTCATCAAATCAGGTTACATTTAAAAAGTTAAAATATTGCACAACAACACAAACCTTATAAACAAATACAGTCATTTAGAACAATTTAAAAAGTCATAATATTTGTCACTGCTTAATTTTAATGGTACATTTTAATGAATCAAGATAAACACCCTTTAACCTCCTCTACAAAACTCTTGGATTGAAATCTGAATAACATTTACATAAAATTAGGTATATTGTGAAAGCCTTATTAAAGGCAATGTATGAGCACTATAAAATTATTTATGTGTGGAAATGGTAGTAATCTCCATTTAGAAGCTGATGCTGAGCATCAGGATATACGTAAGTATTTGCTAGATTTTAATATAAAGTTTATTATTTTTCATAAATATATTTTAAGTAGCAAATGTTCACAAGATAGCAATGTCTAAAAGAAAAGTAGTAATTAAACTGCAAATATACCTAAAAGCTTAAGCTTTGAAACTTCGTTCTACTGTGAGAGTAATAAAAACCTTTTTCTGAGAAAGAATGTTCTGGTTTTGTTTTAGCGTTTGTTTAGAATTGTTTTAAACACATTTTCATCCACAGTGTTGCCTTCTTTATTCTGTCTACAAACCCACGTTGCCCTAAAACTCCGGAACAGCGGCTGGGGATGGGGAGGGACGTGTACGGTCAGCGTCCTCTCGGTGACTACAGAGCCTGGGAAGAGAATTCCTAGCAAGGGATAAAAGCACATGAGTGGGGAAAATTACACTCGAAACCGGGTTTTGGTGAATGCTTTCTCCATGCCTTCTGGCCCTGCCTGTTACCTGCTCTCTTGAGTCATTTCCATTCAGTGCTGCTGGGCTAAGCCTGCTGAAATTCTGTTTTCCAGATGCCTGTATTCCACAAAGGGAAGGAAACTGTGGCAGCATCTCTCACCCACTCCATCCTGGCTAGGTTGGGCACCCAAGATCCCTGCGGCTGGGGTCCCCCAGTGGGGAGACAGTATCTAGGGGCAGGTTGAGGACAGGCCAGCTCACAGTAGGACACAGACCATTATCGCTTTGATGACACAACCAGCCCTGTCTCACACAAACACAGACACAACTAGCTCAGATTCAGCCCCAAAACGATTGCACCTGACAACATGTCTCTGTAAACATGCTTGGAATCCGGGTGAGGGTGAATGAATCAAGAGGCGTTGCGTCTTGTTCCCTAGCACCAAGGGTGGAACCGGGGACCAGCATCCTGCACAAGGCTGATTTTAGTGGGGGCTTCTGTTTGGTTTGCTTTGATTTTGTCTTGTCTTTTCTTGTGCCTAATTAAAAGCCCATCTGCATGGCTATCTTTGTGCCTACTTTAGAGAGAAAGAGAGAAGAAAGTTGCTTGGATTGCTAAAGGAAACTGTAAAATCAGGCCGGATCAAACAAACCTTAAAGAGGTACATTTTAGTGTCTCTCTTTTTCCCCATTTATTCCTACAAAACACTCAAACCAGCAATTATAAATGTCACATTTGGTGACCAAAAATGTCTATAAAGTCCATTTACTAGGTTGCTACACAAAAGTAGATATTGAGTTTCCACAAAAAGAAATATAAACCTGCTCACAACCAAAATTACTTCTAATATTTTCTAAGGCACATTTTAAGTGTATCTTAAAGTATGTGGCATATGAAGACAGTCTGTGAAACGCTTTTGAGTCTCAGTCCCCTTTACTCTTTCAGTGCAGTCCAGCCTCTGTCACCTGCCGCCTGGGGACAGAGTCACTGCCATCTACCTGTCGGGGTCTCTGTGCACGAGGGGTGCGACCAGTTGACGTATTCCAGCTTGGAAATAATAACAGTTCTTTTTAACAAACCAGTATAATTAGGCTGAAAGTTTCTCTGATGCACATTCATCAGCAGCAGTAATCAGATAGGAGGCTTCTCTGAAACTTTTCTGATTCATAAATAATATAGTATTTACAAAGAGGAAGTTGTGGGAAGCGGCAGTAAACAATCTCGCCGTCCATCTGTTATTATGGAATCCAGAAGAGCTGAATCAGAATCCACGTCGTTTAGGATAGAAAAGATGCTTAGGAAATGTTGCTGGAATAATTATTAAACCAAAAGTGCCATGTTTTCACTTTTTAGGGATCTCAGTCATACGCGGTAGGTGTGAGATGCACCCACTTGTGTGGATGGTTGGGTGCAAGGAATTTACCTGGATTAATAACTCCGTAGGGCACCAAACGGTTTTTTAAACAGTGTGGCAGGATGTGTCTTTAGTCTGTAACTACTGGTTAATTTTATAAAGTTATATTCAAATGTGTTCTTAATTTTTAGGAAAATTGCCTTTAGAATCTTATTTAATCAAAGCATGTGATTGAGTTCAGTATTCAGTTTGAAATTTAAAAACTAAACAAAGCTACACTGCCTTGCACTCTCTCCTGACCCTGACCTCACCCTTCCCTGCTCACTAACGCCCAGCACACACTCACACACACACGCACAGTCACTCACACTCACACGCTCACACACGCGCACGCACGCACGCACGCACCCAGAGTTTTGCTGCTGTTTCCCTTCTGGGTCTAGGAATTACTCCTCCACCCGAACTCGCTTGATACTCATTTAATTTTTTTAAATTTCGGAAAGAATGAACCAAGGAATGCGTTCTTGCACAGGCACGGGAGGTGCGCGCCAGGCTGTCCCGGCGCCTGTGCGGTTGTGGCCAGAGTGAGCCTCGCGCACGGGGTGGGGGAAGGCGCCCCGGAACCCGGACCCGCACCCGCACCCGCGGCTGTCCGCGCACTGCCTGTGCCAAGGACCGCCGCGCACCCACGCCTTCCGAAACCCCGGCGGGACGGGGAGGAATCCTGCACCGCCTCTCCTCGCTCGCGAGGGACTCGGCCGAGCCGAGCCCGCGACGCCCTTCGGCCAGGGCGGTCCCGGGGCCGGGCGGGGCCGTGGGGTCCGGGGCGCAGCTGCTCCGCACCGGGCCGAGGGCGCAGACGCCGGCCGCAGCGCCCCCTGCCGGCGCCGCGCGGAGCCGCCCTGGAGCGTGCTCGCCTCCAGCCGTGTCCTCAGCCGGGTCCGCGCGGGCCGCGGGGAGAGCGGGCTGCGCGGGCGCCGGGGCACCGAGGAGGTGCAGCGCCCCGGCCCGAGGCGGACGCCGCTCCTGCTGCCCGCGGCCCTGCGCCCCGCCTCGGCCTCCCAGTCCTGCTCCCCGCGCCCCGGCAGCACCTCCGCGCGCCAGCTGCCTGCCCCGCGTGCACGCCGCGCCCAGCTCACGGTCAGCTCAGCGCCGTCCGCCGCCTCCGCCCGGAGCTGCCGCCTCGCCGCTCTGCCTAAACCTCCATTACATTTTTCTAACACTGTCCAAGTACGTAAAATGTAACAGTATGTAAAATGTAAATGAATGGCTGCGATTGCTCTGAAAGCCTCCCCAGCCGTAAAACCCTGCCGCCGTCGACGAGCACTGGGAGAGAGGGCCCAGCTTGTCATGTGCATTCGGCAACGGGTAAATAACCAAAATAGTAATGTCTCTTTCAACCTTTCAATATGCTCGGCGCAGTTAAACACCAAATGGAGCAGTGGTGACGGGCGCCGGCTCTGTCTTCACGGCGCAGACTTCAGGGACCGGGCAGCCGCGCCTGGGCAGGTGGGCGCCTCGGGACGGTCGGGGCGCTGTTCAGGGACCGGGCAGCCGCGCCTGGGCAGGTGGGCGCCTCGGGACGGTCGGGGCGCTGTCGGGGCCGGGGCGAGGGCAGAGGAGCGGGGTGCACAGAGAGGGAGGCCAAGCGCAATCTCCCAGTCGGATGAGGGCTCCACAGACACCTGAACCTTCGTTCTGCTAACACAAAAATAAAGGCTTTTTTTTCTTCTTTAGGTATGAGCTTGTCAAATTTTAATCAAACAGATAGATGAGTGACAGGCAAGGCCTGGTAAATGATGAGAGAATGTAGGCAAATAGCAGAAAAAGAAGCCAGTGGAAAAGGAGGACAGAAGTTTGCGGGGAGGGGCTGGGTGGAGAGGGCCCCAGGCAGGCGTGGGGGCCAGCTGGGAGCCAGGCAGCCGCGTCTCCTCTGACCCACTGCTGGGGGAAAGGAAGCCCAGCGCCCACTGCTCCCGGAGCTTTGCAGCCAGAGGAGCTTGCGCTCCACGTTCCACGCTGCACGCCACAGTGAGAAACAAAACCCAGCAGAGCTGAGGCCCTGCCTGACCGAGGTGCAGGTGACAGTCACACACCCTTAGGTGGATTCACCTCGCCCTGCTGTACTATCCCTGCGGCCCAGCTGGCTCTGTGGCCAGACCAGCAGGTCCCAGACCAGGGCCCACTGCAGTCACTCGGGGAGCTTGCAAAACCCTGCGTCCCCGGGTCAGAGCACAACCCTGAAAACACGTTTCCTCGGGTCCAGCGGGCTAGGCCTCCCTGCACATGTGACTGTGGTCACAGGTCCTGGATGAGCCAGGTCCAGAGCACAGGGGGACACTGAGCGGGAGCAGAAGACCCTGGAGAGCAAGGTCCCCGGCCTCGGCCGCTGCACCCCTCCTTTGCCAAGTGCAGGGAGTGCGCCCTGGCTCTTTGACCTCCACCTCTGCATGTCTGGGCCCCGGGCTCCCCCCCACCCGCTTCCCTTCTCCTGCACTCCAGGGTCACACTTCTGCTCCCAAATTCTGCGACGGCCGGGGACAGGTACTTGGCTTCCCCCCGCTTTCGCTCTTCCTTTGTGAAGTGGGCTTTCTCACAATCCGCTGAGGGGATCAAGTGAGATACTGCGAGCAAATCCCTCGGCTCCGCGCCTGCCAAACAGTGCTCCAGAAATGTCAGCCGTTACTATTATCCATTTATTCATGAGTTAATTCCCTGCCAACAGAAAGGATTTTCAGAAAGCCTTGTGAGAAAGAAAGTATCAAGAACTCCATCGCGGTAGCCTGAAAGGGGACACCCTAGACACAGGGGAAGGGAAGTCTCCGCTGGCGGGGACGAAGAACGAAGCCTGGGCTTCCGGTCCAAGGCACTCAGAGCCCTGTGATGTAGCCCTGGGCCCAGCTAAAACCGGAGATTTTAAACATCAGCAGACAGTGGGAAGTAGGGAGAGAGGTCCTTCTGCACAGGGAAGGGGACTGAGAGACGCGGGGAGGGAAGCAGGAAGGGAGGGGGTGCAAGGAGTGAAGGAGGCCGTGCCCACACCGATGCCCCACGAGGAGTGGGGTCCTGACGTCCTGCCAACACGGACAAGAGTAAACATTTTTAAAAATAATTAAATAAGAAATAAAAATTAGTAGAAAATCAGCAGCCGGAGAAAATGAGACACACTTCCAGGGAGAGACACTACTGCCAGAGCAAGACCAGCGCTTGTCCCTGCGTGGTCACAAACACTCCGCAAGCCCTAGAGCCGCTCCGGGCCAGGGGCCCTGGTTGGCGGCCGCCCCTGCTGCAAGCTGCCCAGTGATGCGGAACCTAGTTATCGCGCCCAAGGGAAGGGTGGGTGCGGCGGAACTGGAACTGTGGGGTGGGGCTACCAGGCTGAGCAAAGTGTGCATGAGCACCAGGAGGCCTCTAATTGGGTTAAGCATATGATCTTTGAGAGGCTGAAGTCTGAAAGGCAAATTAACCTCTGCAGCCTTTGATAACCATTATGACGGGGTAGAATGCCCATGGCTGGGGTAGGACGGATTTCCTCCAAGGTCAGGAAAGCTGGATGATTGGCCATTATGTGTAAATTGGGATCTGTTTTCCCGATCATCAACTTGTTAATTTTCAATGAAATTATTTCACAGAAATTTCAGCATTTCCTGAAACTTTCTTCATCTGCCTCTGTCCTTCTCTTTCACCAGGCAGACAGAATGTCAGTGCTGAAAAGGAAGTATTTACACCTTTCCTTCAGCGGTTAATTACTACTTGTCAGGAGGCTGCAGATTCCAGGCAGTCAGGCCCGGGATTCTCGGAGACTTTCAAGAGGAAGCTGCACCTTCTGCAGATAGCACTCTGTGTGGCTGAGCCACAGGGGTTGTTTCACAGGAAGCCAGTCAACAAACATGACAAGATGCAGGGGGCTGTCACCCCCTCTGTCCTCGTCCTCTGCCCACAAGGAACCATGTCGTTGTGGATTGGAGGCCACTGCCTTGGTCACCCAGAATGACTCTCTTGGCCTGAGGGCCTCAGCGAAGTGCTTCGGTACAATACAGGCCTCCAAAGTGGGGCCTCACCGCAGCCTGGGTCCCTAAGAGGAGACACAGGACCTCATGTGCGCACATGGGGACACGGAGAGAAGGAGGGAGGCCTCAGAGAAACCCGCAGCCCCAGTGCCTCAGCCCCGGTGCCTCAGCCCCGGAGCCCAGCACCAGCTCTGCTTCTGTGCCCACCTGGCTTGGGGTGTTTTGCTCTGCCAGCCCAGGCCACAGCATGAGCAGGGTGCACAGGGCTGAGTTCTTCGGGTCCAGCCCTCTGTCCTCCGCCTCCAAGACCTCCAGCCCCACTCAGGCCTGAGTCCTCTGGGCACAGATTGTCCACCCTTTTCCTGTACAAGGAACGTGTGTATGTGTGTGTGTGTGTGTGTGTGTGTGTGAAATATTTCGTGACCAAAACTATTTCGTAATGAGTTACAGAGACGAAATGCTTGCAAAAGTGTGTGCCAACTTGTTACGCTCTCTTAACTCCCTGCAGAGTGAGTCCAATAAAGTAAAACTTCATTATATCGGGAAACATAGTTTGAACAAAATAGTACTACTCTCCAGTGAAAGAGTAGCTCTGCCTGGATCCAGTACACATGTCATATTTCTGGAAAGTCATTTGACACAAATCAGTCTAAAAAATAAAACAAGCAGGTGTATAATGTATTACTCAGAATAAAATAAACATGGCTTCATTTTTGAGTGCCAGAGTTTATTCCGTCCATTAAATCTCCATCAGCTCCTGTGTGCTTGGCGCCCTCTTGTGTCCACTTGTGGAAAGGTCTGTTCTCCAAATCAGCAATTCGCCCCCCAGCCATCTTTCTTCAACCTGAAAACTTCAGGAGATGCAACAGGAAATAAACTCCTCTTCTCTACACAAACTAAGCCAGTTAAAAAAGCATTAACTTGTCAAAACATAAGTTGGGTTTCAAAATTCAAACGACAGTTCTATGCATCCTGACTACCTGCATATCGCAGCTATTCTTTGTGCAGACTCCAGCAGACAAAAGCTTTTCCTCTGCTCTCCTCGGTACCAGACACACTGATGTGTGAATGCCTCAAATGTTAGATCTACAAAGTCGCTCTTTCCAGCTATTCTTTTAAAATTATTTTTGGTCAGATTTCTACAGGAAAATACAATAATTTTGCAAATCAAACCATAAAGCATGTTCTAGGCGACGACTAGCTCTGTGTATTTTGCCAGAGGTACCAGTTGTTAATGCTGCTGTGGCTTTTCTCATCAAAAAGATGAATGTAGGCAAATTGCAGAAACTTAACCTTGTGCCGATCAGTTTAGTGTGATGGTAATTACAGTCCGAAAGGTCACTTTGCACATCAAAGTTAATTTCTCCAATTCAGCTCTAACAGGGCATTCACCTCAGCTATTTCCTCGTTTGGTGCAGATATCATAAAACACGGATAGGCGTCTCTATCACACACCATCCAATCCTATCCCTCTCTCTCATCACTGAAATTTAGCTCAAGTAGCATACATTAAAATCTAACCACCCCATTCGTATATGCACTCTTCCCAAATATTTAGCGGGCTCGGCTGGGACGCGGCCTTGTTCCTCGACGGTGACCATGAAACCGCATGTGAACTCACGGAACTAAACTCCCGTGGTAGGACTGGCACACTAGCAAGTGAACACTGTCAGAGCCTGCAGAAGACAGGAAAGTCAAGTAGGCCACAGAAATAGCGTGCAAGTCAGAAGAGAGTGACAACCGTCAAGCGCAAAGCTGGCTGGACTCAGTGGGCCAAGCAAGCACCCTGGGCAGGAGGGCAGCCAGGCCCTGAGGAAGCAGAGCTGACGCGGTCTCCGCTCCTCCAGGAGCTGGGCTCACTCTGCCCCCAGGAAGGGTCCGAGGGACGGTGTGGAACACAGCCCAGCGAGGGACCAGTGGACTATGAATGTGGTGTCGATGTTGCCCATCGGCTGGCTGAGAGCACCCTCCTCATCTTCAGAAAACATTTTCATTCTTTTAGACTCCAGGAGTTAGTGTGAAACTGGAAATAATGCAGTTATCAAATAAATCCAAGTGTCATGACCCTCGGAGGACAATGTACCAGGACAAGCAATCCTCGGGTCATTCCTTCATCTCCATGAGACACACACACTCGCACACACATGTGCACACACAGAGCTTTCAACCCAAAGGACGCCATGCACACATCACCTTCCGGGGATGCCCTCCTGTTTTTAACCATGTTCCAGGCAATCAGACCAAGAGTGTACTCATGCGGACTACACCTCGTGTCGCCCTTTCACCCCTCCCACAGGGAGGCTTCGGCCATGGATTTGAACATTAAACCCTTCGCCCTCTGAATAAACAACCCCAAGGCCAGCAGTGGTACAGAGCTCTGGCACGGCGCTGCCCAGGTAGAGCTCCCCACCCCAGCTCCCTTGGTGGTCCTAAGAGTGTCTGAGATCTTGCTCTAGCCTTTACGGAATTATAGGGTGTTTTGTTTTGTTTTCTGATACTGGGTACTGAACCCAGGGATTCATACTGCACAACATCTCCAGCCCTTTGTTTTTTGGGTTTTTTTTAATTTTGAGACAGGGTCTCTTGGAGTCACTAAGCTGCCCAGGCTAAGCTCACATCTGTAATCCTCCTGCCTCAGCCTTCCAGAGTGCTGAGGCCACAGGTGTACCTTCCCCCAGGAAGGGTGCAGGACAAGCCTGGCTCAGACACCCAAGTTCAGGTAAAGGTCCCGCTGCCTCCTCCAGAGCAGGTTCGCCCTCACCCAAACCCCCTCCTCCCCGGACAGCAGGCTCCCAGTGTCTGCACTGCTCAAACTCGCTGCAGTAATATCTGACAGTGCCAGCCAACTGTGAATCGCATGGCACTGGAAGGACCAGGCGGGAGCTAACAGCGGCCATGGCATCTGGGCACACTCTCCGCAGCACTGAGCAAGCCAAGTGACCTCCCAGATCCAGTGCCAGGCTTGGGCCCAGGGGCCTGGCCAATGCCTGTCAGGCTTTAGCTGTGAGCTGCACGTGAATCCTCGGGCACTGAAGACAGCTGCCATGCTCCGTGCCGTGAGTGGCTTCCTTTCACAAGGGGGGAACAAGAAGATGGGGTGCCCAGCAGGAGGGGTTCACAGCCAGTGTTTCTTATGGCAGGAGCGGTCCTTACATAGGGCCCTGCCTCCCTCCTCCGCACGCACACACAGGTCCTCTTTGTACTGCTCTGGGGGACAGTGAAGTTCACACCCACGCATGTTCCAGGTGGCTTTACCTATGTGATGTGTGTATCGGCATGGGTGCTCCTGTGTGCATCTCACAAGTCCTCCCCCGCTGCCAGCACAATCTCACCCCTTCTCGAGGAGCTGTAGCACAGCCTGCCTGCCCTCACCAGGTCCGCGCTGAGACCCCACTGTCACCTCTTCCTCGGGAGCGAGGGCACTGCAGATCAAACCAAGGCCTTCACACTGAGCTGCATCCCCAGCCCTTTTTAAAAATTATTTTTTGTTTAAATCAGGGCCTCATAGAGTTGCCATGATAGGGCTTGAACTGGCAATCATCCTGCCTCAGCCTCCCAGCATGCTGGGATGACAGAAGTGCTGCATCATTGGAGCCTTAAAATGGAAGTGCAGTTGTCCTGGGCTCCTTGGAGCCGGGTTCCAGGATCCTTGCTGGTAGCAGAACGCATGGGCACTCCAGTCCCTCATGCACAGCTTCAGGGTACCTGCCTCACCTGTGCTCCCAGAGTACTCTAGGCCCTCCCTGGGTGACCTTGAGGCTCATATAGAGGGTGTGCTGTAAGAACCCTTGTTACACTATTTTAATTCATGGCAATTCTTGTTGTGTCCTTATCAACTGTTTCCTAAATTTTTGACAAACATCAGATACACATCTCGAGGGGCTGCCGAGTGTCAGCAGGTATTGAGAACTGGACTGGTCAGCATCCCCGTCTCTTGTTATTTCTTGATGTTTTGAGCTTCGGAGCACCTCCCTTCTAGTGCTTCAGAAAACGGACAGCAACTAGCATGGCCCAGCCATGGAGAGCGGACCTGAGACAGCCCTGCCCAACACCCATCCCAGCCTCTGGTGTCACCACTCTGACTTAGCGAAGACCAGAGTTGATCTTCTCTGTCTGGCTTATTTCACTAACGTAATGTCTTCTTTTTGCTGTGAAGGACAGAATTTCCTCCTTTCTGTGGCTGAATAATAAATACTCCACATTGGACAGAAGCCACATCCTCCTTTACCATTCAACCACGGAGGCGCCAAGTTAATGGGGGTGGGTGGCCTCTGTGCCTGGGACACATAAGCATCTCGGTCCGTGGCATTCTGTCCTCTTTCCTAGCCATGTGTTTCCAGCCCTACACCCTGCCCAGGCACTGCCTTCCTTGGCCCTTTGTCAGCAGTTACTAGCTCTGGTCTCCTGACCTCCTCCAAAGGAACTATAGCAAAGCTCCAGTGGCCAAGACAGACACCCACCCTCCTCTGGCAGCAGGACAGAGGCCACCCACCCCACCCACCCCCATTTAACTGGGGTTCCTTGGTTTTAAGTGTTTTTGTTCCCTCTGTATTCTGGATGTCACCCCTTTGTCAGATGAATAGTTGGCAGACATCTTCCACCCCGTAGGTCTTGCCTTCACTCTGATTTCTTCTCCTGCTGCCCAGAATCCCCTTAGTTTGATGTTACCCCTTTATCTATTTTTGCTTTTGCTGCCTGTGCCTTTGGGTCTTACCTAAAAGTCGCTGTGTACACTGAAGTTTTGATGTTTGCTCTCTGCTCTTTTCCAGTAGCTTCCTGATTTCAGTCTTGCATTTAGGGCTGGGGCCCATCTGAGTTGCTGTTTGTATCGGGCGTGCATGGGAGAACTAGTTCCATTCTTCTACATGTGGAATCCAGTTTTCCCAGTGCCGCCAAACTTGGAGGCTGTGCTTTCTCCCAGGTATGTTTGTGTACCCTTGTCAAGACTCTGCTGGCTGCGGCTGTGTGGGTTTATTTCAGGTATGTCTGTCCAGCTCCATGGGTCTGTGTGTCTATCTTTACCCAGTACTGTGCTGTTGTGGCTAGGAATGCTCCGTAGTATGTCTTAAAATCAGTAGTCCGATGCTGCCAGCTTTGCTCCATTTTCTCAGGGTTGCTTTGGCTCTTTGGGGTCTTCCATGCTTCCATGTAAATTTGGGGTGATTTCTTCCGGCTCCGTGGTAGATGCCATTGATCTCCTGAGGGAGGGTACCTAGATCTGTGGTGCGCAAGTTTTCTCCCCTCAGTTGGTTGACTCTGCAGTAGCAGATCCTGTGATTCCTCAGCAGCATCTGACAACAGAGGTAGATGGAGGGCACCTGGGCACCAGCTCCTGTCCCTCTGCCGGAGGAGGGTGGGTGTCTGTCTTGGCCACTGGAGCTCTGCTATGGTTCCTTTGGAGGAGGTCAGGAGACCAGAGCCGGTAACTGCTGACAAAGGGCCCCGGAAAGCAGTGCCCGGGTAGGGTGCAGGGCTGGAAACACATGGCTAAGAAAGAGGACAGAATGCCATGGACCGAGACACTTGTGTGTCCACAGCACAGAGGTCATATGTGGATTTCTAAGGTGACTTCCAGGATCAGAGGCAAGAGAGCCCACAGCAACCACCCCACACAGCAGAGCTAGGGAACCCAGGAGATGCTTGGCCCAAGAAGCTAGAAGCCACAGAACAAATGGCACCTGGGCTACAGCTCCAACCCCAGACCAAAAGCTGGAGCTCACTGGAGAGTCACTGGCGTGACTCTGGGACAGCTGAAGAAATGGAGTCTGATGTCCTGAGATGATGACCACAAAAGATACCAGCTTCAGCAGAACACGGCTTTTCAAACACGAGCCAACTTCCTCCTTCTGTCTTACTCCATCTGAGCTGCCATCCTATTGGCTGGTGCCTCCACATCCAGGATAGGTCTTCTCCTCAGTTTGCTGGTCTGCACATCAATCATCCCTGGGCACACCCATGACACACCCGGAAGTATGCATTCCCAAACTGCTAGAGGCTGGGCTAACATGTCACAGAGGCAGCTCGGAAGAGCAGGAACAGAGAGAGAATAAGCACATAAGACAGGCAGCCTTAGCCAGGGAATACAGTGCCGCCAGTGGAGACAGGTGACAGGTGAAGCATGTTTGTTTACAAATCATAACTTTCTGAGAATGACAACAGAAGTTGCTACTAATTGTATTTAGAAACACATCTTTGGAATGAACAGCCCTCGCATGACTCAACAGGATGTTTTCTTTGAAGTTTCCATGAGGTTTTCGTGGCTACCAAAGTTAATTATGCTGTTTTCCTGTTTAATTGTCCTGTTTTCCCTCTCAGAGAACAACCCTAGAATACGCTTCAGAATGTGGTCATGAGGTTTTTAAAAATTACAATATCTCAAGTTAATAGGGAGGAAGAAAGAACATTCAGAAAATACCAAAGAGGAAATTAAATTCAAAGTTTTCCAGGTAATTTTAGCCAACCCTAATAAAAAGAATGATTTGCGAAATCAATAATCTCTTTCTCCCCTGACTGTACAATCAAAGTGGTTTGGAAAACAGAAAGCAAACTTTATACTAAGAACAACCGGCATGCTAAAGTGATTATTTATAAGTAACAACATGCTTGTCTGGAACGTTGGATTCCCCAGCCTGACTCTGGGCAGAGCGCACGCCCACCATCCTCAGCAGCCCCTGCATCGCTGTGTGGCTGGCGCACCCGTCAGCCCCATCTCTCCGCCATTTGAATTCGTTTATTCTTGGCAAAATATAACTTCCTGCCCCAAGAAAAAAAAGATCTTTAGAGTCTCGTAAAAATGATTCCAAAGTTTTCTTGACTTCAAAGGACTCTTACAAAACAACATTGTTATTAGTTAAATTTGTGGAATATAGTGCATATGGACTACATTTCCTGGTATCTTAAATAAGGAGCAACTAGGGCCGAACCGGTAGGAGGTCGAGCTGGGAGAGGTCGGCAGACGGGAAACACATCAGGGCCGCTTTACTGACCCAGCATTACTGGAAAGGGTAGACCTGCAAAGACTAGCTGCATCTGCCCAGGAGCTCCAGTCCATGCAGGTCCAGCGAGCACAGCACCTAGACTGGGATACAAAGTTGCAGCAGCACCTGCAGAGCTCAGAGGGAGCAGGGTGCTGAGCAGGGGTCTCTCATCGATCAGGAACCTTCCTCCTTCGAGGGCCCCAGCCCGAGGGAAGAAGGCTCTCTGGATTAACTCCCACCCACAGGCCCAATCCAGGAGGCCGAAGGCCCTGATGCTCTTGTCTCTGACATCCGAGTCTCTCTAGAAGGAGTTGTGGGGTGCACCCCTCAGTGGTAATGGGTGCAGCAACAGGAAGGGCTGGGGTGTAGATGGGAGTTGGGGGTCCCCAGCCTCCCCAGGACATGATCCAAACCCTGTTCCGCCTGTCCCCGTGGCTGATCAAGTTGACCATTGATGTTGCGTACTAGGTTGAAAGTCTTGGAGTTTAGTCCTCCAGATTTATTTTATGTGCTAGAGCGTTCATCACCTGAGCACTAAAGGCACCGGATGCTTGGGACAGCAAGAACAGCTCAGAACTTAGTGTCACTCTAGCCTGGGACTGCAGAGCTTACCTCCGCCAGCCTCCTGCTGGGGCCCAGCGCACCAGCCGGGTCTCCTCGCCAGGTTCCCCGCCATGGTCTTGACTGTGGCAATGCAGAGTCAGAACCCCACAGGTTCAGCACACAGGGAAACGCGTGTCTGGCAAAGGCTCAAGCTTTTGTGGACAGAGAACATGGCTTTAGAGACCTGCAGGTTCCTTTTCCTGCCCAGAAGACAACCAGACAAGGCCACTGTGGGTCAGGAGGGAAGATAGGGCTGTGGTGGACAGAGGCACCGCTGGGCTGGGACTCCCTGCCCAGACATCCTGGAAATGGAGGAGTAATGGGGACAGAGAAAAGAAGTCGGGGACCCCCCACAAGCTGTGAGAATCCAAATATTAGCTAATGCAATCATTATTAGTGTAATGGTCCACTGAAATCATTTGAGCTACATAAACTCATGAGTTAAAAATCAGAGTCTAGAGGAAAAAATTAAATAAAAATAGTGAAAAATGGACTTGTCACACAAAAGAAGGATGCACACAAGTGCTCTGCAGGAACCCCTGGCTTCCACTCTGCAGGCGGTGTCTGTGTCCACCCTCCCGGCCCTCCCTGCGCAGGTACACCGGAGTGGGCACGCGCCCGGTTTTGCCGCTGCAATAATTTATAAACATGTGCGCGGCTCACATGTGTTGGGTTGGGTGGAACAGGAGCGACTCCGTGGTGAGCGAGCTAAACAGCAAAGAAACAGAGAGCCATCCCCAGGCAGTGTCCTGGACAGGTGCGACACCAGGATGGCCCCGCAGGGAGCTGGCGACAGGCACACCACTGCAGAGGAGCTCAATAGGGTGCTTGAGAGCAAGACCGAGAGATCCCAAGGGGAGCCTTCGTCACCCTGGGTGACCAGGCCTGGCTTCTAGCCACGCTGCAGTGCTGTGTCCAGGGATGGCCGCCCTGGGGCCTCCTGCTGTGCGAAGCCAACAGCACATCTTCCCTGTGGGAGGACATCAAATCCCCAAACCAACATCTCTGTGCATCCCAGCAGGAAGGACTCGCTGCTTGGCGGATGATCGGGGCACAGGCGTGGAGGCCCTGGGCCAGACGAGCAGACCCACACCCCACCACCCACAACTCAGCCCGGCGGCCCCATCCTGTCACCTCTGGATGCAGGGTCTGCCAAGACCAGTACCTTGGCCAGGCAGCCTCGGGAATAAACAGGCTCGAAGGCTGTGACCACCCAGCCCCCACCATGCCACTGGGTGCGCTGGGCACGTTTGTAACTGGGAAGGAGAGGTATGGGTTTCGAGGTTTCCAGCTTTTAAAGGTGCGCTGATCTTCACAGTTGTGATTACCTGTACACTATTGTTCAAATGCCCACAGAAATTTATCTTTAAAATTTGAAATATGTGCTACTACAGCCTAATTTTTCACAAGCTAAGCACTTGTGAGTAGAAAAGCTGATCAGAGTTCTCTCAAAGCGAGGCAGGGAGAAGGGCCTATACCCTCTGCACTCCTCCTAAAGCCAGCACAGAGCCGTGCTCCTGCGTGCCCTATACTGACTATAACTTTCTTTGACCGTGGGAATTCCTTCTGAGGCACAGGGGTGTGTAAGCTGGCTTGAACCCACACTTATCAGAGCCCAAGTACAGCCAGCCCAGGACATGTCCTCCCCAATTCCAGTTCCAGTACTTCCCAAATGGAGACCTTTTAGGACAGCAAGGAAGGAAGGATAACTCGAGGTCTTTGGGTTTGGGGGAGGTAGAGCTGAGGAAAGTTGCCCAAGTGTCTCATGGAATGGATATGGCTTAGAACAGAACCTGAGCCCATGCAAGCAATAACACTGAAAGCTGCCATCCCAAACACCAGCAACAACACAGCACAAAGAGGCCCTTAGTGGTGCTGCCATGGCACCAGCCCTTCAGTCAAGAGTACCTTCCAGTGAGCCAATGTCCAGAAAACTAGGCTGTAGAATTTCTAGCCAGCTCTTTCACTTCTCTGTTCATAGAAAATAAATTGGCAACAAATTCTTTCTTGTGAAGATTAGAAAAGATACAATATGCTTTGAGGACATTAGAACTTACAGTGGTGAGAGGGGTCAGAAACGGGGAAAGCACACAGGAAGCTCAGAGGTGACACAGGTCCCGGGAAGGTGGTACAGTGGACCTCGAGGACCATGGCTTGGCTGAATCTCACAGCCACGCCAACTTCAGTGAGGAGGCCAGGCAGATGGCTGTGTCCTCCATCGGGGTAGCACTGGCCGGGCCTCACCTCCCATGCAGCGGTGAGTGCGGTGAGGAGCCGACCTCCTGCCTCACCTGCTCCACACTGGTGACCACCTGGAGACTGGAGCCCGGCCCAGGGCTTTGGTGTGTGCAGTGAACCAGCCTCACCCAGCCTCCTCCAGGGGCTCCTCAGGCACCCCGCCCTGCCTCAACCTCCTGTTCAACCTGGAGAGCACCTTCCTGCCTCGTCTTCCTCATCGGGCCCAGCCACCATGGCCCATGCATCCTCACCCTGCTCTGACTCGAAGCTTTTCACCCAGGACCCAGGCTGGAAAGGAAGTTGCCATCTCCTCCACCACTGCACACCTGCCGGCAGGTTAGAGCACTACCAGCGCAGGTGCAGAACAAGAGCAGGGCCCACACCGCCAGGCACCACCCGCAGCCCCTCGGGACTCACCCCTGCAATTACTGGCTCCTACCTCACCCTGACCAGGCCACCACTCGGGGTGTCTGAGAGGTGCTGGGATGAGCTGAACGCTCCTGCAGAAGCCAAGTGGTACAGTGCCCTCTGTAGCACAGTGGGTCTCACCAGTCAGTTGCAGACAGGAGCAGAACAGAGGGCTGCTCCTCCTGAGACCAACAGGGAGAAGAATGAACCCTCGGGGCCTGACAGACTCATTGGGACTCCAGGGCATTGCACCTCACAGGGCTCCCAAGCCCGCCCACATCCAGCCTGTGCCACCCCAGCTCCGGGGTCTGGGACCTGGCAGAAGAAACGCTGCCCACAGCCAGCTGCTCAGCTCCTCCCATCACTTTTCCTCAAAGGAATCCCAGTCCCCGGAGAAAGAGCGAGTCCTGGGAGCCGCTTGGATCCTTCAGGAGGGAAAGGAGAGAGTGGCCTGATGTGTGAAGTCACAGAGCTTGCACTCAATGGCTGCAGCAAGGGCCAGGGCGGGCATGCAGGCTCGGCAGGCTCTGTGACCTGGCCACTGCTCCCAAGGAAGCCAAGCGCAGCAGCCTGTCTGTGGCTCACCCTGGCTGAGTGTGGCTCTGCTCCCTCAGCTGAGGCTGCTTCAGCAGGAACAGGGTCCACTCCGGTCTGGGGATCTGGGCCTGAGCCTGCAGCTGAACACAGCTCCAGGGCAGCAGGAGGGACAGGGAGCCCTGTGCTGGGCTTTCAGCCACAAGGCAAGAGCCACATGTCCCACAGTCTCACCTGTCTTCTCTGCTGTAGCCACCTCAGCAGGTGCTGGGACACTGGGCCACTTGCCCTGCACCTCAGAGAAGCCTGCCTAGTCCTCCTGAGCAGGGAGGGCTCCAGGGCTCAGCCCGCCCCAAAGGCCAGGCCTCCTCAGGTGCCAAACAGGAATCCAACAGAGCCAAATGCCAGGGCCCGGCCTTCCTGACAGCAACTGGGGCCGTGCAGGCCCCTATCCTTGCCTCTCGCCTTGGTGAGAAATGGGTGTAGCTGAAGGGGACAGAGATTCACCTTGTAAAGCAGAGCAAGATGTAGTGTTGTGTGCCTGTAGTCTCAGCCTTCTGGGAGGCTGAGGCAGGAGGATCACAAGTTGGAGCTGAGTTTGGGAAACTTAGCAAGAAAGAGAAGGAAGGAAAGAAGGAAGGAAGGAAGGAAGGAAGGAAGGAAGGAAGGAAGGAAGGAAAGAAGGAAGGAAGGAAGGAAGGAAGGAAGGAAGGAAGGAAGGAAGGAAGGAAGGAAAGGAGGGAGGGAGGGAGGGAGGGAGGGAGAGAAGAAGGAGGGAGGAAGGGAGGAAATGGGGTGGGATGCAGTTCCCTGCAAAAGCTTTGGCCACAAGAGAAGCCTCAGAAATGGGCGCTGCAATGCGGCCACCAGGGGGCAGCAGGACCCCGCCACAGAGCCTTTTCCTCTGTCCCCTAAGGACCAAGGACCGGAACCCCGGGCCCAAGGTCTTCTCTGGGCTGGAACCACAGGCCCTGCTGCCCTAGGAGAGAGAAAGTGTCTTTCCCTAATGTTCGATGTTTGGTTGTGGGCTTTGCATTCATTTGGGTGTTTGAAAAGCTTCACGTGGACATTTTCCTTTTCCTGGGCACTGAGCAGATGTCTTGCTGCTCCCCTCAGCCTTGGAAGCAGGGCTGGCGGATGGCCACAAGACCCTTGGGGGCGGGCACAGGCAGGGGTCATGAGTGCTTGGACCAAGTTCTAGGGGAGAGGGCATGGCAGGAAGGCCGGACCCCACCTCACTGTGCCCTGGAAATGACTGCAGAGCCAGCGTAGGGTCTGCCTTGCCCGCCTTGCCTGGCTCCTGCTCCCTGCTCCAGCCTTGCCTCCCCCTGGTCCCGGCAGAGCCCCCTCCCCGGCCTGAAGTCTCAGCCCTGGGTCCCAGGGTCCCTTAGTGCAGCCCCCAGCCCACCCGACCTCCCCCGCAAGCCAGGGGCGAGAAATCAGGGGACCCGGAGAAGGGGGTGCAAGGTCTGGTCCATTGTGAGAATAAACAGCACAGACCAGGCCTTAGCCAGGCTTACCGAAAAGGACAAAGAGAAGACCCAAACCAGTGCAGTAAGGAACAGAAAAGGTGAGATCAAAACCCACACCCCGAAATCAAGCCCACTTTCCCTTCCGGGGCGGGCAGTGTCTGCAGCATTCACACACCTTGACTTCGACCGCAGAGCCGCTTGGGAGGAAGGAGTTGCAGCCCTTCAGCCCAGCTCGCCTGGCCTGACAGACTCCGAGGCCAGCGGGAAGTGCTGAACTGCAAGCATGGTGACAAACAGGCAGCTGTCCAGGTACAGGACCCAGGGCCAGGGGAGCCTGCATGGGAGCTCGCAGGGAGCCAGACTCTGGCTCCTGAGTGTTCCTGCTGTTGCACACCAGCCAGCTGGGCAGAGCCACCATGAGTCCACGCTGCCACCCTCACAGGAGAGGTGACTCAAGTGTCCTGAAAACCCATGTCCTGACCTGGGAAGCCCTGCAGAACCTCAGCAGCATAATGAGGAAACCCTAAAAACAGGAACCTGGATGTCCTCTCAGTCCCAAATTGCCCACTTAAAAGCAAAATCACCCCAGAACTTCCTCTGCCACTAGTGGTACTGGGGATTGAACCTAGGGCCAAGCGGATTCCAGGAAGTGTTCTACCACTGAGCTACACCCAGGTCTTTTTGCTTTTTGATTTGAAACAGGGTCTTCCTGAGTTTTCCACAATGATCTCAAACTTGCAATCTTCCTGCTTCAGCCTCCTGAGTAGCTGGTTAGCAGCTGTTCACCCTCATGTTCAGCTATGCCGTCTATAACATTGTCCCAGTTAATCTGCTCTGAGCCGTTTCCCCACACAGACACTTCACTTTATTTTTAACTTAGCCCCACACTGTTTGTATGTGGTTTTACACCACTTAAGACTTTTTTAGCCAAGGGATGTGTGTGTGTGTGTGTGTGTGTGTGTGTGTGTGTGTGAGAGAGAGAGAGAGAGAGAGAGAGAGAGAGAGAGACAGAGAGAGAGAGAGAGAGAGAGAGAGAGAGAGAGAGACAGAGACAGAAGCAATGTCTTACTGCCACAACACCTCCTCATCTGCCCCAGGACTCAGTGAGGTCCCTTCCAATCACTGAGGTGCCGACCTCACAGTCGCCGTGTTCTTCGAGTTCACTTTTATCTCGGCAGAGAAGTGCACCCTGCGGTTCCTCTGATCAGCCCCGTGCCTCCTCCGATCTCTCAGTCCCCTGCCTATAAGGACTCCACTCACAGCGGTCCTGGAGGCAAACTGTACTTTCCTACCTTACCGCATAGCACGGTGCTCCTAAGCGATGTTTTATGTCTTTATGCAGCTGAGGTTGAATTGTTAAAAACTGCAAATACACTGCTCTCCCGCCTGAGGAAGGAAATGAGTGAGGGATGGAAGCAAAGACTGCCACTCTCTGTGTCTGCGCTTCCTAGGTCACGTTGAGACAGACCACCTACGGTCCCAAGCCACAGCTGTAACTTGTGGAACTGTAAGTCTCAGTGGACCGCTCCTTCTTTAAATGGTAGGTGTTGGGTGCTGAGTGTTTCCCTTCTCAGGGATGGGAAAGTGACGAACATATCCACTCTTCGTAAAGTCTACTGGTTTGAATATTAACCTCACCTTAAAAAAATACCTTTGTTGAACATCTAAAATAATGCGTGGGCAAATATACGGTGCCACTGGTAAATGGTTAAGTGAGTGTAATAAAATGCACTACCCTGGATCCCCCTCACTCTGAACACTCAGCCCACTGTTCTTGCCACGGTCTGCAGCACTCTGGAAGTGCTCTTTCCTGAGTGTCTTCCCTTGCACTGTCCTGGCCGCCTTGATGTCCTGAACTGATTCAGAATGTTTCTCTTTCAGGGTCATTCTGACTTTGGGGGAGAGCTGGAAGCGCACAGTGCCAGATCCAGCGAGCAAAGTGGGTGAGGACACGGCACTGGGTTTTACCAGCCTCCTTTCTGCCACCACTTTGTGTATCTCACCTTGAAAAGACACTCAGGAGAGAGGACTTCCAGAACTGCTTCAGAAAGCGGCAAGATGGATAGGATGAGTGTATCTAAAGCCAAGGGAAGGATTTTGAGGGGCATTAGTGGCAATGTGTCTATTACTGTAATACATTTTTTAATTTAAACATTCACCATAGGGGCTGGGGATATAGCTCAGTGGAATAAGCGCTTGCCTAGCAAGTGCAGGGTCCTGAGTTCGATCCCCAGTTCCGCAAAAAAAAAAAAAAAAAAATTCACCATAGTTTTGATCAGCCCTGTATTCCTCGACCAAGGATAGATACAATAGCAGTAAGGAAATTTTTTCAGACCAAAGGACTCATTCAGCAAGGGGCAGGATGATGAAGATGCACATCTGGCAATGGCCAGGAGCTCTCACGTGGCTACAGGATGCTTTGCCTGCTCAGTGACTCCCAACAGCTCGCCTGCTCTTCTGATGTATGAGCCCGGCCCCTGCAGCTGGTCCTTCCAGGACCCCATCTGACAAGGGTAAATTGGAATTAAAAGAAGGAAAGATTTAAACTTGCCAACATCCCTCCACCTAACTCTCCACACTGCTTTTAAAACTGTTCTGGTGAATTAGTTGGTGGTCTTATATCTATTGTAAAACACTAGAATAAAATAGGGGTGATTTCAGACCAAAATGATGGCAGAGGGCTAGGGGTGTAGCTCAGTGCCTGGGGATGTGCACTAGGCCTTGGCTCCACCCTGTACAATGAAAAAAGTGCTTTGAGTGATGATTTTGTTGTTGTTGAAGCAAAACTGCCTCCGTTGAATAGTACTTGTGACCTGTACATATAACTAACCACCAGTTATTTGGGAGAAGAAATCTTGCTCTAAATTGCTTAGCAGTTTGGGGCCTAGGGAAGTAAACCTCAAACTACATAGTTTACTTAGTGTTACACACATAACTGCCACAAAAATGCTGCAGGACCTTAGACAACAAACCTGGCCTCTGAAGGCTTCTGCCCAGGTGAACCAGAGAGATGAGCACATGTGGCTGGGAGAAGAACGCAGTGACAGAACACTGGCCTTTTGAGATTTGGTTGTCATCACGTGAGCCCAGGCCCCAGATAGCTGGGCGCCTGTCATGGCCAAGCAGGCTCTGTGCAGGCATCGAGGAGGGAGGGTGTGGCTGCCAGTGGCCCTGGAGGGCCCGTGCTGTGGACAGCACTCAGGAAACAAGCAAAGGAGGAGGCCACCCTGGGGGTGACAGCATGCCCAGGGCAGTGGGCAGGACCCTGGGCAGTGGGTGTGGGCAGCATTGTCGAGGAGGAGACCACAGGCAAGGAGCTCAGGCAAGGGAGCGTGCTGCCTGCACAGGGGACAGGCAGGATGCCCTGGCAGGGGAAGAGCCCAGGTGACCGGGAATGCAGGACCCACAGGTGGCAGGAGAAGCAGAGGTCAGATACACAAAGGCTTGGTGACTCAGGAAGGAACTCGGAAAACCATGTAGAGTTCTAAGAGGAGGACACATGATTTCATTCTGGGTTTTAAGATATCACTCTGCTCGATGATGGGACAACTATTAAAAACCAAAAAGTAACGCAGATAGGCCAGGATGTGGAGAAACTGAGATCAGTCACCCAGCTGGCGGGAATGTAAAAATTGGCTGCCATGAGAACCAGTGTTACAGTTCCCCCAAAATATTAAAAATAGAGTTATCCCAGGATCCAGCAATACTGCCTCTGGATGTGCATCCCAAAGAACCGGGGCACACAGGCACATGGACAGTGGGGTCAAAGCAGCCCGTTCACAGGGGCCAAAGGCAGAGGCCACTGAAGGTCCAACAGTGTTGGACCAAACTCACAAACAAGAAATTACACAGCTTTAAAAAGGAAAGGAATTGGAATATGGGCTGAGTCAGGGACAAACTCTGAAGACATCAAGACCAGTGTAGTGAGAGTCCAGGTCCATGGTGAGATTTGGAAGAGATAAAAAGTGAGGGGGTACTGACAGTGGGGAGGAAGGGACAGCCACTCACTGCTGAGTGGGCAGAGGTCCAGGCAGGAAGATGAAAGGTCCCTGCCATAGGTTCAAGGCCAGAAGGGTGCACTTCACATTAGGTCATTTCATACAATAGAAATGCCAGTGACCTTCATAACTGCACATCCTCCAGCTGTCTGTTGCAGGATGGATCAGGGGTAGTGGAAAAGAGGGCATGACAGGTGACAGCTGACAGGGATTCGGCCTGGAGAGGCCCCTGGTGGGAGCATTTTAGTCACGGATGATCAATTGCTCTCCCTATTCTGGATGCCCCATGAGCCCATTGAGCTGGTGGGCAGAGGCAGCCAGGCCAGCAGTGTTCTAGGTGCATGTGCACATGCATGTGCATGCTCATGCGTGTGTAGGGCACCCTTGAGGCGAACTGTCCTTCCTTAAATCCATGTAGAGGATTCACTCCAGTTTTCAGCTACCTCTTGGTGTAAATAATTCTTTCAAATCACAAAGAAATTAGGGAAAAATTCGGATTCCACCAATTCTAAACTTGTGGGCTGAGATAGGTGTTAAGATACTCCTGAAAATCGGGCTGTTCTTATTATAACAAATACCAGTACTAAAGGCCTCTGTGAATGTCACCTAACAAACTTACTCACAGTACAATGGAAGGACTTCTCACCTGAACTGCAGGACAGACATAAAAACTAGTGATTATTACCATTTTAAATCTTATTTGTGAAGAAGCCCCTGTGAGCTGACTATTTCGAGATGTATTTATCTCTTTCTAGACTTTTTGGGTTTAATCACCGTTAAATTCTTGTGATTTCTACAGTACAGGTGGAACGCCCCTTATCTAAAATGCTAGGGACCAGATGTTCTTTGGACTTCACAGTACTTTTGGATTTTGGAAAATTTGCCTGTGTACAAGGGACTCTAGGGATGGGCCCACGTCTGAAGATGAAATTCACTTATATCTCATATCCATAGTCTGGCAGTAATTTTAAACAATATTTTCAGTATACAGAGGTCAAGCATGGAATGTCCCATTGTGGTGTGGTGTTGGCACTCAAGACATATCAAATTTTGGAGCACTCTGGGGTTTGGGATTAAGGGTGCCTGACCTGTGTGACCCTCTTCTGGATACCTCATCAGAATGCAAAGCAGTGTCCACGCCAGCCCTGGCCAGTGTTTTAAAGTGGTGTGCATGCTATCACAATAACACGGAAGTGCACTGTAACACACTGGTGTCAAGGCGGGGACTGACTGCCTTTGCCTGACATCTGTGTGGGAAACTTCAACATCTATTCTGTCCTCCAGACCTGCTCAAGAATGAGTTTAGGTTACAGTTGAAGCCTGTGCTGAGGAGATGCCTTGTGCCTTTGTTTTGGTTTTCCTCTCTTCCAGCTACTGATGGAAATGTGTGAGCATATTTCTTGGTGAACCTTTTCAGAGTGCATTATTTCATCCTGTTCTGTCTGAAAAGAAGCGCCATAAAGCAATTCCCAGGGACACATGAAGAAATCACTTCCGTTTGTGAAACAATGCCTTTCTGGTTTGTAATTCGTGGGCTTCCTGAAAGTTATTTATTTCCAAAGGAACAATTCTGAAAATCTGCATTCTCTCTGTTTAGATGCAACGGCTACTTATTAGTAAGTAAATATTTTTCTAAATTTCTATTTCTACATCTTGTCCAAGCAGCACATATCTTGCAAACTATGAAACAGTAGCAGAAAGTGAGCAGCCAGCAAAGGAAATTTTCCAGTGTCCTCTGGGGACCACTGTGAAACCTCAGGCAGCACATCAGGAAGCCTCCTCACAGATCCCACACACACACACATCAGGCTTTTGTCACCTGAAATGCAAACGGCAAATGTGAGCAGAAAGATACATGACGCTTCAGCCGAGGGCTTTGAAAGGGGACACTGTCACTCCTGCACAGCAAATTACTTATTAAATTAAGAATTTTAAGAGCTTGAAAATGAAACAAATTAGAGGCAATTCAGAAAGTTATGTTCTGATTTATTTTCAATGAGAAATCAGTTAATTCTTTACAACCTCCTGCAACGAGAAAACCAGGAGTGGAATTGTATTTTTCCTGTATTTCCCCAGCCTTCTGCATCAAACTGTTTCACACTTTTTAACTTGATCTGGACCATTACCATGTGACACCCTTGCAGTGTAACAGTAATCCACCTTCAGAAAGACCAACTCAACTGCATTCTTCAGGAAGCAAAAGCAAAAGATGTCTGGGTCTTCAATATAAATATACATATATGTATGTATTTACATGTGTATATTTATGATATGCACACAGAGGAAAGATTTGGGAACATATATAACAAGATGTCTAAGTATATACAGTATATGCACATATACAGATACATTTCAGGTACTTAGAGAACTTTCTGATTGAGAATTTTATGCTAAATATTTGGAAAGACAAGAGCATATGGCTCTATATTAATTTCTAAAACCACAGAATTGCTATCTGAACTTCTTATAAAAATGTAATGTGACACTCACGGCCTCTTACTTCAGCCAGGCCAGAGGAGAGCCCCCGAAGGCGCCCTACTGTAGAAAAGCATTTTACATTTTGGCCTCTGTGACTATTTGAGAAGTAAAGCTGGTTGATTCAAAGCACCAATTAAATAGCTGTTGAGATGTGCAGAATTCTCTTTTATATGTTTCCCAATGAGAAAGTCTGCTCTTCGCCTCTCATTCAAGCCATGCAGGTCTGTCCTCCGTGGGCCTCAGCCTTCCTCACACTTCTCCAGGTCAGCACTCCTGGGGGCTGGGCAAGCCGAGCTGTCTTCCTGGTCCACTGCAGACGTCACTGCCCACTGTCTGCTGTATGTCAGACACATTCTCATAGAGAGGATGTTCCCTGCTGGTTTTTGAGTGAACCAAGCTGATTTTTAAGCATTTTGGGGAGAGAATACAAAGCATTTCCCCATGAAAAGCACAGGAAGGGGCTGCCTAGGAAAGATCCCTGAGGGACCTTGTGTGGAAACTGAGAGCCTCCAGAAAGGGGCTGGAGAGAACCAAGGCACAAACCGAACAGCAAGTCCCTCACTAGCTGGAGCCACAATCCATGGCTCTGCCCCCCACCGCCCAAGGTGAGGCATCCTCTGGGTGAGACACAGCACCTAGAAGGTTTCGAATGGGAGATGTCTTAACAGCATGCTGTGCTCTTCTATGACATTTTCCAGCCCCGAACCCCACTCTTAGTAAGAGGAAACCCAGGGGGAGTGGTTCCAAACCTGAGTCAACGAGCACAGGGAGATCAGGACCTCGGACTACAGGACTCTTGCAAGATGTTGCCAGCAGAACTATTTCCAGTACCTAAGGAGCCCCAGAAATCACAAGGTCACAGAAGAGAGTCCTGCTGCAGACTTGATGTAAAACGTGCTGTGCAGAAGGACTCCCACCACTATAGGACCTGTGGTCATCGAAACAACTGCTGCCTGTGCTTTGTCCACAGAGAAAAGCTTCGCAAAGACCTTAACTGCATTCATCCGAGTGGTAGGGTGGTGGATGATTGTCTTGGTTACTTTTTTCTCGTTGCTGAGACAAAATACCCAACACCCAAAATGAAGGAAGGAAAGGTTTATTTAGCTTACAGTTTTTGGAGGTTTCAGTACATACTTGGTTGGCTCAGAGGCAGAGTGGCACATGGCAGAGGGGAAACGTTCATGGCAGCAGAGCACAGCAAAAACAACCAGCAAAAAGGGAGGAATGGCTGTAAGCAGCCTCCTTTTCTCCCCTACATTGTAAACAGCCTCCCCCACCCAGGGGGCATGTACCTCTCACATAACCTCCATGCCCTCCACTTCCACAGGCTCAGGATGTATACAAAGTAAGCACCCTGGCTTCCTGCCGAATCACTCAGCCAAACCTCCAGACTCCCCAAGTTGACATAATGTATCAACCATAACAATGATGTTTCTGGTTTATCTGTATTTCCTGACCTAATTAATAAATTGTATTACTATAGAACTGAAGAAGAAGGTTAAATCCCACTACCGCCACCACCACCTAAAGATGCCACATTCGAGCAGAAGTGATTTTCAAGCTGAGCATATGGAGAAAGAAAGCGTTAGCCCGGTTATGAGTGGGACTGGTGATGAGGACCCTGGGTGCCAAGACCCACACAGCTGTCAGCAGAGGGCAGAGATGCAGCTGCAGAGTGAGGTACAAAGCAGCAGAAGGACCCACATTGACCTCTATCACTGACCAGAGACAGAGCAGCAGTGTTCAATGAGAGCAGGGCTTTGTGGCCTCTCTGCGAGCTACAGAGGGTTTCCAGCAGGCAGTGGGGACTGACTCGTGCTTCTAGAGTGCCAGGGCCAGAAAATGGCCAGGCTGAGAGAGGTGGGCAAGAGGAACTGCCCCTGCCCAGAGCCAGCTAAGAGCCTTGGCACAGTGGCTTTAATGTTATGTGCCAGGATGGAGCTGGGACCTTTGGGTCTAGGGGTGATGGGCTAAGGAGCAGGGAAATTTCAAGCCAAACAGACAGCAAAAGTGGGCATGCAAGCCAACATTATGGAGTTTAGCACAGCAGCAAACAAGAGAACAGGGCCATTTTTCTGAGATGCAGACTCTAGAGAAATGAGCTTCCGCAGGAAAAGCCTAAGTCCAACTTTAGAAATGGCTAGGTGCAAAGGAAAGATGATTGGTAGATCTTTCAAGTGGAGGTTGTAGATGGACTGGAAGCCCCTGGGATCTCAGCAGGAGGATACAGAGCCCACCATCCACTCTGGGATGCTTCTGAGCTTGAAGGTGGCCCCACTGAGAATTCCCCTGGGGCCACAGCCACCAACAGGGCCACCAGTGCAGAACACTGAGGGACAAGAGATGTCAAACTCACCCCTGACAAACTCTAGCTGGACCTTTCAGTAGTAAGTGGGGGAGAAACAGTTAAATGCTGATAGAAAGAAAATCCGGGAGAAGGCTGGGCTGGGAAGGCAAAAAGAGAATGGGGTTTAAGGTGGAAGAAACACTGTGCTGACTCACATGCGGCCAGTGGCTCTACTTGGTCTGCAGGGAAAGGTTCACTGCACTGGGAAGCACGGAAATCACTGGTAAGTGGAGCAGAAGTGGCTGGTGTAGCATCCAGTGCAGAAGCAGAGGAGATGGTGCTCAGAATCGGAAACTGAGACAGCAGAGACGCTGCACCAAAGACTGCGAGAGATTTGCTGGAAAAATTAGAAATCTAATGGCGGCAGAGGGGAGTGGAGTGAGCGTGGGGAGAATGAATTGAGCTTAGCACGTGTTTAAATGATGGTGAGAATTCCCTAGGAGAAATGCTTTCTTCTGGTAAAGCGAACCTGTTAGGATGTTCATAGGGCTGTTGCTCAATAGCAAAAACCTAGGAATAACCTCAGTCTCCACCCACAGAAGGTGAATCCACTCTGCCAGTCACACGATGAGGGATTCACAGAAGTGAAATGAATCACATCGTTGCAGGTGGGTGTGGGCAACCGGAGAGAAAAGGCGAGCCAGACAGTCACTGCGACTGTGATACTATTCTTGATAGAGGTGGAATGCAATTATTAGGAGAATAAATCAATGCACTAGAAAAGAATGATAAGCCTGGATGAGGGCCCACGCCTGGCCTCTCAGCTGGAGATGAAGGGTCACAGAGAGGAATGGGGGCCTGTGACTGTGGCGGTATGATTTCAGATCCCCAGCTTTGCCTCAAATGATGGGTTTGTGGGAGCAGGCATGGGGGAGTGGGGGGGTGGGAGGGTGGTACCACATTGCAGGAAACACAAACAGCTGTGAGTCTATGCTGGAACTGTGTTAGAAATCACACTGGTGGTCAATCCCAGTCTGTGTGCCTACGCCCTGTGGCAGGTGAGGCGGTGAAGGAATTCCTTTGATCAGCTGTACTGTGGCCTTATGAGGTCACAGAAAGCGTACACTGACTACACACCTATCCCCACAGGCCCATAGAGCCAGGGCAAAGGCTGTTACAAGGGCTCAGCAGAGAAGCCCTTCTGTCCCTCCGCATGAGACAACCCGGGACACCTTGGGCGAGGGACACCCAGGAGTGCGTGCTGTCCTCAGGTCTGGTGTTTTGTCCGCCTCTTTCTGGGCATCAGAGGAACTTAGCCCACCACTAGGAGTGGCTTGGGGCTGTTCTGTTTTCCAAATCCACTTCTCTTCTTGCTTCCATCCAGCACCCACTTCATTGTCTCACATAAAAACGAGGAACCGACCTTTCTGATTTTCCTCGTGCCATTCCATTGATGTAGAACTGAATACATATTGTCATTTTAACACTTCCACATGACTCATGATAATCGAGTTATTAGCCAAACCCCGGAAGATGCTCAGCACCATCGTGAAAGCCAGACTACCCCACTGGATACAGTGTTTCTATTTTCCTTGCATGCGCTGCTTTATTAGATTTCCTTTGGCTGATTTCAGCCCCTGTCCCTCATTCATCACGCTCCATCTGCCCTTCCAAACCATCTCCTTATCCTTGCATGATTCCGCCCGATGTTTTATTCTCCACAGATGCATCCCATTACAAGGCCTCAGAAACGCAGTGGGGAAGGGAGCCAGGGCCTCTAAGGAAGCCACCACCCCCGGCTCCAGATGGGCCTGCGCAGAGGGCAGCCTCAAGGCCTGATGCCTGGGGAGCCACCTCGAGGGTCTCTACAGGATGCTCTGAGGCCTGGGGCATCAGCTGTACCCACATCGCAACCCAAGGCCCCAACCTCTGTGGCTGGGGGCCGAGCACCGAGCCCCCAGACCCTAGGGGTTGCCTCAACCAAGTATTCTCCCTCCAAGCAGGCTTGGCCCCATGCTGTCCTCCCTGTGAGAAGAATTCAGGCCCAGGAGGCAGGGCTTTACTTTACCCCAGTGCCCTACTCGGGTGCAGGCTGAGACAGGACAGCTGGCAGCCAGATTTCCCCTCTTCTCTCTGTGTTCTGACTAATTCACTGATTTGTTGATTGATTAATCTCTTGGGTATTTAAGTGAGGATCACTTCTAGACCACCTGCAGCCTCCCAAGGGCTTGGGTTCAAGAGAACACAGTGAGCTGGCTCCTGTGTGCAGAGCTCCCTGCAGTCCCCAAGGTCCCCGAGGTCCCCACACGAGCCAGCATCACCTTCCTCCCCAGGTGATCTCTGGAACAGCAACTCAATGATCCTGAGGGCCAAGACCTGGATTTGCAAGACCCAGTGTGCTGTAGGCTAAAAGGCTCCAGAGGTAAAGGAAGTTAGGCCCTGAGTTACTGCCCTAACAGAAGATTGGAAGGAGCGAGAGACACACCAGACCAGCCCGCCCCCCACCCAGAGGATCCATGCTGGGCACGATGGTCAGCGAGGCCGAGTGCACAGGAGAAGGAGCGTCTCTGATGAGGGTCGGGGCCTCTCCCTGCTTCCCGTGGGAGATCTGTGGACGGAACCCTTGTACCTGCCGCACTGGGGACAGAGCCCCTCCCTGGGACTTGCAGGAGCAGCAAGCCTGTGGAACTCTCCCTAGTGCTGCTCAGGGAGGATGGCAGCACGGGGCCGCCTGTGAAGTCCCGTGTGCACCCCTGTCCCCCGTGGCTGACAGGATAGGAAAAGGCAGCAGACACTCCCCTTCCTCCCGGCAGCACAGAAGCAGCAGCAGGTGGGACTCGCATTGCTGCCGAGAGGCCACAGACCCAAGGGAAGTCACAGCCCAAATGGCAAGTGGGTGGCATGGGGCAGGCTCAAGGGGGCACCGCCGCCCCCGAAGATGGCTGTGGGCGTTGCTGCTGATCTCCCCAACCAGAAGGACACTTGTGCTGCCAGAAGGCAGAAGGTGGCAGAGGACCCAGAGGACTGCAGGTCCCAAAGGCCCTCCCCTTGCAGGAGCAGAGGAGAGTGAGAAGCCCAGACCGATGGAAACTGCCTTCACTTTGAACAAGGAAAATCACGGAAGTGACAACATCTAGCTGCAAGTAGGAGAATGGCTTCCTACAGCAAAAATAACCTCACACTAGAGATTAAGTTGCTATAAAGTATTCAAGTAAATTCCACCCCTACACTTCTGGTTTCTGGCCCATGAAAGAGCCCCTATTGCCTAGAGAAGAGAGGGCCGGCCCCTAGCAGGAAGAGCCCACAGCCTGGCAGAGGTGAGAATGCATTTTGTAGCCACAATATCATCAATACCACAGTGATCAAACTCATCCTGAGCTTTGTGCCTCAGAGCTGCACAAATTTCACCAGAGCCACCGCGAGAGCACTGTGCCCGACAGAGTAGCTTCTCCGCGGCGATTGCCCACATTCCCAAAGGCAACCACTTGCTATGTTGATGGACATTAATCACTAGTAACGAAGGAGTGAGGGAAGTAAGCAGCATCTGAAGTGACTTTCCTATGCTGCGCATTACGCCAACCCCACACACGCATCATTTCACACATGCAAGTAAAGAACCGATGCTGGGGAAGGAGACAGAGTTCACAGAGCAGCATCTTGGTCCCCTCCTGTCTGTAACGCTCTGTGCCCACCACTCTCCATGGAGTCTGAACCTCGGAGAGCTCTGGAAGGACCCACAGCTGCGCAGGTCGACCAGCTCTTCCTGCAGCAGCCCCCCAGGCATCCAGGCTGGGCTCGCCCAGCAGCTCCATGCCCAGGAGCAGAGCCTTGTGGCCACCTGCAGTGCACTCAGAAACCTGATGGCCCTTGCTTGGTAGAGGACCTGTGGTGAAGCCCTGCTCAGCCTGTCCAATGGCAATGCCATCTCTTTAAAAGTGGACTCTGGGCTGATGCAGAGCTGTCTGATGCTCACCTGGCTAACAAGGGGCAGTGATAGGACCAAAGCCCCAGCACCACCCGCGACAGACTTCGTGCTAAATAGCTGGGCAGGCTCCAAGGCCCGGGCCACCCCTGGTCCCCATGTAAAGACAGGCAGACTTGGAGGCATGTTATAGCAAAAGTTAGAAATCAGCTCACAGCCCGTGACTATGCCCATGCTGTCTGTCAGGTAGATAGTCAGCCTTGACTGTGCACTTCTCTTTGCAAATGCAGTGGGCCAACTTGACTGTGTTCAGCTTGTGTTTTCCTTAGTTAGAAAAATATGTTTTATTTCCAACTTGCATCAAGGACTTCATGTCTGGGAAGACTGTCCCAGGCAAGGACCCAGTGAACTCTACTTGCTTCACTCACACCCTCCCCGCCTTCCCAGAATGTTAATTCCTTTTAAGTAAACCTGCCTGGCAATATATGACATGATTCTTGTATTCCATGTAACTATCATGTAATAACCTGCTATAGCTGTGTACTTCCCATTCACAAACCCTATTCAAACTGAACCTAAACCTGACTTTGGGCTGGTGATTTGAGCCTCTGGATTCCCCAGGCTGCTGGCATAATAAAAGTTGCCTTCTGACGCCTCCCTGCAGAGTCTTCCATTTGGTCTGATACTGGTTTTTCTGCAACACCCAGGCTGCCAAGAGTCTGTGCCATGGGCGGGACAGGAGAGAGAAAGTAGGAAGGCAAGAAGGGGGCTACTCTGGGAAAAGACAGAGGACCCGGGACTGGGAACACAAAGATGGGGGAGGGGCTAAGAGAAGGAGGGCCCCAACAGAAACCGAGGGGCCCTGTGGCAGGCGGCCAGAGCCGGACAAGGTGGGGAATTGGGGAGAGAGGTCCGATCGGTTTCACGAACATCAGAAGCGTAGTCAGGCAGTGGCAACCGGGGTGTCCTGCTGTCTGCTGTCTCTGGCCAATCTCGCCTGCCACCTCCCCTCTGCAGCTCTTTCCCTGGCTTCCTTACTATGTCAGAATGATTTTCTTCACAAAATTTTAAGCCACCCACTAACAGGTGGCATAATCAATTGGGAAAGGTCCACGTCACACAAATCATACTGCAGATCTCCTCACCTATAAATTTATGCCTCCAGAATTAACACTACCAGCAGTCATGTTTCTAATCCTATGGAAAGACCAACCACAGGGTTAAAATACCACTGGATAAGAGAACAATCTGGGTGCATGGGAATGAACGTGGAAGACACAGGCGGCTTTGGCGAGCGCTGATCCCTGGCTCCTGGCCTCTTGTTTGCCTCCTCTACTTCACACCACCGTGTGATCATCCTCCTGAAGTGCACAGCTCACTGCACGAATCTCGCCGACTGGCTAAATGACAAATTACCAGTAATGGGAGTCTATTTGACCCTTGGTCCCAGAGGCTGGGAAGCCTGGTGTCTGGCGAGGACCTCTGGCCATGTCACAGGACTGAGAGGAGGCAGTGACCTCAGTCCCCTGGACAGTGTTTCCAACCAGGGCACAGCTTTCAGGACTGGGTCACCCCTCACAGGTCCACTGCAGGATGCTGCTATCCTTGCCGTTCCTTCACTGCAGCGGTGGTTTGGCGGAGACACTGCAGCACTGATCACGATCCATATGAGCTTCCAGCCCCACACTCAGATGGACAGGAAATATCTTATGTCCTTAGAGAAGCTTAAATTTCACCCTGAGCCCAGAGTTGGACATACCTCGGAGAAGTTGAGTCTCAGCTGTGAATGTCACTACCCTGCCTTAGCCCCAGTGTGTCCCTGCCGTTCCTGAGTGCTCCAGTCTAAGCTCTCTCCAGACTTGGACACTTCCTCTCTCCTTCCCGGCATCACGGCCTCTCCCCTCTGCCATAAGACAGAGGGTGCCAGCTCTTCTGGGAGCTTCGTTCTACAAAATCGAGAGATCTCTGTGATCCTGCAGCAGCTTCTTCTTCACCGCCTCCATCACCACCGAAATCCTAAGGCTGGAAGACACAAACAACCAGGATGCCGAACGAGTTGAAGAAAGGAGAAAATAGAAAACAAAAGGGAAGGTTATCCAACCGCTTAATGACCACTCCCATTTAAAATCCCCCCACAATTTTTCACTACCCCTAAGTAAGGCCCAAACCCCTCCACAGGACTGATGACACCTACCTGACCCAGAGTGAGGCAGTGCTGCCCGCTGCTACATTACAGACTTTGAATATTGTTGCTAGTCTCACGGGCCGCCCACGAAGGCAGGCGGAGAAATGCAAAACGGTGATGGGGGTGGCGCTCATGGAGCCTCAGAGCCTACTTCCTCAGATCGTTGAAGAGTCTGTAGCTAAATAACGAACCCTAAAGTCATCAAAATGAATGCAACATGCAGATAAAGTGATACAAGGGGTGGGATCCTCTCTCCGCAACACATTTAAAACTGTACACACAACAGATTTACACTCTTAATCACATCATCTGGCTCACAGTTAAAAATAACACAAAATACATTACAAAACTAGGTCTCTTTAATAGCATGTTCTGCCTTGTCTCACTTTGCAAGAATGAAATTATTTTACTTGTAATTAATTGATTGATAATTTTCTTCACTGATAGGGCTCCCCCCATCATGTGACCCTCCTGTGTGCATCAGCACCCCTTTTCAGTAAGGTACTCCACTGAAGCTGTGGGTCCAGCCCTCCCTGCCTTGGGCACAGTTGGGCTGGTCAGCAGTCACAGGTGTAAGCTTAACCCCATGTGGAACTTCTGTGAGGGCTTGTCATGGCTTATGTCAGAAATGACTCCTGAACTCATGTGATAAGAAACAGGGACTTGGGGAGGGGGTTGGATCATGGGGCATATAGCTGGCTTGCTGTTAGGGGCAGGGTGTGGCTGGAGGCAGCTCTCTGAGGCAAGGCTGGGGAGGGGTATCTCCCTTCCTTCTCTCCTTCCTGGCCAGCATGCTGTGAGCAGCTCTTCTCTGCCAGGCTCTTCCCCTGCACCAGTGGTGGTGAACCCGGGACACCCATGCCACAGCAAGCTGTCTGTATCACTGAAAGCTTTAAAGGTTCTCCATTGCTGCCCTAGCCCTTTCTGCCTGGGAGCAGGCTCACCAGGGACTAACCCCCTAAAAACCATGAGCCAGAGTAAACCTCTTCTCCTTTCAGTGTCAGATGTTGTATCTTAGAAACAAGAAGGGTGAACAAAAAAAAGGCTGCCTAGGAGAACTATCCGAGCCAGGAGGAGGGACCTCTCACCCCTCCTCCCTCTCCCCCTAGCTGGTCATCACACAGATGGGTAGACAGCAGATAGGATATGGGCACAAAGGAAGGAGATGTGGGTGCTAGCAACCAGGGAGCTGCTAGATAGCCCAAGTCCCCAACAACAGACTCCATTTTCCTGAGAGGTGAAGAAAATGTCCCTTGTCTAAGCTACTACTATTTCTCAGCACTACCCCAAAGCATATCCCGAGACACGGTGTTGGAGGCAATGCCCCAACCATATCAGTGACCATTGTCCATATGCACCTACCACCATAACCCAGATGGACCAGAAACCTCTTGTTGCTTTAAATGAGCTTACATCTCTTTTCAGCCCACAGAATGGCCTTAAGCTCCAGAATTAAAAATCAAATATAAGTAACAATACTTGTGGGTTTTTTTTAAACTTTTTGCTCATTGTAGGATTTCAGTCTCTTTATTTGACATGTTGAAATCTCACCACAAATACAGTATTAGTTTTATGAACTGACAGGAGACAAGTTCAGCAGAGTGGATAGAAAACCTGTGTCCTCCTCAAAGCATGAATCAAGTTTTTTCCTTGTCTCTGCACTGATTTCTGACAAAGCAAAGTGAAAGGAAGCTGATAAACAAAACGAAGCACACCCAACATCGGAAAGTCCTGGGAGCAGAATCTCTGTGGGTCTCGCCTTCAGCAGACGAAACTGCCAACAGCACTTTCCTATTCAGGCCCCTCAAATTTCATAAAACTGCAGATATGTGACTGTCTTGATTACTTTTTCCTCATTGCTGAGAGAAAATACCCAACGCCAAAATGAAGGAAGGAAAGATTTATTTGCTTACAGTTTGTGGAGGTTTCAGTCCATACTTGGCTGGTTCAGAGGCAGAGGGGCACATGGCAGAGGGCAAACTGTTCATGGCAGCAGAGCACAGCAAAAACAACCAGAGCAAAAGGGAGGAAGCAGCCTCTTTTCTTCCCTTACACTGTAAACAAGCTACCCCCACTCAGGGGGCATGTAGCTCTCACACAATGTCCATGCCCTACTCTTCCACAGGGTCAGGATGTGTACAAAGTAAGACCCTGGCTTCCTGCTGAATCACTCAGCCAAACCTCTAGACTCCCCAAGTTGACACAATGTATCAACCATAACAGTGACATTTGAGATTCACCTTGTTGCACCACCATTATCAGGTTTTTAATATACAGAAACTTATATGAACATAGCTTTCCTAAAAGCAAATTATTTAAAATATTACATAACTTGGGGACAGAATCCTTAAAATTGAAACTGGGTCAGAAGGGGGTCCGTACACTGGCTTTTCAAAATGTCATCTAGCTGGCCCCACCCTAGGGTTTTCCATGGTTTAGAAGTTAGAGTCCTAACTCAGGACCCTTGTCAATTTTCTTCACACTCAGCTCTGTTAGTGTCCTGTGCTTTGTCTTACAGAGGCAGGAGGCACCTGTGGTCTGGTTTTCACATCTTCAGTGACACTCAGTTGATCAGAGTCCAGCTCTCCATCCACACCTCCGAATGATGTGGCCATCTGCTGCTGGCCGCTACGGGGCCCTGGCATTTCAGGAGAGCCGGTGCAGTGGTATTTCTCTCCACTTCTGCTCCTGCTCCTGCACTCATTAGGGGAAATACAGAGAACCTTCCCCTTATCTGCCAATGCCATTTGATTTCCCTGAAAAACAGTTCATGCCAAAAAACCGAGAAGAACACCAACCCTTTTCCTGCTCTTACCAGTCTCCCTGGAGTGATGGGAACCTTGCTACTCCTCTCCCCTGCCCTGGATGGGTCTGAGTTCGCACATGCCCCTGCCAGCTTGCACAGACAGGTGCCCCGCTCCCTGCCTCCTGACTCTACGAAGCTTCACTTTGTGCTCGAGGAGCATGTGGGAGAAAAACAAAGGAAAGAGGCTAAGTTGGGGCCAACTGAGTGCAAATCGCGTTGCCCCAATTCTCTGGTTCATTGTGCCGCTGTCTGGTCACCCGACTATGGTCAGCCTCCTTCAAATGCCACCTGGCTGCCCAGAACATCTGAAGCCTGCTTCACTCTGCCGCCTAGGGCTTCCAAACTGCTCCTCTCCCTACCTGGGGGAAACTCCTACGATTCTCACCTCTCCTGTCAGTTGTCAGCTCATGAAAAGTAACACATGACAGAGTTCCAGAATATTGAGGAAACAGTCTTCCCACCTTAGTGTTTCTCAGGGGGAATACGACCAGAGCTGCTGCAGTCAAATGTCTCCACAGTCCTTTCGCATCACCTTGTACTTGTGACTGTGTTTCACACTCATCTAACCTGGGAGCATCTCAGCATAGAACTCCACCTTACTCAACTTCCTCTCCTCCAGAACCTGTCATGGTTGCTGGCCCACTGCAGCGGCTCAAGGAACCCGATGAATGAGAAGAATAAATGTTTTTTCCACTGACATAAGCTGTTCTCTGTACCCTACATGCACTGGTCTGTACCAGAACCCGGAAAGGGAAATGAGAGAGAAGCCTCTCCCTCCTGCTCATGAGTACTTCAGCCTCAGCAAACCTTGCCTTGCAGGCCTGGGTCCTCCGGCCCTGTGGGCCATAAGCTCAGCAGAGGAATCGTAGGGATCAGCGGGTGTGGTCGCATAGAGCCAGGAGGCTAACCGATGTGGAAGGAAGTGGTACTCACATGAGCTCACTCTTTAATAGCCAGAACCCTGGGAACATTCAAACCAGTCAGGCATCATTTCGTTACTATTTCAGATTTATTATCCTCCAAACTTTCCAGAGTAGGAAAACAACCAAAACAGATACAGGAAATTCAGTCACATGAAGTCCCAGGAATCAATTTTCTTTCATCGCATCTTACATTGAACAGTAACTCTTAAACCTGGGCTGTAAGCACATTTCCCGGCACAGGCAGTGTCAGGAACTTTTACATGATTTAGGAAACACCTCACATTTTCAAACCAACACTTCTTTCCTGAAGGTGGAGATCCACTGTTTAGGGTCATTTTCAATGACACTTGAAAACATAATCATCAGTGCTGAATTAACTTTATTTCCACCTCTACGTGTTTGAATCAGTATCACTGCATTTCAGTTTTGGTTGAGGTTGTCTATTGAATTCTTGCAAATATTTTTCTGAGCAAAACAAACCTAAATACTCAGTTTACTGCCAAAACAAGTGTGATGGAGTTAATATCACCACACAAAGTTGTACTTTTTATTCTTAACTGTACAAAGACATTGGCTTTTCTAGGATGTATGTCAATTTAAATCCTTAACACATAAGCTTCAGTGCCAATTTTGGTTGAAAACAAGTATTTCTAGCTAATCACGCCCTGGTAATACAAACACACAATATTTCAAATATTCTTAATCTCTAACAATCTGGAAATATTCATAAAACAAAGCTTTGTAGGCCTTGACTCTGCAATTGACGGCTAGGTAACTTATGCTTCCGCCTAATGCTTTCAGTTCCGTTGGTTCCGCTCTGCAGTGCTCACTGCAGAACTCGGCAGTGGTGTCCCACCTGTCACTGTGCCTTCCGTGGTGGCCCTGGGGCTCCATCTCAGCACCTGACAGAGGTTGGTCTCCTCTCTCCAGACAAGATCTTCCTTATTTAGTCAAAGTGAAGCAAAAATTGCAGTTATCAAATAAAGACTGCTCAAAAGATTACACTCCCCCCTTAATCCTTGTCCAATTGAACAGCAAGCTGGTATGTTTGCTTTCTGAAAGTGGCTATCAGAGAACATGAAATTGCCTCCATGGATACATCAGTCTGGGTTGGAAGTTGTTTTGTCTCAGAATCTGTAGTATCTCGCTCCAAGCTCTTCTTGATTTCATGGTTTCCGTTGAGAAATCTGCTGTGATTCTGATGGGCTTTCCTTTATAGGTGATCTGTTTCATTTCTCTAGCAGCTTTTAATATTGTGTTCTTTTGCTGGATATCTGGGATCTTGACTATTA